>NC_069418.1:58817387-58874793 GCF_026875155.1 Cherax quadricarinatus | reverse complement strand
AAAGGAGGAATCGGAAGTTTTATTTCCCCCTACCTTAACATCCGGAAAAGAAACTATTGTTACTTATACTTCCGTACCCCACTATTGAATTTTTCCCCTCACTTCGTGTCTTCAATTAAGTTTTATCTTGGAAAAATTTTAGCAGTTTTTCCATTTAGGTAACGATATTTTTTTTTTGCTTTTTGGCATCCCGGAGGGAGTAAAAGGGTGGGCCGGGTTTCTGCTCCATAAAAATAATAAATTTAGTAGATATTTCTTCTTTGCAGATAAGCTCACTGTGAAGCTAAGACCTATCCTACCTGTTTTTTCCCTATATCAAGTCAGTCAATAAAGATCTTACCTACTTCAAGACGTTTTTTGACTCGCTCTCCCGGTACTGTCAACTCATCGTCAAAACAGAAGCGATGAAGAATTCAGAATGCTCCCAAAAAACATGTGCCAAAAAATTATTATATAATTATCAAAAAAAGCTTTTTTAAACCAAAAGGGTCATAGATTTTGTTTTCCCTCTAACCAGACACCACATGTCCTGTTTGACTCTATACCCCATGTGTATCTTTGTTCCCCCTGAGGGTAAAGTTAGTGCAGCTGATAAAAAAAAACTCAAATTTAAATTGTCCATAGTTTTAGTACCATTACCTCTAATCAAACTCCAGCATCATCTCTGCCTCTCCACGAGCTTCGGGTTTATCCCATGTCCCTTGAGTCGGATTTTCAGCCGAGGCACGATTTCTATTTTTTCTTAGAGGCAAAAAAAAAAAGAGCTTTTAGCTTGGGGTTGGGTGTGAGTTGATAGCGCCGCTAATGTGCCACAAGGCAGATATTCCAGAGAGTTTGCGAAGCTCAGGTTGTGAAGATTTCTTATCTGGAGCATACTGCTCAGGCTCCCCGTCTCCCAAGAGCTGATAACACTATATTATAGTGGAAAGTTGCGTAAATAACTTTGTTGATATAATGTATGCGATATCCCCCCATTATATAAACCCTATTTGAAAAGTTTTTGCATTCGTAATTCCTTTTTCTTTATGAAGTCTGGGGTGGAACAGTGTCGTTAAAGTTTATGGAAATTGTGACCAGAGTGAAGAAGAAAGGCTGTTAAGACATTTTTAACCTGTGTCTTGTAGACGAAATTTTTAGAATTAGTCCACATGTATAGAATTTAAGTTGGAAATGTTAACTTGGGGACGTGGAGAGGACGTGAAGAGAAAGTTGTTTTGGAATGTGTGCTGGGTACGTGTACTGCGGTAATTGTGCTACGGTTGGGGTGACGTGGTTACACCTTGCTACGGTACGTGTGGTGTAGAAATGCTGTGAAATTATGACATGACACAGTGCTCGATATATTTGTGACGTACGAATGATGTTGCATACACGCTGTATTTCGTGTAAAGTAGTTATACGAGCTGGAAACGCATGCTGCAAAAATGTGATGTGGTACAGGTGCTGTGGAACGCACGTTCTGCTACATGTGGTGATGTACACATGCTGTAGTTTGTATTATGGTGTTTGTGTACTGTTGTTCACTTGCTGTGGTACAAGGGAAGTAACAAACACATAATGCACACAAGAAAAAATTGTTTGCTCTCGGTTCAACGAACAATTTCGTAATGACAAACAGCCTCAAGTAGCCTAATTATATCAGTTATGATTTTGCTAGGCTAGGCTGGGTTGGCTTGGGATATGTTATGCTGGGTTAGGTATGGTTAGTTTAGGTTAGTTACGTTGACTTAGGTTAGTTATGGCTACTTAGGTAGGGTTACATTAAGTACTTAACTAGAAAAGATAGTGCAGTCTACGTGCCTGTAGTAATAAGTGAAAGATTGATGGGCAAGTTTGTGCTAGCGACTAGTTTTAAAGCAGAAATTAAAATAAAAGAATTAAATCTTTATCAATGAAATGTGTGAGGAATTATTTAAAGAATGGCTGACCGGTACAAAAATGTGGCTACAGGTGGCTACACTACTTTCATTAAGCTGAGGTGTTTAATAATAATAAATTATAATAATAATATAATAATAATAATAATAATAATAATAATAATAATAATAATAATAATAATATCTTTATTTCTACAAGTACTTGTATAAGGTATACAGACATACTACTATATAGAAAGCCGCTTGTTATGTTTAGCATTTCCCGAAAATTAGGTCAGTTTTGTCTCAGGATGCGACCCACACCAGTCCACTAACACCCAGGTACCCATTTTACTGATGGGTGAACAGGGACAGGGACAGCAGGTGTCTTATGGAAACACGTCCCTAATGTTTTCCAGCCGTAAAGGAGGAGATTCGAACCTCGGACCTCAGTGTGTGAGCTGAGTGCGCTAGTGATCCAGCTAGGTATGTAAGCGATCTCTATCTTTAATGGTAAGCTACTTCGCAGCTTACCATTAAAGGTAAAGTTTAACTATCTGATGGAGAAAACAAAATATACTAAAGTAATTTCGAAAACTATTAGTCCGCCCGTAACCTCTTTCTCTCTGAACTGTACATCTCTGTACATCTCACTGTACATCTCACTGTACATCTCACTGTACATCTCACTGTACATCTCGCTGTACATCTCGCTGTACATCTCGCTGTACATCTCACTGTACATCTCACTGTACATCTCACTGTACATCTCACTGTACATCTCTGTACATCTCACTGTACATCTCACTGTACATCTCACTGTACATCTACACTGTACATCTCACTGTAAAAATCTCTGTACATCTCAGTACATCTCACTGTACATCTCACTGTACATCTCACTGTACATCTCGCTGTACATCTCGCTGTACATCTCGCTGTACATCTCACTGTACATCTCATGTACATCTAAATGTACATCTCACTGTACATTCACTGTACATCTCACTGTGCATCTCACTGTTCAACTCACTGTACATCTCACTGTACTCTCACTGTAAATCTCGCCCAGTCATGTCTCAGCACATTATTTAGCTTGCAATTCATAGTGGTTACCTAAGTATGTGTGATACCAGATATGTGATACCTGGAGATATGTGATACCCAACGATATGTGATACCATAGATGCCTTTATTTATGTGAACCCCATTTATAAAACCGTTACTTTGGTGGCTTTTGTCGTGAGCAAATAATTGCAATCAACAATATTGGAGTTTGAAGTCACAATACTGTATGTACATTGGAAGCTCAGTCGTCGATCGGATAGTTGTCGAACAAATCTGTTTTCCAATGATTTGTTCGATTTGGTTCTCGTACTTGGGTTTTCGACAAACAATGATCAGATAACATGATCAGCACAGCGTGGGTCTCAGTCAGTATAGGACTAACGCTGTGCGGGTTAAACACCTCTTGAGCACTAACTGTGTTTTTGTGAAGTTAATGAAACCAAAACCACGAAATTTGATGGAAAACTTACGTAATTACGCTATCACGAAGTTAGCGGTCTCGGCGATTTTGACGCATCGGCGATTTTAGCCCCCCTTTGAGCCCTTTTTTGGGGCCCAATTCCATTGTTCCGTCCACCATGCTCATAGCTATTTCGCTAGAATTCCTTTCATTCTAAAAGATCAAGTGCAAAAAAAACTGCCAATTTACCTATTTCAACTACCCAGTAAAGCGATCTGAAATTACTATTTGGCTAATTTCACACAAAATTCAAAAAAAGCCAATTTCAAAATAGGTTCCCCATAAACACTGTAGACATCCTGGCACTAAAATCTGTTCATTAGTCACGTCTCCAGGCCTTCTTATATTACATTTGCTTTTCATTTTGAATTTTTATTCCACACTTACTGTATAAGTGTAATAATTGTATAAATAATATCAGCGCATTTGTGGATGCATAAGATCCCCTAGTTGACGTATATTGACGCGTTGCATGATTTGTTTACTCTTGAACATTGGCAAAAATTTAAACATTTCAGCTATTTTGAGATCAATTTCGTGCTAATTTTTGCGTTGAACTATAAAAATAATGTTTGTTTTCTGTAAATATCTTCCATTCTATCAAATGAGACCAGGAAAAAAACGAATTAACCATAAATACCATACGAAAATACACCGCAAACTCCCTAATTTTTAAAACCAAAAAACACGGTCGCAGGGTTTTTTTTTTCATTATGCTCTGCGTGATGAAGGATTTTTTTTATTTCTCGCACATGATCATGCAGACCCATTCTCTCACATGTAGGCCTTCCAGTTTCTCTCACAAGATTTGAAACCGCTGGAATTTTGCTATTAGCTCTGCTCTGACAGGTAAGGGCAGTTATATTTTATTTACTGTACAGTATTCCAGTCACTTTTCCATTTAGTATTATTTTTTTGTTTCCGGATACTATGAAATTTTATACATTATTACTAATAAATCATTATATTGTCATTTTTCGTCTGGAACGGATTAAATTTTATTTAGATTATTCTTTATGGGAGAAGAAAATGGTTTGGTTTCGGGCTATTTTGGTTGTCGAACCGATATCTGGAACGAATTACAGTGAAACTCAGGTTCCACGTCTTGTCATATGTTTCCTTTTATTTTGATAAGGTCGTTATGAAATGACAAAATATTTTTATTCTTTACACAAATTGGGGCATTTGACCCCAGAAAACAAACAATATGCTCCCGTTTATTTGGAGTTACCATCTGGAGCTGCTGAGGGTGTCTGAGGGAAAAGCGCCCCCATAAGGTATCTTGCTTTGCAGTCTTTTTCTTCAAGGGATAATTTCGCATGCAGATTTGGAAAACAGCACTATAGGGTCTCCCCAAAGTTGATTATGAGTATTTTTCTTGCTGTGCTCGAGGAGAAGGTGAAACTGAGTGAACGAAGCGATCTTACTGAGATACCAGTAAGACTTTATCAGTTTACATACTCAAATTTCTTTACATTAATTTTCGCTTATTTGGGTTAGAATTTGTGTTATATCATCTAGGTTTCAGTTTCTAAATTTCCATAAAGGAGATTGGAATTGTTCTCATCGAATATTTTTTTTTGCACTATGGAAGACTTGGTTATAAACCGCTTGAAGATTTAGTTTCAACAATGGCATTCGATGTAAAATTATAGTATCGTCTGCAAAGAAAGACACAGTTGCTATGTTTTACATTTACGTCTGTGTTTAGATACGAGATGAGAAAGGATGGGGGCGAGTATTGTACCTTGTTGAAGAGAACTACTTTGCACTGTAGCAGCATTGACTTAACTTGTTTATATTACTCTGTGTGTTATATTGGTCAAAAGTTAAAAATCCATCTGCCAAATTTTTTCAGTTTTTTCCCCCTTCGCACTCAAATTTTTTGCAAATATTACACCACAGTAATAGTGCACAAAAAAATGTAAGGGTTTTTTTAAAATCGTTAAAACTAAAGTCTGCGTTTTTTGTTTGCCCCCCCAGTGGGATTTAAGACAATATCAAGTGATCCATTTGTTAATTTTGATGCGGACTGAAACCCCCTGAAAACCCCTTTCTGGCCCCGGATTGTGCAATTGTTGGGAATCCCCCAAATAAATTTTTCAATCCGCCGGGACTTTTTAAAAGTCCGTGCTGTTAGGCTTTTTCAATTTTTGAAGATATTGACAAATTTTTTAGTCTCTTTCAAAAAAAAATTTCCCTTTTTGGTTTTTGGATTTTGTGAAAGATTAATGACTCTCTAAAACCCCTGGGGTCATATTGAGCCTTCAGATCTACCCCATTTCTTTGCTGGGCCAACAGGTAATTTTCCCCTTTTGTTTTAAACAAAACCCATGCTGGGTGAAAAGGTTTTGGGGCCCTTTTTTTTTGGGCATATGATAAAGATAAATTTAAACCATTTTCCCTTTTTTTTAGGCTTTTTGCTCATGTCCCTTTTCCCGGATCCTTTTAAAATTAAATTTTCCTTTACTAGTCGTTTTTTTCCTTTCCCTATTTTTAATAGCCCCAAAATCCCTTTAGAAGCTCTGTGATTCTCTTTCTTTTGGGCCCGTAGAGGGAGCATCTCTCACTTTTTAGTTTACATAATTTTTTTTTTCCTAAGGGGATTTATTTTTAAGCCCTACTTCTAGACACTGGCCCTTTTACTAGTCATTTAAGATATCCCTTTTCATCATGTTTTAATTTTTGACATGAGTTTTTTTGATTTACCAAAGAATTTTTTGTCCCAAAATTAAATTTTTGGTTTACGGCAAACCTTTTATTAACTATTTGGGATTTAAGGGTGTCTCGACGTCTGTGCATACAAGCTGAACTTCCTTAAACTGAAAATGTCAAGCAGCTTGATGTTTAGGGCTGGGGTTTTGGGAAAAATTTTTCCCATTCACTTATAAAATTTTTTTTGGGTGTTCCTTGAACGGTTTTAAAGTTTCATCTAGAGAAAAAAAATATACAAAAAAATGACCAGATTTAGGCTCTCAAAATTTTAAAGAAAAAAAAACACTACATCATTTTTTATTTTTAGCAACTGTGTGCGGGGAACGACTGTTTTAAAAATTTCAACCTAACTCCCCGTTTGTTTTGGGTGTTCTTTTTTTCTGTAACACTAAAATTTGTTGTACCCTTTAATTTTTGTACATCTTTTTTAAAGTGATCTTTTTTTTTAGGTCCAGTGAAAAATCCACTAGTGAAAGAAATTTTTCTGTTGGGTGGATGGGGTTTTTAAATTTTTCAAAAAAAAATGAAATCCCTAATTTCTGGGGTTTTTTGAGAAATTTTTTTTGTTGTTTGGGACAAAAAATTGTGGTTCTGGAGTGGTGGGGGACGGGTTGTTTCCTTCAAAATTTCCCCAAGGTTTCCGAGGGGGTGGGAATATTTTTTTTTTTTTTTTTTCTTGCCATTTTTTTTTTCCTGGCATTTAAAAAACCTTGCTATTTAAAAATTATTGCGTCTTAGTTAGTTCCCCCAACGTTTTTGGATAAAATTTTCCCCCTCGTTTCCCTTCAAATGGTAAGCAGCGCAAATTTTGTTTTACAAATTTTTTTTCGTGCGCTGATGTATAACACAAATTTTTGGGGCCCAAAAAAAAAATATGCAGTAAAACGACAATCCTTTTTTTCAAAAAGGCAATTACATATTTTTTTGGATGGCTAAAAAACTCACGTCGCATTTGTTTTTAAAAAAAAAGTTTTCCATGCCAAACAAAAAACCCAACAAAAACCCCAGGCCCGAAGAAAAGCTTGCAAGATGTTTAAAAGGAAAAGAAAGAAAGGGAAAATTAGCCCTACCTTTTGGGGGGAACTTTTTAAACATTAAAACTTTCCCAAAAAGGCCCTAGTGCCCCGACAATGGAAAATGGCAAAAAGTAAAAACCCCATTTTCCAAAGGCCCGGGGGACAGGGCCCCTTGGCTTTCGAAAATATAACCAAAAAACCCCTTTCCTCCATAGTGGGAAAATTTATGGGAAACAATAAAATGCCGAATCAATTCGCAGCCCTCTTGATTTGGCAAAAGATTTTTATTTAAAGAATCTCAACTCATTTTTCCCCCGGGGCGGGTTTCCCGTCTTAACGAATTTTACTAACTTATTTTCACTAAGGGGTTTTTATAGGTAAAATCATGGAAAAAATAAGATTTTGTGTATATGGACTTCAGTAAGGGGTTTTGATAAGTTTTCCCCATCAAAAGGCCATTGAAAGGGAAAAATTTTAAACACACGGAAAAGGGGGAGAAATTTTTTTTTCCCGGGTAAGGCATGGGTGACCCAAAAAGGCAAACAGAGAGTTTTTTCAAAAAAAAGAGGAGAAATCAGAATTGGGGGACGTCACAAGCGGTTTTCCCCCAATGGTCAGTGGTTTTGGGCCCCTTTTTGAAAAAATTTACAAAAAGACATAGACAGGAAAAAAAAAGCGACAAAAACAAATTTGCTGATGACAAACCCAAAAAAGGCCGTTCCCCAAATTTATTCTAATGGGGGGACAAATAGAGCACTCCGTATGACTTGAAAAACTGACGCAAAAGGTCGGGGGAAGTGGGAGATGCAATTTAATATTACAAAAGCAAAGTTCCCAAATGTTGGCAGTTTTAAAAAACCCCTCCACATAAAACTAAATAATGTAGAACCCCAATACAAAAAATTTCGAAAAGGATTTTGGAAATTATGGGTTTGTTTGTAATCTAAAAACCCAAAACAACATTTCGGGTTAAATGTTCGGGAAAAGAAGCAACAAAAATTCTTGGCTTCATATCTAAAAGTAAAAATAAAGAAGCCCCAGGTTTTTTCTTCAAAAACCCCTAAAATCCTTGGGGTTAAAGGGTCATTTAAAGAAATATTCTTCTTTATTCTGGTAAAACCCTAATAAAAGAATGGAAAATAAAAACCCCCTGGAAAAACGTACAGAGGGGGGAAAGACAAAAAATGATCCCATGTACAAAAAACTCCCCCCCATGAAAACAACTGAGGGCCCTGAATCTTCACCCCCTCTCGAAAGGGGAAAAAATTAGGGGGGAAAAAATCCGGGGGTGTTAAAAAAAGGAAAAAAAGGAAAAAAAAAGGGGATGTAAATTTGCTGCTGAAAATTTCCAGCCAAGATAGGAAATTTGCGCAATGAAAGTTTTCCCAAATTTGGAAAAAACAAAATTCAGGGAAAGGGTATAGGGAAAACACGTTTGGGTTAATAGGTCGTTTGGAAAAGTTTGGGAACCAAAAATCCCGAGTACAGTTATTTCAGGCAAAAAATTGTTTTAGTTTTTAAAAAAAAAGGTTTAAAAAAATACATGGTGGGTGTGGGGGGGCGTGGGGTTGGTCCCCGAAATTTGCCTTCCTGCTGGTTTTGGTTTGGCTCCATTTTCTTGAGGGGGGGGTGACCGACCCGGGTTGGGGCATTGGCTAAACCGGGGTGGGGGGGTCATTAAGGGGTAACCCCGGGAAAGACACCGGGGCCTGCCCCGCAAGGGTCCCGTAGGCCTGTCGCCAAAGTTCCTTTTTTCTTATTTTTTATGTTCCCTTTAAAAACCGAAGGCAAAAACCTGCACAAACACTTGCTTTCGTTGGGGCCCGAAAATTTTTTGAAATGGGTTCGTAACTGGGGCAAATTTTTTGAAACCCGGAAACCCGCACCGGGTTTTTAAATAAAAAGTACCAGGTTAAGCCCGACCAGGTTTTTGCTAAAGGAAATGTTAAAAAACACCCCTCCCTAGAAATTTAACCCCAAACCAAAAAAAACCAGCTGGCGCACACTATGTCGCAACACTAGCTTTTGTGCAACCCCCGTCTTCGTAAAACAAACTTTGGGAAATGAAAACGACAAAAAATTCTGAGAAAGGGAAAAACAAGGTGGGCAGAGACAAGGATGTTTGGAAAATGGGACACAGCAACAAGGGGTCACAGTTGGAAGTTAAAACTCAGATGAAAACCCCGGGAAATTTTTGGGAAATTGGCATTTAGTTTACAAAATGTAGGAAGTGGGAAAAACCTGGGGAAAAGGGGGTAGTGGGGGACAAAAATAATACATAGCTTTAAAAAGAACTAAAAAAAAAAGCTCATGGACAGGAAGATGATCAGTATGACCCACCCAGAGGGGGGCTAGGAGCTGTAATCACTCCTGCCAAAACCCCAACAAAGGTTTAAAAACAATAATGAGTAACCAAAAAAACGCATCCCCCACCACACACACAAAACACACACACACACACACACACACACAACACACACACACACACCACACCCCACACAACACAACAAACACAAACATTTTTTTTGGACGACAAGAAGGGGGTATTTACACAGCCCAAAACCCCAAAGATTAGGGGCAAAAACCCGGAGGGCCAAAACCCGGGGTTTAAAAGGGGAAAGGGACTACAATGGACAGGGAATACTTGCAAAGACGCAGCGAGTCCGGTCAACGTGGCGAGTTTGTCAGAGTGGGCCACCTGGGGACAACCCAGGTCCCACGGGGGTTTAAATCCTTGGAAACCCTCTGTTTCTGGAAATTTTTGAACGACATGACGGAAACCCAGACACTGAGTGTCCCTGTTTTCAGATGACGTGAAATTGAAGTAAGAATTCATTTGATTCGAAGACCAAGGCCAAAAACTACAAGGGAAAAGGGACGGCCCGCCGACCTTGTCCAGAAAATTTCTCCTGGAGTTCAACCCCCCCAAGTGCAAAGTCATGAAAATTTGGGGGGGGAAAGGGCCCAAAAAAGACCGAAGATGGGTACCGCTAGGGGGGCCCCGAGACCCCACAAAAAATCCCCTTTAAAAAGGAAAAAAAATCTTGGGGGGAGTAAAACACCAGGCCAAAATCCCCTGAAGCCACATCAAAACCCAAAAAACCGCTGCCGCATATGGGTGCCTAACAAACCCCCAGAAAAGCATTCCCCCACATCTTTAAAAAGGGAATTTGGGACAGGAAACCCCGTAAAACCCCCGGGGGGGTTTGGCCCCCAAAATTGGGGATTCGGCACCATTTGGAACCCACCCCTACCAAGCACGTAAAAAAAACTAGAGAAATTTCAAAGGTTTGCCCAAAAAACCAAGTCCCAGAGCTAAGGGAAATTTTCCTAAAAAAAAGGTTAAAAGGGGAAAACGGCCTGATGAAAATGGGGGGGACGGGGGGTTTAAAAGGGGACCTATAACGACACACAAAATCGGGGGGAAAAGATATGATTAAAAGAAACGAATTTTTCTAGAGAAAGGGGGCACGGAAAAAAAAAAGGGTCAAAATTTAAATTTTAACCGCTGATCTCTGGGTGAAGGGGACTCGAACCTACGAACCTTGAACAAGGGACGCAGTCCCAAAACCATCAACCACACTAATTTTCCCCCTCTCTTGTAAATTCCTACATTTTTTTAAATCTCTAGTAAGACTGATGCATGCAGGGGGTGAGAAAGAAAAAACTGTCAGCCTTCTCCCTGAAAGGCCCGGGTGCCCTTTGGGTCAAAGTCAAGCATTGTGCCAGGGGCCAAAAAATAAAAAGGGCCAAATGTGGGAGAAAAGGTACAGCACTGCGCCCCCCTTTACCAAAAGGTTTTGAAGGGTTTGAGTCTCCTTCAGCCAGAGACCATGTTTATAAAAATATATATAATAATAAATATATTTAAACTTTAATTTTATAATATATTTTAAAAAAGTGGGTGTTTTGAGTTTGTGTGTGTGTGGTTTTGTGTGGGGTTTGGTGTGTGTGGTACTCACCTAATTTTTTTTTGCAGGGGGCGAGACTCCCGCTTTCCCGGCCCCCCCCTTCACTGATCGCTACTAGGTTCCTCCCCCTCTCTGCTTCCTTTAACTTTAAACATACCCCTTCTTTAAAAATATGTATGGTTTTTCCGCCTCCACTAAAATCCCCCTTGCTAGGCTATTCCAAATTCCCGACAAATCTTAAAGACTGAAGAAATACTTTTCCCAACTTCTCTTAAAACCCTGGGGTCTTCAGCTTCCATTTGACCCCCTTTTCCCCCGTTGGGGCCCCCCTCTGGAACTTTCCCATCTCTGTCCCCCTTGTCTATTCCCCGCAGTATCTTTTATGGGGCGTTAAACATATCTTTCCCCCGACCCTTTTGTCCTCCAGTGTCCCCCAGTCCGATTTCCCCTTTAAAATTTCCTCGTAAAGACATTTTCCCTTAGCCCCTGGGAAATTAAACCTTGTTGCAAAACCTTTTTTACTTTCTCAACTTCTTTTTGTGCTTGAAAACCCGGGTGGGTTCCCCGACTGGTGCTTTCATACTCCATATTGGGGGCCCAACATACCATTTTACATGGGCCTTGGGAAAGATTCCCTTTTTAAGGTTTTCGGGGAAAGCCCCTTTTTCCGGTTTGCCAGGGGGGCCCGTTTTGCTGCAGCAGTTTTTTGTGTGGGGGTGTGTTTGTGGAAATTCGTGTGTGTGTGTGTGTGTGTGTGTGTTGTGTGTTTTGTGTTGTTGTGTGGTGAGAGTGATTTGTGTTTTTTTGATGAACACATAATAATAAAATAATAAAACAAAGAACTCATCGATGGGATTATAGAAAAATTACGAACAATATAGCAAAATTTCGAAAATTAAAGCAAATTACAAAAAATTTTAGCAAGGAAAAACGAAAATTATAGCAAAATTTCAACAAGGGTGGGCCCATCATCTCTTTTCAAAGGTGATCTCCAAAAGGAGACTTTAAAAAAATTAAACCCCTCCCAAAAAAAAAAATATTTCACATCAGATTTCCGTTAAAGGGCGGGGTGGGGTCCCGGTCCCCGGGGTTTGGGGTCAGGTCGGGGTGGAGTCAGGGCCGGGGGGAATCAGGGCGGGTGGGGTTTAGGTCGTGTGGAAATCAGGTCGGTGTGGAGCCGGTCGGTGGGATCAGGTCCGGGGGTGGAGTCAGGTTTGGTGTGGAGTCAGGTCGGTGTGGAGTCCCGTCGGTGGGAGGGCAGACGGGGTGGAGTCAGTTTGGTTTTGGAGTCAGGTCGGGGTTTGGGGTCCGGGCGGTTGGGTTTAGGTCGGTGGGGGATCAGGGGGCGGTGTGGAAACAGACGGGGGGGGGGAGTTTAGGTCGGGGTGGGGTCCAAAGGGCCGGGGTGGGGCAGGTCGGTGTGGGGTCAAAGGGCGGGGTGGGGTCAGGTCGGGGTGGAAATCAGGCGGTGTGGGTTTAGGTTTCCGGGGTGGAGTCCGGTCGGTGTGGAGTCAGGTCGGTGTGGAGTCAGGCGGTGTGGATTTAGGTCGGGGTGGATCAGGTCGGTGGGATTTAGGTCGTCTTTCTTCATTTATACAGTGGGTACCGGGGTTTTTTCGGGGACCGGGGCTGAAACATTCCCATAAAAAAAAATTTGGGGCCTTTCTTAAGAAAAACAGTGTCACAGTGGGGCATCTGGGGAAAGTTTTCTTTTTTTACCAGGAGGACAAATTAAAACCAGAAGTTTTTTTTTTTTCTTCCACATCTTCAAAGTTTTTGGGAAAAGTATCTGCCTTTTGGGGAAAAAGGATAAAAAATTCCGGTGAAAAATTTAAAAACCCCTTAAACACGCAATAATTGTTCCTTTTTAATAAAAATTTAACAACCAAACTTTTTCAATGCTGCACTTTAATTTATTTTCCAAAAAAAAAAAAAAAAACTCTGGAAAATAAACCCTTCCAAAGCAGTAAACAAAATTAAAAGCACTTAAAGCACCCGGCTGTTAAACCCGGGCACGAATAACTTTATCCAAGGACCAGGGGTTACTGGATCACGAGGACGTTTATCCATGCACCAGGCCCGTTTTCCCGGATCACGAGTGATGGATCCCTGCACCAAACGTTATCTGGATCACGAGTGATGTGAACCATGCACCAGGGTGTTTTCTGGATTTTACGAAATGGGTGGGAATCCATGCACCAGGGTGTTATCTGGATCACGAGTTTTTGTGAACCGCACCAGGGTGTTATCCCCCGGGTCACGGAAAAAAATTTTGGGTCCATGCAAACCCGGGGGTTAACTAACACGAAATGGGTGTGATCTATCACCAGGCTTTTTATCTGGGTCACGAGTGATGTATCCCCTGCAAACCCGGCTGTTATTGGGTCACGAGGAACCATCATCAACTGTTATCTGGATCTCGAGTGAAAGTAATCCATGCACCCCCGGGTGTTATCTGGGTCTCGAGTGATGTAATCCAGCACCAAGGGTGTTTTTCTGGGTCTCGAGTGAGTAATTTCCCTGCACCCGGCTGGGTTTTCTGGGTCACGAGCGGGTGTAATCCATCCCCAAGCGTTTTCGGGGTCCCCGAGTGATGTAATCCCTGCCCAGGCTTGGGAAAACTGGATCACGATTTATGGAATCCAAGCACCAGGCTTTTTATCTGGAACACGAGTGATGAAACCATGCACCAGGCGTTATTTTGGATCACGAGTAAAGGTTTAAACCATGCAAACCGGCTGTTATCTGATCACGAGTAAAGTAATCCATGCCCAGGCTGTTTTCCCGGGATCCGAAATGGGTTAATTTCCCTCACCAGGCTGTTTTCTGGATCTCCGGGGGTGAAAAGGGAATTTCCCTTCACCCCCGGGTGTTTTCCCGGATCTCGAGTGAAGTAATCCAAGCACCAGGGCCCGTTAAAACTGGAAACTCGAGTGATGTAAACCATTCAACAAGGGTTTTTTAAACTGGATCTTTAGTGATGTAATCCATGCACCCGGCTGTTTCTGGACTCGAGTGATGTAATCCATGCACCAGGGTGTTTTCTGGATCTCGAGTGATGTAATCCCCTTTCACCAGGGTGATCGGATCAAAGAGTGATTAATCCAAACAAACCCGGGTGTTATCTGGGTCACGAGTTTATGTAATCCAAACCCCAAAAGGGGTTATCTGGATCACGAGTGATGTAAAACCATGCACCAGGGGTTAAACTGGAAACCCCAGTGAAGTTTAAACCATTCACCAGGGGTTATCTGGATCGCGAGTGATGTAATCCATGCACCAGGCTGTTTTTCGGATCACCCGGTATGTAATCCAGCAACCAGGCAGTTACTGGATCACAGTGATTAATCCATGCCCCAGGCTGTTTTCTGGATCACGAGTGTGTAAACCCCCCCACCAGGCTGTTATCTGGATCTCGGGGAAATTTTAAAAAAAGGGACCAGGCTGTTTAAACTGGATCTCGAGTTTATGTAAACCATGCACCAGGGTTTTCTGGGTCACGAAATGAGTAATCCATGCACCAAAGGGGTGTTTTTCCCGGATCTCGAGTGATTTTAATCCCTGCACCAGGCTGGTTTTCTGATCTCGAGTGATGTAATCCATGCAAACCCGGCTGTTTTCTGGATCTCGAGTTTATGTGATCCCGCACCAGGGTATTAAACTGGGAACACAGTGAAGTTTAAACCATGCACCAGCTTTTTATTTGGGCACGAATTTAAAGTAATCCATGCACCCCGGGTGAAAACCCGGATCACGAGTGATGTAATCCATGCAACCCGGGTGTTATCTGGGTCACGGTGATGTAACCTGCAAAAAACCCGGCGTTATCTGGGTACGAGGGGATGAAATTTCCCTGCCCCAGGCTGTTTTTTCTGGGTCACGAGTGATTGTAAACCCCCTGCACCAGCTGTTATTTTGGATCTCGAGTGGTGTAATCCCCGCACCAAAGGGGTTATCTGGATCACGAGGAAAGTGATTTCCCCCCACCCAAACCCCGTTATCTGGATCACGAGGAAGTTATCCAGGGACCAGGCTGTTATCTGGGTCACGAGTGACGTATCCATGCAAACCCGGCCCGGCAACTGCCCTTTAAAATCAATGGGTAACGACCTTGTGGATCAGTTTCCACATTGCATGAGGAGCAAAAACACTGAGACTGGGAAGGTTGCTGGAAAGAGCAACAAAGGCGTGAAAAGATAAAATTCCTCTAATATGGTCTCAGTTGAACTGCCCTAAAAGGGTTTTCTGTTTTTTTAGTGTTTCAAAAGATTTCTTTTTACAAACAGCAATTTTGTAGGTTTTTGGACCAAAAAAAATTCTCTTTTGGGGTTGGGCTGCTTTGGTTGTCGAACCGTATTGGAAAATTTTACAGTGGAACTCAGGTTCCACTGAAACTTCAGTCATATGTTCTCCTTATATTTTGATACAGGGTCGTTATAGAAATGACAAAATATTTTTATTCTTTTCACAATATTTGGAGCATTTGAACCTAGAAAACAAAACAATATGCTCCAGTTTATCTTGGAGTTTACCCATCTGGAGTCTCGCTGGAGGGTGTCCTGAGGAACAGCGCCCCCACTAGAGGTATCTTACGTCATCTGCCAGTCTTTTACTTTCATAGGGAGTAATTTCTGCATGCAGATTTGAAACAGTCACTATAGGATCTCCCAGATGTAGATTATGATGTATTTTTCTTGCCTGTGCTCGAAGGAGTACAGGTGAAACTGATGTGAAACTGAAGACGATCTTACTGATGATTACCAGTAAGACCTTCATCAGTTTCACATCACTCCAAATTTCTTTACATTAATTTTCCGCTTTATTGTGTGGTTAGAATTTGTGTTATATCCAATTCTAGGTTTCAGTTTCTAAAATTTTCCTTAACGGAGCAGTTGGAATTTGTTCTCATCGAATATATTTTTTTATGCAGCTACTGGAAGACTTGGTTTATATCCGCTTGAAGATTTAGTGTCCTCAACAAATGGCATTCGCATGTAAATTATAGTATCGTCTGCAAAGAAAGACACAGTGCTATGTTTTACATTTCCGTCTGTGTCAGATACGAGGATGAAGAAAAGGATGTGGGCGAGTATGTACCTTGTGAAAGAGAACTACTTTGCACTGTAGCAGCATCTGACTTAACTCTGTTTACTATTACTCTGTGTGTTATATTGGTCAAAAAGTTAAAAATCCATCTGCCTACTTTTTCAGTTATTCCCTTCGCACTCATTTTGTGCACTATACACCACAGTAATAGTGCACAAAATAATGTCGAAGGCATTTGTAAAATCTGTTATACTACGTCTGCGTTCTGTTTGCCCTCCAGTGCATTTAAGACAATATCATAGTGATCCATTAGTTATTATGATGCAGGACTGACCAGCTCTGAATCCTTGCTGGCCTGGATTGTGCAATTGTTGGGAATCCAAGTATTTGGCAATCTCGTCAGTGACTTTTTAAAAGTCCAGTGCTGTTAGGCTTATGTCAGATATTTTGAAGATATTGACAAGATTTTGAGTCTCTTTCATAAAAAAATTCATTTGGATTGTGGATTTTGTGTCTGATTAATGACTCTCTAAACACTGAGTCATATTGAGCCTTCAGTATCTGACTCATTTCTTTGCTGTCAACAGTGTAAGTTCCCTTCGTTTAAGCTAGAGCCCGATGCTGGATGTAGGTTTTGCCTTGTTTTGTCATATAATGATATATTTGAAACATTTTTTCGCTTTTATTTATGGCTTTTAGCTCATGTCTTTCCTGGATCCTTTAATATTAATTTCCCTTTAACTAGTCAGTGTTTCCTTCCATATTTCAGATAGTCTGAACTCCCTTGAGAACTCTGTGATTTCTCTTTCTTCGCCTGTAGAAAGCATCTCTCACTTTCTAGTTTACCATATTTTGTTTTTCCTAAGGGGAGTGATTCTAAGCATACTTCTGACACTGGCTTGTATTTATGTCATTTAAGATATCTTCTCATCATGTTTTAATTTAGGACATGAGTTATTTATCACATGATTTGTTGTCAAAGTTAAATTTGGTGACGGCACCTTCAAAACTATTTGGCATTTAGTATTTCTCGACGTCTGTGCATACAAAGTCTGAATTTGCCTTAAACTGAAAATGTCAAGCAGCTTGATGTTTAGGGCTGGGGTTTGGGAAGATTTTCTATTCATTTAAATAAATTTTTAATTGCTGTTCCTTGAACTTTTTATAAAGTTGCATCTAAGACTTATATACAATAAAAATGACCAGAAATTAGGCTCTCAAACTTTAATGACAAAAAATCACTAACATTTGTGATGTTTAGCAACGTGTGGGGTGAACGACTGTTGAACATACAACCTAACTCCCCGTTGTTGGCTTTTTCTTTCTGTAACACTAAAATGATTTTGTCCCTTTAAAATTTCTGTACATCATTATTAAAGTGATCTTTTTTGTAGGTCTCAGTGAGAATCCCTAGTGAAAGATATTTTGCTGTTGGGGGGATGGTTTGTATATTTCAAACACAAATAAAAATCATATTGCGGGTTTTGTTGAGAAACTTTTTTTGTTTTTGGGCACAAATATTTGGGGTTCTGGAGTGTGGGGCACTGATTGTTCCTTCCACTCCGTCAAGGTTCCGAGTGGTTGGAATTTTTTGTTGTTTCTTGCCATTTTTGTTTTCCTGGCATTAAAAATCTCTTGCTATTAAACATTTATTGCTGTCTTAGTTAGTTCCCCATCGTTTGTGGATAAATTTCTCCTCGCCTTGCAAGGGTACGCAGCGCAGTTTGTGTTTTTTACATTGTTTTTTCGTGCGCTGATGTATAACACATTTTGGGGCCAAAAAAATTATATGCAGTAGAACGAAAACTCCTTTTTTGTCAAAAAGGCAATTACATATTTTTTGGATGGCTAAAACTGCACGTCGCATTTGTTTTACCAGATATTCCATGCCATCAAAACCTAACAAATCCCAGGTCCTGAAGAACTGCTTGCAAGATTTAAAGGAACGTAAAGAGGAACTTAGCTTTACCTTTGGCTAATCTTTTTTAACATTTCACTACAAAACGGGCATAGTGCCTGACAATGGAAAATGGCAAATGTAATTTACCTATTTACAAGGCAGGTAAACAGGTCCTTGGCTTCGAACTATAGACCCAAATAAGCCTTACCTCCATAGTGGGAAAATTTATGGAATCAATAACTGCCGAATCATTCCGCAGCCATCTTGATAGGCACAGATTGATTAATGAATCTAACTCAGTTTTACAAAGGGGCGTTTTCCCGTCTTACGAATTTACTAACTTATTTCACTAAGGTGTTTGAGAGGTAGATCATGGTAAAAGAATATGATATTGTGTATATGGACTTCAGTAAGGCTTTCGATAGAGTTCCACATCAGAGGCCATTGAGGAAACTTTAAGGCACACGGAATAGGGGGAGAATTTTTTTCCTGGGTAGAGGCATGGCTGACAAATAGGCACAGAGAGTTTGCATAAATGAGGAGAAATCAGAATGGGGGCACCGTCACAAGCGGTTTTCCTCAATGGTCAGTGTTGGTCCATTGTTGTTCACAATTTACAAAAAGACATAGACGAGGGAATAAATAAACGACATAAGCAAATTTGCTGATGACACCAAAATAGGCCGTCCAATTCATTCTAATGAGGACACTAAGCACTCCAGTATGACTTGAATAGACTGACGCAATGGTCGAGAAGTGGCAGATGCAGTTAAAAATTGACAAATGCAAAGTCTAAATGTTGGACAGTTAAATAACCATGCCACATATAAACTAAATAATGTAGATCTTAATACTACTAATTGCGAAAAGGATTTAGGAGTTATGGTTAGTAGTAATCTAAAACCAAGACAACATGCGTTAGTGTTCGCAAATGAAGCTAACAGAATTCTTGGCTTTATATCTAAAAGTAAAAAATAATAGAAAACCCTCAGGGTTTTTTCTTTTAAAATCCAATATCCTTTGGGTTTGGGCCCCATTTTTGACTAGCTGGGTCAGTTCTGGTAACCGTATTACAGAATGGATATAAATGCTCTGGAAAACGTACAGAGGGAATGACAAAGATGATCCCATGTATCAGAAATCTCCCCTATGAAAACAGACTGAGGGCCCTGAATCTGCACTCTCTCGAAAGGCGTAGAATTAGGGGGGATATGATCGAGGTGTATAAATGGAAAACAGGAATAAATAAAGGGGATGTAAATAGCGTGCTGAAAATTTCCAGCCAAGATAGGACTCGCAGCAATGATGTCAAGTTGGAAAAATTCAGATTCAGGAAGGATATAGGAAAGCACTGGTTTGGTAATAGAGTCGTGGATGAGTGGAACAAACTCCCGAGTACAGTTATTCAGGCTAAAACGTTGTATAGTTTTAAAAATAGGTTAAATAAATACATGAGTGGGTGTGGGTGGGCGTGAGTTGGACCTGACTAGCCTGTCCTGCTGGGTCTGGTTCTGTGCTCCATGCTTGAGTGGGGGTGACCAGACTGGGTGGGTCATTGGACTAATCCGGGGTGGGTGGGTCATTAGGCTAACCCTGGGACGACACGGACCTGCTCCGCATGGGTCAGTAGGCCTGTCGCAATGTTCCTTCTTTCTTATGTTTTTATGTTCTTAAATACCGAAGGCATAAACTCTGCACAATTCTGCTTTCTGTTGGCCAGAAATTTTTAGAACTGGGTTCGTAACTGGTGCAAATTCTTGATCTGTACCAGCACTGTTTTCAGTAACAGTACCAGGTTAAGCTGTACCAGGTATTGCTAGGACTGTACCAACACCATCCCTAGAATTAACGCCAAGACCACCATCACCAGCTGGCGCACACTATGTCGCATCACTAGCTGTGTGCAACACCGTCTTCGTAAACAACACTGGGGATATGATAACGACATAAAATTCTGAGAGGAATAGACAAGGTGGACAGAGACAGGATGTTGCAGAGATGGGACACAGCAACAAGGGGTCACAGTTGGAAGTTGAAAACTCAGATGAACCACAGGTATGTTAGGAAGTATTGCTTCAGTCACAGAGATGTCAGGAAGTGGAATAACCTGGGTAGTGGTGTAGTGGAGACAGAAATAATACATAGCTTTAAGAAGAACTAAGATAAAGCTCATGGAGCAGGAAGAGTGATCTAGTAGTGACCAGCGAGAGGGGGGGCTAGGAGCTGTGAATCGACTCCTGCAACCACAACTAGGTGAATACAATTAGGTGAGTACACGCATACACACGCACTCACACACACACACACACACACACACACACACACACACACACACACACACACACACACACACACACACACACACACACACACACATTTTCTTGGACTGCAAGAAGGCGTATGACACAGTTCCACACAAGAGATTAGTGCAAAAACTGGAGGACCAAGCAGGGATAACAGGGAAGGCACTACAATGGATCAGGGAATACTTGTCAGGAAGACAGCAGCGAGTCATGGTACGTGGCGAGTTGTCAGAGTGGGCACCTGTGAGCAGCGAGGTCCCACAGGGGTCAGTCCTTGGACCAGTGCTGTTTCTGGTATTTGTGAACGACATGACGGAAGGACTAGACACTGAAGTGTCCCTGTTTGCAGATGACGTGAAGTTGATGATAAGAATTCATTCGATCGAAGACCAGGCAGAACTACAAAGGGATATGGACAGGCTGCAGACCTTGTCCAGCAATTGGCTCCTGGAGTTCAACCCCACCAAGTGCAAAGTCATGAAAATTGGGGAAGGGCAAAGAAGACCGAAGATGGAGTACAGTCTAGGGGGCCAGAGACTACAAACATCACTCAAGGAAAAAGATCTTGGGGTGAGTATAACACCAGGCACATCCCCTGAAGCTCACATCAACCAAATAACTGCTGCAGCATATGGGTGCCTAACAAACCTCAGAACAGCATTCCGACATCTTAATAAGAATCGTTCAGGACCCTGTACACCGTGTACGTTAGGCCCATATTGGAGTATGCGGCACCAGTTTGGAACCCACACCTAACCAAGCACGTAAAGAAACTAGAGAAAGTGCAAAGGTTTGCAACAAGACTAGTCCCAGAGCTAAGGAAATGTCCTACGAAGAAAGGTTAGGGAAATCGGCCTGATGACAATGGAGGACGGGAGGGTTAAGGGAGACATGATAACGACACACAAAATACTGGGTGGAATAGATATGATGGACAGAAACAGAATGTTCTAGAGATGGGACACGGAAACAAAGGGTCACAATTGAAAGTTGAAGACTCGCTGATCTCTGGCTGAAGGAGACTCGAACCTACGAACCTTGGAACAAGGTACGCAGTGCTATACCATCACACCACACTATTCTCGCCTGCTCTTGTAAATTCCTTACATTGTTTAAATCTCTAGTAGACTGATGCATGCAGGGGATGAATGAAAAGCTGTCAGCCTTCTCCCTGAAAGCTGGCTGCCTTGGATCAAAGTCTAGCATTGTGCCAGCGCCAAAGTATTGGTCCAGTGTGGTGAGAATGGTACAGCACTGCGCACCTTGTACCAAGGTTCGTAGGTTCGAGTCTCCTTCAGCCAGAGACCAGTGTTTATATATATATATAAATATATATATATATATATATATATATATATAATATATTATGTGTGTGTGTGTGTGTGTGTGTGTGTGTGTGTGTGTGTGTGTGTGTGTGTGTGTGTGTACTCACCTAATTGTGTTTGCAGGGGTCGAGACTCAGCTCCTGGCCCCGCCTCTTCACTGATCGCTACTAGGTCCTCTCTCTCTCTGCTTCCTGAGCTGTATCATACCTCTTCTTAAAACTATGTATGGTTCCTGCCTCCACTACTTCGCTTGCTAGGCTATTCCACTTCCTGACAACTCTATGACTGAAGAAATACTTCCTAACGTCTCTGTAACTCGTCTGAGTCTTCAGCTTCCAGTTGTGACCCCTTGTCCCTGTGTCCCCTCTCTGGAACATCCTATCTCTGTCCACTTGTCTATTCCCCGCAGTATCTTGTATGTCGTTATCATATCTCCCCTGACCCTTCTGTCCTCCAGTGTCGTCAGTCCGATTTCCCTTAACATTTCCTCGTACGACATTCCTTGAGCTCTGGGACTTGCCTTGTTGCAAACCTTTGTACTTTCTCTAACTTTTGACGTGCTTGACCAGGTGTGGGTTCCAGACTGGTGCTGCATACTCCAGTATTGCCTAACATACACAGTGTACAGTGTCTTGAACGATTCCTTATTAAGGTATCGGAACGCTATTCTCAGGTTTGCCAGGCGCCCGTATGCTGCAGCAGTTATTGTGTGTGTGTGTGTGTGTATGTGCGTGTGTGTGTGTGTGTGTGTGTGTGTGTGTGTGTGTGTGTGTGTGTGTGTGTGTGAGTGTGATTTGTGTTTTTTTGATGAACACATAATAATAATAATAATAAAAGCAAGAACTCATCGATGGCATTATAGCAAGATTACGAACATTATAGCAAGATTACGAACATTATAGCAAGATTACGAACATTATAGCAAGATTACGAACATTATAGCAAGATTACAATCATGGCTGCTATCATCTCTTATCAGAAGGTGATCTCCAAATGGAGACGTTAATAAATATCCCATCCAATCATAAAATATTTCACATCAGATTTACCGTTAAGTCGGTGTGGAGTCAGGTCGGTGTGGAGTCAGGTCGGTGTGGAGTCAGGTCGGTGTGGAGTCAGGTCGGTGTGGAGTCAGTCGGTGTGGAGTCAGGTCGGTGTGGAGTCAGGTCGGTGTGGAGTCAGGTCGGTGTGGAGTCAGGTCGGTGTGGAGTCAGGTCGGTGTGGAGTCAGGTCGGTGTGGAGTCAGATCGGTGTGGAGTCAGGTCGGTGTGGAGTCAGGTCGGTGTGGAGTCAGGTCGGTGTGGAGTCAGGTCGGTGTGGAGTCAGGTCGGTGTGGAGTCAGATCGGTGTGGAGTCAGGTCGGTGTGGAGTCAGGTCGGTGTGGGTCAGGTCGGTGTGGAGTCAGGTCGGTGTGGAGTCAGGTCGGTGTGGAGTCAGGTCGGTGTGGAGTCAGGTCGGTGTGGAGTCAGGTCGGTGTGGAGTCAGGTCGGTGTGGAGTCAGGTCGGTGTGGAGTCAGGTCGGTGTGGAGTCAGGTCGGTGTGGAGTCAGGTCGTCTTGCTTCATTCATACAGTGGGTACAGGTGTTACTGTGACGGGTCTGAATCATCTATAAATATATTTGTGGCCTTTCTTACAGAAAGCAGTGTCACAGTGCGCATCTGTGATGTTGCTTTTTGACCAGGAGGACAAATTAACCGAAGTTTTGCTTGTCTTCCACATCTTCATAAGTTATGAAACTGTATCTGCCTTTTGTGAGAAGGATATAAAATCTGTGTGAAAAATGAAACTCCTTAAACACGCATATAATTGTTCTTTAAGTAAAGTTAATCAACCAGAACTGTTCAATGCTGCACTTAAGTGATTTTCCTAAAAAAGAAAAAAACTCTGGAAAATAACCCTTCTATGCAGTAAGCAACATTAGAGCACTTAAAGCACCAGGCTGTTACCTGGATCACGAATGACGTGATCCATGGACCAGGCTGTTATCTGGATCACGAGTGACGTGATCCATGCACCAGGCTGTTATCTGGATCACGAGTGATGTGATCCATGCACCAGGCTGTTATCTGGATCACGAGTGATGTGATCCATGCACCAGGCTGTTATCTGGATCACGAGTGATGTAATCCATGCACCAGGCTGTTATCTGGATCACGAGTGATGTGATCCATGCACCAGGCTGTTATCTGGATCACGAGTGATGTGATCCATGCACCAGGCTGTTATCTGAATCACGAGTGATGTGATCTATGCACCAGGCTGTTATCTGGATCACGAGTGATGTAATCCATGCACCAGGCTGTTATCTGGATCACGAGTGATGTAATCCATGCATCAGACTGTTATCTGGATCTCGAGTGATGTAATCCATGCACCAGGCTGTTATCTGGATCTCGAGTGATGTAATCCATGCACCAGGCTGTTATCTGGATCTCGAGTGATGTAATCCATGCACCAGGCTGTTATCTGGATCACGAGCGATGTAATCCATGCACCAAGCTGTTATCTGGATCACGAGTGATGTAATCCATGCACCAGGCTGCTATCTGGATCACGAGTGATGTAATCCATGCACCAGGCTGTTATCTGGATCACGAGTGATGTAATCCATGCACCAGGCTGTTATCTGGATCACGAGTGATGTAATCCATGCACCAGGCTGTTATCTGGATCACGAGTGATGTAAACCATGCACCAGGCTGTTATCTGGATCACGAGTGATGTAATTCCATGCACCAGGCTGTTATCTGGATCTCGAGTGATGTAATCCATGCACCAGGCTGTTATCTGGATCTCGAGTGATGTAATCCATGCACCAGGCTGTTATCTGGATCTCGAGTGATGTAATCCATGCACCAGGCTGTTATCTGGATCTTGAGTGATGTAATCCCTGCACCAGGCTGTTATCTGGATCTCGAGTGATGTAATCCATGCACCAGGCTGTTATCTGGATCTCGAGTGATGTAATCCATGCACCAGGCTGTTATCTGGATCCACGAGTGATGTAATCCATGCACCAGGCTGTTATCTGGATCACGAGTGATGTAATCCATACACCAGGCTGTTATCTGGATCACGAGTGATGTAATCCATGCACCAGGCTGTTATCTGGATCACGAGTGATGTAATCCATGCACCAGGCTGTTATCTGGATCGCGAGTGATGTAATCCATGCACCAGGCTGTTATCTGGATCACGAGTGATGTAATCCATGCACCCGGCTGTTATCTGGATCACGAGTGATGTAATCCATGCACCAGGCTGTTATCTGGATCACGAGTGATGTAATCCATGCACCAGGCTGTTATTGGATCTCGAGTGATGTTAATCCATGCACCAGGCTGTTATCTGGATCTCGAGTGATGTAATCCATGCACCAGGCTGTTATCTGGATCCGAGTGAGTAATCCATGCACCAGGCTGTTTATCTGGATCTCGAGTGATGTAATCCATGCACCAGGCTGTTATCTGGATCTCGAGTGATGTAATCCATGCACCAGGCTGTATCTGGATCTCGAGTGATGTGATCCATGCACCAGGCTATTATCTGGATCACGAGTGATGTAATCCATGCACCAGGCTGTTATCTGGACACGAGTGATGTAATCCATGCACCAGGCTGTTATCTGGATCACGAGTGATGTAATCCATGCACCAGGCTGTTAAACTGGATCACGAGTGATGTAATCCATGCACCAGGCTGTTATCTGGATCACGAGTGATGTAATCCATGCACCAGGCTGTTATCTGATCACGAGTGATGAATCCATGCACCAGGCTGTTATCTGGATCTCGAGTGGTGTAATCCATGCACCAGGCTGTTATCTGGATCACGGTGAGTAACCCCATGCACGGGCGTTATCGGGTCACGAGGGTGAGGGAAACCATCACCAGGCTGTTTTTCTGGATCACGAGTGATTTTCCATGCACCAGGCTGATCGGGATTTTGAGGGGTTTAACGACCGGTGTTTATTTCACAGTGAGGACCCCACTAGCCCTGTTATCTGGAAGGGGAACCAAAGGCTGAAAAGATAAATCTATTGCCCCAGTGGAACTCCCAAAAGAAGGGGTTTCGTTTTTTGGGTTTTCCAATTCTAAAAAATTGAACTGTAAGGGTTTTGGCCAAAATTTAAAAAAATTCCCTCTTTGGGCTGTTAAATGCTTTTTCTTTGTTTTTTTCAAAATTTTTTAATAAAACTCATTATTTTTGGCAAATAAAATTTCGTTTTGAGTTTCCCCCCAAAAAAGTAATTTTTTAAAATTTATTTTATTTTACCTATTAATTTCAAAAATTAAAGTGCTTCGTTTTTTATAACGTGAGGGGGACTAATGGTCTTTTTAAAAAAAGCCCTGAATTGTTTTTTAAGGTAGTTAAAACTTTTTTAATAAAAAAATTATGAAAAGTAATTTTAAGAGATAAAATTCCTTTATTCCAAGAAAATTTGAATGTTAAATATCAAAAAATAACCCATAGTTCTTTTTTTAAATTAACCGAGAATGCGGAAAACCTAGGCCATCGCAAATTTCCCTAGGTCTGTAAAGGGGGATTATGAAATACTAGTGAAAGTGGGCCATGAAGCAAGATTTGAAATAGGTTATTTGTGAAAAAAAGATCGCCTCTGAGGTAAACTTACCCGAAACATTCTGAAACAAAACCCCAGTAGAAAACACCTTTACGGGCAGATTCTCTTTTTGGTTTCTCCTTTTTCTAACGCCTATTTATATGGAAAATTGCATTTATTGAATGTAAAAATTGTGTAAAAAACGAAAATGATACAAGATAATTTTTATTAATAAAATGTTACATAGACAAGAGAATTTGGGACACCTGGGTTCGAAAAAAAATGCCCCCCTTCGATCCTACCACTGTCATAACCACAAGTTGTTGGCCCTATTAATTAAATGAAATATACATACACCGGAATTTTTGGTAAATATATAAATTTTGGGGACTGTATATTAAAAAATTTTTATTTTAAAAAATCCATATACTAACAAAAGGAAAAAACTTAATTTCCCCCAATTTTTGGGATATTAAGTTGTATCATACTCAAAAAAAACTCACTAACTAATTTATGAAACACTGGCCAGAATTTTACAAAAAATCAAAGAGGGGGCTTATCTGGGGTTTCCCTGGAGTGTCTTGTCCATGTCGAATTAAAGTTTGGTGCTTTTTTTTTTGGGGGGGGGGTGGGGGGGGGGTTTTTCCCTAAGCACGAAAAATTTTTCCCATTAACAAATTGTATCCAATTCAAAACCAGATGGCGAGCCCCGTCGCGCAACGCAGGCTTTCCGTTTTCTATGAAAAATATTGAAAAATACGTATCCCACTTTTAAAATGTAAAGTAAAAGGCACAAGTGAACTAATGTGACTTTTATTGGGGGAAACGTTTCCCCCCCGGCTTAAAAAAGCCCCTGGAGAGCGAAAGTTGCCAAAATAAAGTACATTTTGCACTTGTGTCCTTTTACTTTCATATTGCGGTAATTCCCCAACTTTATTCATCTATATACTTATAAATACTGTATTTTGGAAAATTTATACAGCATTTTCCTACTGGGGGGCCCCGGGCGGAGTTCGTTGCTAAATGACTCAAATTGCTCTTTTGGCAAGGGTGGAGGCCCGGGGTTCATATAGGATTGGCTTCCACAGGGCGCATTTTACAAAAGTTTTTAATCACCCTTTTTTTACCTTTGCCATCCTTGTGGAATCCAGAAAGTTTCCCTTAAAATTTAAAGGATTTTTGTACCCCACCATGCATTACACTTTTATGGGCATTTAGCACAATTAAATTTGTTATATGAGTTTGGGAAAGAAGGTTTTTTAGCATAATCCCCAAATTCGCTTTTTTGAACCCCTACCTCGCACCTAATTACTTGTTCAAAATGCAGCCCCAATTTCTCTTTTGGGAAAACCTTTTCACAATTTTTCTTTCCATCACAATTTAATCTCATTTCATAGATTTCCTTTCCTGTCCCCTCTTTATCCAAAAATTCAAGGGAGTAAAAACTTATTGAAATATTTCATTTTGTTTAGAAATTTAAACCAAAAACAAATTAAATTGATTAGTTTGGGTAAAGAAAAATACCTTTTTATATCAAGGCTAGGAAGGAAAAATATTGGAGCGGGGGTCCATTAATTTCAAAGGCAAATACGCCTTTTGTACAGGCCCAAAATTTAAAGCTTTTTACCAACCAGCTCGGTCCTTTAAACCATGATACAGCTTTTCCCAAATTTCAAAAGGGAAAACTCGAGACAAGAAATCGGGCGGATTCTCCTCCCCGGGTATAAAATTAATGTTAAAATGCTCCCCCAACATTAACTTCTCAGCATCTGATTAATTTCGTGATTTGTTTTGATGTCCCTTTTTTTAAATTTTCCTTCAAATTTATTAAAAAAGGTACCTAATTACCAGACCAAATTACAGTGTCGCTTTTTTCTCCGCAAATTATTTTTAAAATTAGCAATTGAAACCACTAAATGGTGTAAATTTCCCAACTGGGGTAAGGTACGTGTTTTAAATTTGGAGAACTTTAGCCTTAACATAACAAGAGAAAAACCCTTTACATTAAAAGATAAGAATGCTCCATATGAAAATTTGAGCTCACAAAAAAGGTGGAGTCTTTTTCCCCTTTGGATTGGCCACCTGGCGGGAAAAACCCCAACTTTGGAATTTTTTCAAATCACAATTAATTCATCCCCCTGTTAAGAATTCCTCGGTAGAATTTTCCCAAGCCCATTTAAGTTTCCATGTTCCTAATTAAAAATTTCCCTCTTTTGATCCACTAAACTAGTGGATCAAAACATTTGAAAATTCAAAAGCAAAACTCTTTTAGTTAATTTTTGGGCATACGAAAATTATTGGGTTTTTAACATTAACAAACCCCCTCTCTCAGTACCCCAATTTTAAAACCCCCAAACTTTAAAAATTTTGGCACATCCCAGGGTAATCTTTACTTATTTTGTCCTTCAATTTGGACGAATTACAAATTCCTTCTTAAAGGCTATTTTGAACTTTGTTTATTTTATTACCTCTCCATAAGTTTTAAAAAGTTCCTCTTCAGTTGACGCCACACCAGGAAATTGTCCACATAAAAATGTTTGTCTTTACTTTACTCAATGGACTTCC
Organism: Cherax quadricarinatus; assembly: GCF_026875155.1. Classification (NCBI taxonomy): domain Eukaryota; kingdom Metazoa; phylum Arthropoda; class Malacostraca; order Decapoda; family Parastacidae; genus Cherax; species Cherax quadricarinatus. Next base: position 58,846,066 of record NC_069418.1, on the reverse strand, counting down.
CGTAATTTAAGGTGTGCATTTATCTTTCGTTTGAAGTGGGAAGGACTGGATGTACCCCAAAAAATTTACGCCCCTAAGAAAAGGTTTTTTCAGAGGGCTAAGTGGGTCCTAGGATTCTCAGGCATAAGAAGGGGGAAAACCCCTCAGCTTTGAAAAACCCACTTTTGGGAAAAGCTTTCTTATGTCAGGTAAGGCATAGTGCTTCATTTAAAATTTTAAATAAGATATCTCCTAATTTTCCGCAACGCGGACCTGTATAAAACAGTCATTTAAACTGGTACATTTTTGTTACTCCGACATAAAATTAAAACCCAAAACCCCAAAAGGGGAGTGGTCTTAGAACCCTTTTTTCACTCCTGATGTGGCAAATAGGGGACCATAAATTTTGGCTTGCTCAGGAGGTACCTCTTCTATAAATTTATTAAAAAACTGCCCAGCAATTATATTTTTTAGGCAGTTAACTTTTTGGTGTCTTACTCATTTGCGGGGGCTGAGCCTTTAATTGTCCATATCCCTTTTAAATAGGGGAATTTGGGTGGTTTGTCTCCCCGGAAGTCTACCCCTTGTAAAATTCAATTTTTACATTTTCTCAGGTATTGCTCCTGAGTAAAAGAATCGTTGGACTTCTTTTTTACATTTGTTCCAATGCTGTCTAATTCCACAATTTAGCAGTGGCTCAACCCCTCCCCTATGGAAAATTAAATGGGCACGCTTCAGGTAAGACACACAGTTATGGGATTTTTTTTTTTCCCTTGTCTGAAAAAAATTTTACGGGAATCCTTCCCCACATTACAGGCCCCCTGCAGTCTTTAAAAGGCTGACACCCCATTTTTTTACATACCCCTTTCAAAGGGGTAACATCCTACCTATCAAAAATTTATTGGGCCACAGAAACATCACTTACACCCGAAGGGCTAAATTTACTTATGTGAAAGTCCTTTTTGTAGCTTTACTAAGTCCTACTGTAGATAATTTTCTGGAAGTCTTCTACAATTTGCATTAACACGTTTTTTTCATTGCCCCAAAACCCGACAGTTACATAAACAGTGTTTCATACAATTGAGCCCTTTTATCGAGAGGGAAAACAGTAATTTTTTAAAATTTTGGTTCCCCTCTGTACTTTTTCTCAAGACATTTACGTTTTATGAAAGTACCGGGGGCCTTGGTCTAAAAATGCGTTACATTTTTTTATTTAGCCTTTTATTCCCAAATTTTTTCCGTAACAAGGTAAGGCTGCTTCGCAAAAAACCCCTCATTTTTAACTTTTGCAAAAATTTTTTCTTAGCTACTGTTTGCGGATTTTCAACATTTTATTAACAACATTATCATAAGACCCCCACAGACTTATGGTGTTTCCTTGTGACATTTAACAGTTGTTTAATTTTTCATGACAATCCTTTACATTGGATTCCTAAACCCTGATCTCTGTCAAGTTCCTCCCAAACTTTCAAAATTTACATTCCATGAATTGTATGCATTGAATTCTTAGAAAATTGAGTACCCTTACGAAGAGACAATTTCCTTTTTTTTGATGGTTTTTATTAATGGGCTACTCTTAGGAGGGATTTTTCTTTTACCTTGTGGGGGAATCATTATTTCTGATTCCCTTCCTTGATATGCCCCTATGTAAACCTTTTAGGAAATGAATTTTGATTTTTAACATTAGGGGTAATTTTTCCCTTTTGTGAAACTTGGGAGATACCTAGGTTATCATGTGTTGCATCTTTAAAAGGTTTTGGCTGGTCTGCAACTGCACAATCAATTTTGTAGACCTAGTCTTTTTTCCTCCAGACCCCAAAATAACCCTTGTTTATATTTTTCGAGTTCCATTTAAGTGTTTTAAGTTTTTATTTTTTTCGTACGGAAATCAATAACCAGTCTGAATCCTTCAGATTATATTATACTTAAAGTTTTGAAGGGGATCTCCGTTTAACTCTAAAATCTGAAACCCCTTTGTAAGTTGATCTGGGATTTTAAAATTTAAAAATGATATTCCTAGATCCAAAACCTACTTTGTTCTTTTACCATAAATGCCTTCAACAAGTCAAATGTTTCCTGTAAGGTCTCTACATTGGGAAAGGCTTTTATCGATGTGGCATCTCCTCTTCCCGTTATTTGAGGTAAAAAAATTTAGTTACCGGCTAGGTCACCCTGTCAGCACGCTACTTAAAAAAAATTGACCCAAAATTCCTCCCGTTTTCTCCAGGGTTAATCACAGGGGAAAAATAGTTTTGGGAGATTTTGGCAAAGACATATTATTTTTTTGGAGCAGATGATTAACTGCCGGTTTACACATTTAATTTATTCAAGGCTGACATAATATGATTAACATAAATCTATTCAGTTCATCTACACAGTTTTAAAAAATCTTCTTCATTTTGTTTTAAATTTTAAATTTTTATAAAAAAATTTCTATTTCCTAAAGCATCTAAATTCAATTTTAAATTCAGTATTCACAGTTTCTTGATTCATTAAATTCCCCAAAAAAATTTTTTTAATGCTTTTGTTACAGCCCCTTTCTCTTGCAGTGATGCTTTCTTTGCTCTAATTCCCTATGTTTGTCTCTACATTAATTTCTCATTTTCAGCCATGATGAATGTATTAAATTCAACTTAATACACTGATTTGTACTAAATTATGTACTTAAAAGGTAAAAAGTACAAAATTCTTTGAATAAATCCCAGCTACTTGGCTTTTGCAATTTACCATGCAAGAAAATTTTGTATAATTTTTTTAATGTGCATTAAAACCCAAAACCCTTTTGCCCCCAAATTTGGGTTTCAAAATTTAATTACACAAAATTAAATAATCCTTGCCAGAAAATTGGCAAGCAAAATTAAAATCACATTTTTAAAAAATTGTACACATGGTTATCAATTAAATACATGATTAAATTTGGGCCCAAAATTGGCTAATCAAATTAATTTTTTACATATATAAATCCTGGGCCCGAATTTGGCATAGCAAAATCAATATTATAACAATAAAACCCCTTTTTCCCCACTTGTCTTATAATTAAAACATACCTGATATAAATCTTGGCCCAAAATTTTTTTATCAAATTTTATTTTTACAAATTAATATAAAAATTTGCCGAATTTGGGTTGTTTTGAAAATTAATATTTAATTTTATATCCCCTACCATTAAGAAAAATTTTTGAACTTAAAATCCATCTCCTTCTGTCATTTCACAATAATTTTTGTAATTAACTAATTTAAAGACTTCATAATTTCCCCCGGTTTAAAAAGGACCAAAGGGGAAATAAATGTGGAAAAATTGCATTTATTTAATGTAACAATTATGTACTAACAGTAAATATAACAAAGATAATTTTTATTTTCAATGTTTCATGCAAGTAGGAATTTGGGGGGACCCAGGTGGAAAAAAAAGTCCCCCCCCGATACCTCCCCTGTCATAACCACAAGTTGCTTACCATTTAATTAAATGAAATATACATACCCAGGAATGTTGGTAAATATATAAAAATTTGTGGGACTGTAATTAAAAATGAAATATAAAATTCACATTACCCTAAAAGAAGGGAAAAAAAAATCTTAAAATCACTCACCAAATTTTACTGGATATTAAGTTGATCATACTCAAAAAACCTCACTAACTAAAATTATGAAAACAGGCCAGAATTTACACAAAAAATAGAGAGCTTATCTGAGGTTTATGGAGTTTTCTTGTCGTCGTTTGATTTTTCCAATTATGCAGAAAGCACATCCAACAATTTCGCCTCCTATTTGAGAGGTGCAGTCCCAAATTTTAAGCTCTGAGCACGAAAAATTTCCCATTATATTAACGTTGTATCCAATTCAAAACCCAAATGGCGAGTCCCGTCTGCGCGACGCAGGCTTTCCGTTTTTTATGAAAAATATTATTAAAACAGTATGGCCATCATATCATATAAATACTGTATTTCTGGAAATAAAACAGTATTTTCACAAATTTAAAATTTTTCAGATTTCGGAAATAAGCTAGTTTACGTTAGGTATTTGGGTTTGGTCAAATTAGGTTTTGGGCGAGGTGCTTAGATTACTTCAGGTTACTTTTGGGGTCAGACGGTCAAAGTTGTCTAAAACCCAAAAATTTAACATATGTTCTCTCTCGGTTTAAAAACCAAATTTCATTTTCAAGTTCCTTTAGCTTTTTAAAATATATCTTTTTTAAAACAAAAAGAAATTTTTCAGAAGAAAACAATATCAAAAGGGTTTTTTCCCGTCGGTATCTGTAATGTGCATGACCCTTTATAAATTTGTGCTGACCTTGAATATAATGTCATTACCTTTATATATAATGTGCATGACCTTTGTATATAATTTGCATTCCCTTTGATATATAATGGGGGCTTTAAATTTTTGTTTTAATAATTGCTGACCTTGATAAAATAATGTGCATTTCCTTGATATTTAATGTGAAAATTACCTTGATATATCAGTGACCAAACCCTGACTAAATCTTCTTTTTAAATTTTTTTATTTAGGGGCTTGATTTTGGGTCATGCCCCATTCAACACATTTAAAAGGTTGGGGGGCAATTAAAAAGCTAGAAACACTAGTCCCCCTTTGGGCCAAAATCTTTTAAAATCATCAACTGCTCAACACAAAAACAGTAATAAAACCCCTAAACCCCCCTTTTCACTTTCAAACTTTTTTTTTAATTGGTTTCCGAATTGAATCTTTGGGAAAATTTCCTCATCTTAATTGCCCGCTTTGGAGGGCGGGGGCCCGTGGAGGTGGGGATGTACATTACCTGTAAGGGGAAAACCATATGCCCACCACAACGGTCCCCGGGAGGTATGTACCTCACGTTATAAAGCCTATATCGTGGGATGAGAGTGGTAACTCTACCAGGAATATGTCCTAGCTTGAGTGAGAGTTTTAGTTATATGGTTGTTGGAATGAAGGCATTATGGTGGCAAGAGTAATGTAAATTCAGTGTTGGGAATAATAATACAGCTGTGTGACTCACGTTTTAATATGCTGACTATTATGCAGTTAACTATAATTAAGGAAAAATGAGCCATAAATACCGTGCCGAAAAGGTAAATGCTCTTCTTGCCGAATAAGGCAAGCGAAAATTTGTGCACACAAAAATTTCGCAAATATAATTCTGTTCCTAACGAAAAAAAATATTTCATTGTTTTTGTTATTATTAAATTAGTGTAAACTTATCTAAAATATATTTAGTTGGATTAGGCTAAAATAAATTGGGCATCTTATAGTAAGGTTAGATAAGTTCTAGTTTTTTTTTGGGTACAAAATTATTAACTTCTCCATTTACATAAATGACAAAAATATATCTTTATATATGTTTTGCACGACACACACACACACACACCATATATAATTATATATATATATATATATATATATATATATATATATATAATAAATATATATATATATATATATATATATATATATATATATATACAAAACAACCACTCTGAAAGAATAGAGAAATTCCAAGCGCTTTCGTGACTACTCACATTATCAAGGAACTATGAAAGTAAAGCATCCAAGGAAGCTATATAAGGGTCTGGCCAGCAACCTCACTATCAGATCCCACAAACGGTTAAACACGTGACGCGCGGCGACCCAACTTGGATAGGTCCCTGCACAACTCACGCACAAACTATTCTACCCAAGAAAATTTATTATTATCATCATAACTAGGCTATTATTAATTTTAATGCCATTTCTATCGTTTTTTCAACTATCATCTACTAATATTATAATGATCATCATTATAATATTACCAACAACCTGATTCAATGCTTCTCCTATTATTAATATATGCAATTGTCATTATTTTCATCGTTGCTCAGACAGGTAAGCCCCTGGAAACCAGATTATCGTAACACCAGTACTCAATCAGGACAGGCCAGGTGTTTAAATGCGATCTTTAACCATGTCAGCTCTTTTAATCACCCACCGGGGTGGGCTGCCACCCAGATAATTATACCCAACTGTTACATCGTGGAAAGAAACATAATAAAGTCCTCCCTCCTTGAACATGATATGAATGCCGTATAAACTCAAATTATGGGCTGTACAAGCTCGATAGTTTAGTGGAGTCAATTGTGCACAGCGTTAAACAACGATGTTAATACAAAGTGCACGACATTTCCTTGTTCCAGGGGTTTCGTGATGTTTCGGTTATTTTCGACCACAACGTCATGTTCGACTGAACATCATGGGACGCCCGTCGTTAAGTCTGTCTTGAACGTCGATATTTAATAAGAACATAAGAAAGGAGGATTACTGCAGCAGGCCTGTTGGCCCACACTAGGCAGGTGGTTCACTATCCATCCCACTAATAGGATATTTGCCCAACCCAGAATCAGAAGTCTATAAGACGATGGTGTCATTTCCAGCAGGATCTGCAGGAGGATACACTGGAATTCGACCACAACTCCTCAAAGAGATGATAAATCTAGTACTCGAATCATCTGTATCAATTCTTCTCACCGAGTTAACAGCCTTCGTCAACAACTGCCTGGCTGTGCGGATTCCAAAAGAAATTAAACCTTTCTTTTTTGGAGTCTCATTATGTACTTTGAAGAAGAAGGATGGGGGAATCAAACCCAGTGCTGTTGGTAACACTCGTCGCCGTCTCGTTGCCAAAGCAGTAGTAAGAAACATTCGCCTAGAGGCTGCCAGTTTACTCCCGCCACACCAATTGGGCTTTGGGGTCTCTCAAGACAGTGAAGCCTCAGCTCATGCTGCAAGGGCCTACATCAGGGACCTACCAGAAGACAAAACCGTAGTCAAGCTTAACTTTAGAAATGCCTATAAAATGGTGAAAAGAGATGTGGTCTTGCCGGCTGTTCGGGATCGGTTCACCAGTTTTTTTCCCTTCATTTCTGCCGGCTACAGCAAACCCTCAATTCTTTTGTTGGCGAACAAGAAATTCCCTCATCAGAGGGTGTTCAGTAGGGTGACCCACTCACTCCACTTCTCTTCTGCTTGGCAGTAAGAGAACTAACTTCCAGCCTCTGCAGCGAGCTCAACATCTGGTAACTGGATGATGGCACTTTGGCAGGTACTGAAGAGTCCCTGTTAAAGGACGTACAATTGGTGAAGACGCAGGGAGAAGCCTTGGGACTCATCCTCAATCCCTCCAAGTGTGAAATCATCACAACGAACCACGATATATAATCAATGCTATGCGAACAATCCTCCCTGAAGTCTCTAATATCACTCCATCCAAGAGCACCCACTTGGGAGCACCACTGGGTCACCAGGCCATCGACACAGTCCTCAAGGAGAAACTGAATGATATGAGGAGAATGGAGGAGAGAATAAGAATTCTTAATGCCCATGATGCCCTGTAGCTCCTCATAAGGTATCTTACTATGCCAAGACTCACTCCCTGAGGTGTGCACCCTCTTTTGACAACCTAACACTCAACGAATATGACTCACTCCTGAGATCAGCCTTTAAGAAAGCACTGAGTCTGTCACTGGAAGATCAGCAATGGGATCAGGCAACCCTCCCATTGCGACTGGGAGGTATAGGGGTGCGGAAAGCAATGCAGGTAGCATTACCTGCATTTCTGTCGTCGTGTTTGGCTTCCAGTGGATTAGCCAAGAAGATTATCCTCAAACGCTTGAGAGACGCAGTAGGAGCTGAAGACCCCAGGCTCATTGAAGCAGCCATGCCGTGGGACATCCTTGCAGACTCCTCCAGTAGACCAGCTCCTCCCAAAAAGCACAAAACAGTCCTACTGGGACAAACCGGTCCATTGGGAAAATCGCCAACACAATGTTCACCAATGCTTCAGGAAAGGACAAAGCTAGTCTCCTAGCGGTCAAGACACCACATTCAGGAGATTTCCTTCTAGCTGTTCCCAGTTCCTCTCTGAGCACTCGACTCGACCCACAGACCATTAGGATTGGCGTTGTTCTTCGTCAAGCCGCCCCCATACTCACCGAACATAGGTGTATTTGAGGCAGGGCGACAGCTGATCAATTCGGACTTCATGGTCTCGTGTGTCACATATCAGAAGGGAAGTATGCTAGACATGAGGAGGTCAACGACATCATAAAGAGAAGCCTCGCCACAGCCCGTTGCCCAGCCCAACGGGAACCTCAAATGCAGAGGTCTGATGAAAGCCAAAAGCGTCCTAATGGAGCCACTATGCTACCCTGGAAGGATAAGCAGATTGCCTGGGACCACACCTGTGTTGCCACAATGGCAGACACGTACTTGTCATGCTCCATAGCTGGAGAGGGTCTAACAGCCAGCCACAGGGAGACCCAGAAGACCCGTACATATTAAGGCCTTCTCCCTTGCTATAACTACATTCCAAAGGGTTGGAGACCCTTGGAGCATGGGGCAATTGTGCTCTAAAGTTCCTCAAAGAGCTGAGTGAAAAACTCATCATAGAAACCCAGGACCACAGGGCACCCAGCTTCCTGTTTCAGAGACTTAGGCTTGCGATCCAGAGGGAAAATGCCTGCAGCATTCAGGGTACGCGGCCCGCCGCCGAGGAGCTGGACGAAGTGTTCGAGATGTAGCTCTGAGTTATCATCTATGTTGTTCTACTCCCTGTTGTAATTTTGTCAATGTATTTTGTGTTTAAATTTTCCACAGAATATAAAATATAGGGGTTTTGTGTATGGAAGTTTTTACACTAGGCCACTGATCCTTTTGCTGGGGAATCAGTTTCAATATTGGCTTTTGCCTGGGGAAAAACTCCAACAAAAAGGGGTTTAGTGTGCAAATATAGCCTTTCTTAACCAAAAGGCTTTTTTTGTTAACCTTCTTACTCCCCTTTAAAAAACTAAAACTTAGAGTAAAATCCTTTGCTTTATAATAAAAAAACCTAATTGGACTTCAATCTCTATAAACCCATAATCTTAATAAAAGAAAAAAATTACTTCTCAAATTATTTCTTAACCTGTTCCACTCTGTCGGCGTAAAAAAATCGTCCAAGTTTTCTAGTACTGTTAATTTTTTGAGGAAATTTCTTTCCCTCGAGCAATCAGATAAACCAACTCCTTTTCCACAGGAACAGGGAGAAGGTAGTGGGGGGAACGGTTTTTTTAGAAACCTTACCTGGTTTACTGGGTAGGTGTGGCGTGCCCTCCTCTTTCCCGCGTTCGTAGGTATTCCCCCCTCCCCTTTCGTGAGAGAAGCACCCGATTCCTGGTTTAGCCTCCTGACCCCAAAAAGGGTTTCCCCCTACGCCCCTCCAGCACCTTGAAGGGTACAGACAGAAGTCTCTTGGTCGAAGGTGATTTGCTGTAGTGGAGACCGGGTGTTTGTTCTAGCTCTCCCGGGAGCGGTTTAAGCGGTTTTTAGTCAAGGACGACGAGGAAGTCATGGGAACAGACTCCCCCTAAAAACTTCTCAAATAAAGAACTTTCCTATCCCACTTTGTGTGTTATGGAGTTTCACGAACGGGGGAGAGTAGTGAATACTCACGCCGGAAATTTACGGCGTACGATGAATTAGTAAAAAAGTTATGCCTCTGATTCACGGTTTGGGGGTCCAAAAAAGTGATATTTTTTTAGGAAGTGAATGTCATAGATATTAAATCCTTCATATTATAATCAAGACAGAATATTTTTAATGAATCAGTGTAAATTTCTAAAAATTTTACTTTTTTTACGGTGCAATTTTTTTAATGCTTTAATATAAAACCCTTCTATGGTTTATTAAATAATTTAAAAAAAAACCTTTAAAAACTTAAAAGGTTTTCTGTTGAACCCTTTATGTTTTCCTTAGAACAGATATTCACTTCTGTTTCTTTGTTGCTAGAAAGGGGCGAAAAGGCTTGAGCTTGCCCGGGCAAAACAGGCTTGAGACTTGCCTGGGCGAAACAGGCTTGAGTTTCCCCTGGGCGAAACAGGCTAAAAAGACTTGCCCGGCGCAACGGGCTTGAGCTTCCCTGGGCGAAACGGCTTGAGATTTTGCCCGGGGCGAAACAGGCTTGAGACTTCCCCGGGCCCCCAACAGGCTTGAGACTTGCCCGGGGCGAAACAGGTTGAGACTTGCCCGGGCGAAACAGGCTTAAACTTGCCCTGGGAAAAACGGTTTTGAACTTGCCCTGGGCCAACAGGCTTGAGACTTGCCCGGGCGAACAGGCTTGGACTTGCCCTGGGCGCAACGGTTTGAGACTTCCTTGGGGAAACAGCTTGAGATTGCCTGGGCGAAAACGGCTTGAGACTTCCGGGCCAACAGGCTTGAGACTGCCTTGGGCGAAACAGGCTTGAGATTTCCCGGGGGCCAAACAGCTTGAGATTTGCCCGGGCCAACAGGGGGTGGGGAGAAAACAAAATTCAAACAGCTTCATGGAGAAGTCGGGGTTTTTTCCTGAACCAAGTTTTTTGTTTTCCCTGAGCAGGGGGTCCCCTACCAGTTCCAGGGGGGGTACCCTAAAAAATTATATAAAAATTATATAATATATATTATATAATTAATATTAAAATTTAATATATATATATTATATATAAATTTATATAAATATATATATTGGGGTTTGGTAACAGCCCCCACCCAGGGAAGTACTCCCGCCTGCCGATGACTGTGAAACAAAAACCTTTAAAAGTTTTGAAATTGGTAGGATTGCTGGTTTTTTTTTTTCTCTAAACCCTAAGATAACAGGGAACTTGCATCCACTTCACTTTGGTCACCTTCACAGACCGCACAGCATAAAAAATTATACATACATCTAGGTTTTTCTCCTTTTTCTAAAAACTCTTGTTTTTTTTTATTTTTTTCTTTTGTCCTGGGAAAGGGAAAAGAATTTTTCCTCCGAAAAGCCATGGGGTCGTTAGGGACAAAAAATCCCGGGGGAGCAATGGGCTAAAACCCCCTTCCCTTAAAATTTACTAAAAAAGGAAGAAAAAAACTTTAAAAAACTGGGTTGCTTAAATTGCGGGGATGTAGGCGGGACAAAGAAACAAGATTGCTGATGTTATGAAGAAAAAAGTTGGATGCCGGGCCCAAGCAAAACAAAGCTAAAGGGGGTAGGAGGTTTCAGGGGGGGGGAAAATAAATGGTTTAAAATTTGGGGTATTGAGAGATTAAGCAAAGGAAGGGGTAGCAGTAAGTTAAATATCATTAGGAAGGGGAAAAGAAAAGAATGTTAAATTCAAGAATTATGTGGATTTTAATAAAGGTTGGATGCGGAATGGGTCATAATAAAACGTGTATGCACCCGGAAAGAGAGGGAATGCAGAGGAGAGAGAGAGATTTTTTGGGGGTTTTTAAGTAATGTAAGGGCCTTTTAACCAAATGAAGAGTAATTTTTGGGGAGGGGACTTGAATGCTAAAGTGGGGAAAAATTTTAGGAGGGGGTGGGAGGTAATTTGGGGGGCCAGTTGAAATGATAAGGGAGCACCCTTTTTTTGAACTTTGTATAGAAAGGGTTTTTAAGGTAAAAAAATATTTTTTAAAAAAAAAAAAAAGGAAAGGGTAAAAAAGTAACACGATATGATGTAGGGGGAAATGACAGTATTTGTTGGATTAAATTTTTTGGTAGAAAAAGGTTGAGTAGACTTTAGATGTACAAGTTTTTAGGGGCCCCAAAATATATCAATCACTTTCTAGTTTTAGCTACACGAGAGTAAAAAAGGGAGATGGGGGTACAAGGAAATAGAAGCTCAGGGAAGGAGAGGTGAAGGTTTTAAACAAAGAGGGGGCAGTTAGGGTAAGAATTTAAAAAGCTATGGGGGATAGAGGGGGTAAAAAGAGCAAGGCAAGGGGTCGAAGAGAAAGGGGTAGGTTTAAAAAAAAGTAGTGTTTGAGGTTCAGAAAAGTTTTGTGGTTACAGAAATGGGGGGCGAGGGAAGAGGAGCATTGGGGAATGATGATTTAAAAAATTTGTAAGGAGAAAAGTTAGCTATGAAAGTTTTTACAAAAAAAGTGAGCAAGGGGGAAAAGTTATGGAGAAAAGAGAGAAGTTAAAAAGTGGGGAAGCAATGTAAAAAAGAGCAAAGAGAGATGGGTGAGATGTTATCAACAAATTTTGTTGAAAAAAGAAAAGTTTTTGGGTGAGATTAACAAGTTTTGAAAGCCAAGAACAAATGGGTTTGTCATAAAAAAGGGGGGGAAGTTATTAAATGGGGAATTGAGGTTTGGGAAGAGGAGGAATTTTTGAGGGAATTTTTAAATGTTTTGGGAAAAAAAATAGGGAAAAGCGTATTTCGGTATGGGGAAGGAGGAATAACTCTTGTAGGATAGGAAGAGCCGTTGTGAGTGTGGGGAAATTCGTGAGGGGTAGGAAAATGAAAGGGGGTAAGGCAAACCGGGATTGATGGGGGAAAAAATAGAAATGTTAAAAGCGGTGGGGTTAGTTTTTTTTAGTGGTTGGTGCAATTATTTAATAAATGTATGGAAAAAGGGGAAGGGACCTAGGGGTTGCAGAGAGCATGCATAGTTCCTTTGTATAAAGGCAAAGGGATAAAAAAGAGAAAAAAATTTGGGGGGATAAGTCTGTTGATGACCGGGTAAAGGTATGGTAAGTTATAATTGAAAGAATTAAGAGAAAGAGGGAGAAAGGATACAGAAAACAAGGGGGCCCTTTGGGAAAAGGGTAGGGGGTGGTGGCCCAGGTGTTTACAGTAAAACAATAAGGAACAAAATTTAAAAGCTAAAAGTCTTTTGGCTTTTGGATTTGGAAAAGGCGTATGACAGGGTGGATGGGGGGGCAATGTCAGATGTTGAAAAGTGATGGGGTGGGAGTAGGTTACTGAAAGCAGTGAAGGTTTTTCAGGTTGTGGGGCTAAAGTTAGAGAGTGGAAAGGGGGAAAATTTTTTCCCAGAAAAATTTGGGCCTTAGACAAGGATGTGTGATGTCCCGTGGTTGTTTAAAATATTATAGAGGGGGTTGTAAAGAAGTAAATGCGGGGGCTTGGCAAGAGGCTGAGTTAAAAGAAAAAGAATCACCACAAATGGGAGTTGTCACAGCGCTCTTCGATGACATGTCTTTTTGGGGAGTTTCTAAGAGAAGTTCAGAGATTGGTGGATAAATTTGGGTAGGTGTGAAAAGAAAAAAATTAAAGGTAAATTTACAGGAAAAGTAAGGTTTGAGGTAACAAAAAGATTAGTGAAAAAGATTGTTTTCAGAGGGGAGGGAGAGAGATGGAGGAGGGAACGTTTTCAGATTTTTGGGAGGGGACGTTTTCACGAGGGGTCTATAAAGTGAGGGGAATCATAGAATTGATGAAAAAAAAGGTGAGTGTGCATTGGGAGTCTGGGAGACAAAGAATTTTGCCTTTGGAGGAAAAGGGGAAGTTAAATTTAAAGTTTTACCCAACGCTCTTATAGGGGTTAAAGCGGGGGTGATGTTTTGCAGCGGGGAAATGGGCGGGGAGTTTTCATTTGGGGGGCAATGTGTGTGTGTATAATGCGAGAATTGTAGTTGGAAAGTTGAGGAGGGGGGGAAAAAAAAAACTGTTGCCCGGGGGTGGGGGGGGTTGTTGAGGGGGGTTACATGTAGAAAAGGGACGAAACAGAATACTTAAGAGGTACAGTCGAGGGGAAGGAAGGCGGGGTGGGGGTGGGCCTGGGAAAGGTTGGGGGGAGGGGTAAAGGATTTTTGGTGCGAGGGGCTTGGACTTCCACAGGCATGCGTGAGGTTTTTGATGGGAAAAGGAACAAAGGGTTTTTAATTTGGACGTCTTTGAGTGGGGAAAAAGTAACTTTTTAAAAAGGGTTTCGGGGGAAACCCCGGGCCGGACTTGAGCCGGAATTGGAAGTACGGGGGCCTAAACTCTAAGGGGGGGTTTAATGTTGCATTTAAAAACGTTGTAAAGCCCCCTTCTGGCAAACAGTGAGGAGGAATGATGGTGAAAGTTTTTTTTTTTTCGGGCCCCCGCCTTGGGGGGAATCGGCCGGTGGATAATAAAAAAAAAATATCTATAATATAAAATTTTTTTTTAAATATATATATATATATATATATATATTAATATATATATATATATTATATATATAAATAAAAATTATAAATTTTTAATTTTTTAAATTTATATATTTTTTAAAAAATATTTATATATATATAAATAATATTTTAAATAATTTTTAAAATTATTATATATAAATAAAAATATATATATATATTATAAATTTATATTTTATATAAAAATATATAATATATATATATTATAAAAATTAATTATATAATATATATACATATTATATTACAAAATAAAATATAATAAAAATTATATAATATTTTGAAAAACACCACTCGAAAAAATAGAGAAATTCCAAGCGTTTTTCGGACTACTCACATTTCCTTGAAAATTAGGTCACAAAGCGTTGGAATTTCTAAAATTTTTTTCAGAGTGGTTTTTTGCATATTCGAAATCACCTTTTCTGTGATTTATTGCATATATATATATATAATATAATATATATATATATTTTTAAAATTTTTAAAAAATTTATATATAATATATATATTATATAATTTTTATAAATATATATAAAATTTTATTTAAATATTTATATTTTAAAATAATATATAAATTATATATTTTTTATACATATAATATATTTATATTTTTAATAATAAATAAATATATATATATATATAAAATATATATAAAAATTAATATAATATAAAAAATTTTAATATATAATTTTATTTAAAAATATAAATATATTTATATAAAAATATATTTTTAATATATATAATATAAAAAATTAATAATATATATAATAAATTATATATATATATTTATAATATATAATATATATATAACAAATAAATACAGATAAATATATAAATATATATATATATTATATATATTATATAATATTTTAAAATATATATTATATATATTTTTTTTTTAAAATTATTATATAATTTATATAGTCGTCCCGAAAATGAAAAATGGCATAGCAAGAGCCCTTTAAAAATTTAAGCCCTTTCTAAATGTTTTTATACGTTTAAAGATATATTTTTTTCATAAATTTTTTAATGAAAAAATTTTAATTTCGCTCCAAAAGATACTTAGAAAACTTACCTAACCCTTTTTTTTATAACAACAAAAATTTTTATTTTACCAAACCCCAACAAAATATATTTTAGATTTTTTACAAAAAATTTTAAACAAACAAAACACAGGTTATATTTTTTCGTTGGTTTCAGATGATTTTGGGAAATTTATTGCTACGAAATTTTATTTCCTATATGGAAAATGACGTTTTTTTAAAGCCAAGAAACAAGTTCTGCATTGGGCACGACATATATATAAAAAATTTTTATATTTTTTATAAATAAATATATTATATATATATATAAATATAATATATATAAAATTGCCCCCGAAAAAGAAAAATTTTTCACCCATTACTTCATCCTGTTTGCAAAGGGGTGCTTAAAATACATTTTTTTAAACTGCAATTTAAACCCCCCCCTCCTTCAGATGAGGACTGACTTCCCATCCCAAAACTCAAGCCCCCCCCGGCCCTGCCTTTCCCTGAACCCCTTCAAAAGTTATTGCTCAACCCAAAAAACCCGTCAATTTTAAAAAACCCATTTGCTCCTTTCACTCCATCAAACAGCTCGCGCGCCTGCTGAAAGCCAAAACCCCTCGCACAAAAAAAACCCCCTTTTCCCCCCTCTCCCCCAACCCCTTCCCTGGGCCGACCCCACCCCCCCTTCCTTCCCTACGACGATACACTCTTGAAGTCATTCTTTTTTTCGCTCCATTCTCTCTACATTCCAAACCACCTCAAAAAAACCCCTTCCTAAAACCCTCTGACAACATTTTTGGGTAATCCCGCACCTCCTCCTAACTTCCCAAACTCAAATTTTCTCTGCATATATTCACACCACACATTGCCCTCAAATGACGCCCCACTCCCCTCCACCTTCCCCTCGCTGCAACATTCATCACCCATGCTTCACACCCATAAAAGCTTTGGGTAAAGCTTACTCTCATAATTCCCGTTTTTCCCTCCAAGGACAAAGTTCTTCGTCCCCACAGACCCAAGTGACCACTCACCTTTCCCTCATCAATTCTGTGATTTCACCTATCTTCAAAGACCCATCCGCGACACTCCACCCCCAAAATATTGAATACTTTCACCCCTCCTACTCTCTCCCTCCAATTATATTCAATTTTTCATCACCCAATCTTTTTTTTTATCCTCATAACCTTATTTTTTCTGTATCCACCTTTAATTTTCTTCTTTGCACACCCTACCAAATTCATCCCCAAATTTCGCAACTTCTCTTCAAATCCCCAACACATTTCATCACAAAGACAGCTGTGAAAACCCCCCCACTTTGTGTTGATTCTTTATCTTTTAACTCCCCCTCTTCCCAAGACCCTCGACTTACTTCTTTTCAACCCCATCTAAAATAATTAAACAACCAGGGTGAATCACACATCTTGTCAAAGGGCCCTATTTTACTGGGAAAATTTCCCTCTTTCTCAAACTCTAACTTACCCTCACTATCTCGTAAAACTTTCACTGCTTTCAGAAACCTCCCTCGACCCCATACATTTGCAACTTCGCCACTTTCCCCCCTACCCCCCTGTCATACCCCTTTTTTCCCAAATCCAAAAATTGCCACAAAGACCTTTTCCTACAAAAAACTTTTACATTTTTCACTTTAAAACCCCTGGTCCCCACCCCCTCCCTTTCCAAGCCTCCTTGTTTTCTGCACCATTTCCGTCTTATTTTAAAATTTTTTTCAAAAAAAAATCTAATACATTTTCCCCAGGTATACTCAACAGACTTTCCCCCAAAATTTTTTTCCCACTCTCTTTTTCCCTTTGTTTATCAAAGGAACTTGCTGTCCTGCCAACCCCTGGGTACCTTACCCTTTCATACTTTATTAAAAAATTTGCCCCAAACCACTCCAAAACTATATCCCCCCCTGTTTTTAAATTTCATCTTTACCCATCAACCCCGGTTGCCTTACCCCCTTTATTTTACCTATGCCTCACGAATTTCCTCACACCACAAGGCCCTTTTCCCTAAACCCTACAAGATGTTTTTCTCTTGTCCTATACCAAAATCACAGCTTCCCTATCTTATCAACTTTTTAAAAATTTCCTCAAAATTCCCTCCCTTCCCAATACCTCTAACTCCCATTTAAAAACTCTCCCCCCTATTTTTAATGCCCCCCCCTTTTGTTCTCTTGGCTTTCTTAATTGCTAATCTCCAACAAAATTTTTTTCTTATTTTCAACAAAATTTGTTGATAACATCTCCCCCACTCCTCATTTGCTCTTTTTTTACATTGCTTCCCCACTCTCTTAACCCCCCTTTTTTTCTAAAATTTACTTTCCCCTCCTTTCACATTCTACTTTGTAAAAACTTTTCCCTATGCTAACTTTTTTTTCCCCCTTTCTATCTCCCTTACATTCATTCCCAACGTCCCTTTTCCCGCACCCCCTTTTCCCCGTAACCCCAAACTTCTGCTAAACTCTAACACTACATTTTTTTAACCCACCCCCTACCCCTTTTGCCCCATTGCCCATGCCTTTATTAGCCCCCTATCTTCCAAAACGTTTATTTTACCCCAAATGCCTCCCTTTTGTTTTAAAAACCTTTACCTCTTCTTCCCCAGCTTTAATTCCTTTTACCCCCTCTCCTTTTATCCATGTACACAAATAGAAAATGATCTAATATCTGTGGCCCCCCCTTTTAAAAAAATGTACATCCCAAGTTACTCAACATCTTTTTTCTACCAATACATAAACCAACAAACACTTCATTTCGCCCTCCTATCTTGTAACTTATTTATGCTCTTTTTTTAAAAAAGTTTACCTATAACTAAAAAACCCCCTTTTAACAAAGTTCAATCAAAGGGCTCCATTTCAAAAAACCCGACCCCAAAACCTTACCACCACACCCTCTCTCTCTCTTTATATATATATAAAAAATTTTACTACATATATAATTTTATAATATTATATTATATAAAATATATATATATATTTTTAAAATTATATATATATATATATATATATATATATTTTTATATATGCAATAAGTCACAGAACAGGGGATTCAAAATATACAAAAAAAACCCCGAAAGAATAAGAAATTCCCAAACGCTTTCGTGACTACCCATTATCAAGAATTAGAAAAGGGAAACATCCAAGAAGCTAAAAAGGGTCCGGGCCCCGCACCTCACTATAATCCCACAAAGTGACTTCGCCGCGCGCAGGGTTTCACCGTTTTGGGATCTGATAGTGAGGTGCGGGCCACCCCCTTTTATACTTCCTTTGGTCTTACTTTCAATTTCCCTTATAATGGATAGTCCGGAAGCGCTTGGAAATTTTTTTTTTCTTTCAGGTGGTTGTTTTGTATAAATATGTATATATATAATATTTAATATAATATTATAATATATATATATAATATATATTAATATATTTTTTATTTATATATATATATATTTCACTGTATATATACTGAAACAAAATTTTTTAATAATATTTTCAAATTTAAAAAGTGTTACAACAACAAACACACCCGAAGGGGCAAAATTGTTGATAATTATGCGGAAGGGGGGTTTTTTTTCTATTCAATTTTTAAAAAAAATTTCTGGCATTTAAGCCATTTAAAAATTCCCTCTGTATTTGTGGACTTTTTGGTTTTTAAAATACGTAGATAGAAAACCAAAGTTGCCCCCTTTTTTTTAAAAGGACATAAAACCCCCCTTCTTTAGAAAATTTGGGAAACATTGGGTTTTTAGTTGGCACACATGAAAGATAAAGGAAGAATCTTTATTTCAAGTCTTTTGACGAAGTTAAAAAGATTTTTTATAAAAATGTTGATATGTTTTCAGGGACTTTTTTGGGAGAAAAAGAAATCAGTAAAACAAAAAAAGGGAAAAATACTCACATCAGCCCCCGAATTCTACAACCACTTCTTCAATAATTGCAACATCAGGAAATCCCTTAAAACTTTTCCAAAAAATGAGAAATAAAGTCAATAATTATGTTTCTGTATAACTCAAAAGGTACAGCACCGAAAATTTTAACTTGTTCACCCCCATTTATGTTGACAATCAACAACAGAAAAAACTACTCTGTGTCTATAACACTCCTCGGGAAATTGCCATATGGGGGATTTAAATGAAAAAATCAAAAAAATCGAATTTTTGGAGTAAAAATAAAAAAACATTTAAATTCTATCATGTCCTCTTATACAGCAAAAAAAAAAAAAACTTTTTTGGGGAAAAAAAATATTTGGGAAAATAATGGAAACAAATTGATTGCACAACATTTACGGTAAGAAAACATTTTTTTCCCAATTTTTAATTTTCTTTTTTAAACTTTCTGAAACCTCCCCCCCCCCCCCCCTTAACAGAACCCCTTTCCAAAAAACGGGATTCATTCTCTTACAATCCCTCCCTAAATATGTTCAAAACTAGGTGACACCACACCCCCTCAACTTACTTTTACTGGGATATATAAAAATTTTATATAAATTTTAAAAAATTTTATATTATATATATAAAAATAAAAATATATATATATATATTTAAATATATTATATAAATATATTAATATATATATATATAATTTAAAATATATATAATATAAATAATATATAAAAATTTTTTCGTGCCGAATACAAACTTCGATTTGGGTTAAATAGCAACGCTCACTTTCCATTAGGGCAAAAGAAAATTTTTGTATGCAATAATTTCGCCAAAACATTTTGAAACTCGAAAAAAAAAGTTTTCCAGTTTTTTATTTAAATTATGTAAACAAATCAAAAAATTTTTTAGTTGGGTTTTGGGTAAAAAAATGCGTTTTTATAATAAGTTAGGGAATTTTTTTTAAGTTCCTTTTGGGGCAAAGTTTAAATTTTTTCATTAACTTAAAGAAAAAAAATCTTTAAACGTAAATTTATAAAATATGTAAATAAAATATTTAAATTTAATAAAATATATATAAATATATAATATATATATATATATATATAATATTTATTTATTTATGCGTGCCGAACAGGGAGAAATTCGATCTTTTGGTTAAATTTGCAACGCCTTTTTGCCAAAAGGACAAGCGAAAATTTGTGTACAATATTTCGCCAAAACATTTTGAAACAAAACAAAAAAATATATTTCATGTGTTTGTTTATATTAAATTTCTTAAACAAAACTAAAAAATATATATAGTTGGTTTTCTAAAAAAACTGGCTTGTTATAAAAGGTTAGGTAAATTTTTTAAAATCTTTTTTGCAAAAAATTAAAATTTTTTTCCTTAAAAATTAAAAAAAAAATAAATTTTTTTAAACGATAAAAGTTTTGGAAAAGGGTTAATTTTAAATGGTTCTTTCTAATTAACCGTTTTTCTATTCGGCCGACAATTTTATAATATATAATAATATAATAAAATAAAATATATATAATAAATAAATTAATATATAATATTATAAATATTATAATATATAAAAAAAGCATCAGCCGATTCCCACCAAAGGGGGTGGGCCCGAAAAAAAAAACTTCATCATCAATCACTCATCACACTTTGCCCGAGGGATCTTTACCTAATTTAAAACTGCAACATTAACAAAAATCCTTCAAGTGAAGTCCCTCCCGGGCTCAAGTCCCCCCTGCCCCGGGTTTCCCGAACCCCTTCAAAAATTTTATTTGTCCCACTCCAACAGCACGTAAGTATTAAAAACCATTTGTTCCCCTTCCACCTATCAAATATCTCAGCACGCTTGCGGAAATCCAACCCCCTCGCCAACAAAACCCTTTTCCCCCCCCCAACCCTTCCTAGGCCCTTTACCCCACTCAGATTTAGCACTCTCGAATCATTTTGTTTCGGGCCTTTTTCTCACATGTCCAAACCACCCAACAACCCCTTTTCACCCTCTTATTTGTTTTGATAATCTCAAAAACCCTTTTCCCAATTTTTAACTCAATATTTTGTATTTTAATTTACACCACCTTTCCTCAACATGACATTCCTTGCATCCACCCTTCCCTGTTGCAACATTCACACCCAGTTCACACCCATACAAGAAAAGTTGGTATAACTATCTCCTACATTTTCCCCATTTGCTTCCACAACAAAGTTTTTTGTTCCCCAAAACCCCAAATTTCACCACTCCCCCCTTCCCCCCATCAATTCCCTGATTCACCTCATCCCTTCATAGACCATCTGCTGAATGTCCCCCTCCCAAAACTGAAAAACATTCCTTTTTCCAAAACCCTCCTCCCAAACGATAACAACTTTCTCACCCAATCTATTTTTATTTCAAACCTTACTCTTTTCCCATATTCACTTTTTTAAATTTTTTTTCTTTTACTTCCCTACCAAATTATCCCCCCAACCCCTGAATTTCATCAGAACTCCGAAAAACACAGTGTCACACAAAACCTATGACAACCCCCTTTGTGTTTTTCTTAACTTTTAACCAACACCCCTTTCAAACCTCGCATTCACTTCCCCTTTCAACCCCCTATAAATATATTTAACAACCCGGGACATCCTCACCTTGTCCCAAAGGCCCACTTTTTCTGAAAAAAATCCCCTCTCCTTACATACCCTAACCGAGCCTCCTATCCCCGAAAAAATCTTCACTGGTAAGTAACCTACCTCCATACCTACACCGCAACATCTGCCCCATTGCCCCCCCATCCACCCTTTATATGCCCCTTTTTTGAAATATAAAAACCCACAAAAACCACTTTAAAACCCTTTTCTAAAAGTTCAAAGTTTTACGTAAACACCTTGGCCACACCCCCCTACCTTCCCAAGCCCCCTTTTTAATCTCCCATCCTACCTCTGTCTTTCTCTTAATTCTGTCAATAATAAATCCCAATACACTTTACCCGGTTACCCAACAGACTTTATTTCCCATATAATTTTTTTTCACTTTCTTTATCCCCCCCTTTTCCTTATACAAAGGGAACTATTCATAAATTTTGACAATCCCCAGGGCTTACCCTTTCCCCTACATTTTTTAAAAAATAACACCAATCACTCCCCAAAAAATCCCCACCCGCTTTTAACATTTCTGTCTTTATCCCTCAAACCCAGCTTAATCCCTTTTTCATTGTACCCACTGTCACGAATTCCCGCTCACTCACATCGGTTTTCCCCACTCCCCAAGTGTTTTTTCCCCCTTTTCCCCAACACGAAAAACCCCAATTCCTAATTAAAAAAAATTTTAAATATTATATATAATATATATAAAAATTAAAATATATATATATATATAATATATATTTTAATTTTTTATTAACACCGGGATTCCCCCCAAGCAGGGGCCGAAAAAAAAAAAACTTTCACCATCTTAC
Organism: Cherax quadricarinatus; assembly: GCF_026875155.1. Lineage (NCBI taxonomy): Eukaryota > Metazoa > Arthropoda > Malacostraca > Decapoda > Parastacidae > Cherax > Cherax quadricarinatus. The sequence goes on along the minus strand of NC_069418.1, from coordinate 58,823,812 downwards.
TCCCCACTGTTTTCCAGAAAAGGGCTTTTCACTACATTTTTAAACGCAACATTAAACCCCTCCTTCGATGCAGGCACTGTACTTCCCCTCTCCGGGCCAAGTCCGGGCCCGCCGTTTCCCCGAATCCCCTCAAAATGTTACTTTTTCTCACCTCCCCCAAAAACCTAAGTTTAAAAACATTTGTCTCCCTTCACTCCTATCAAACACCTCCGCAGCCCCCTTTGGGAAATCCCAAACCCCCCCACAAAAACCCCCTTTACCCCCTCCCCCCAACCCTTCCCAGGCCCACCCCTACCCCCCTTTCCCTTTCCCCTACAAGATACACTCTTTAAGTCTTCTGTTTTGCTCCATTCTCTCACAGTCCAACCACCTCAACAACCCTTCCTCAGCCCTCTGGACAACATTTTTGGTAATCCCGCACCTCCTCCTAATTCCAAACTAAATTCTCGCATTAAAATTAACACACTTTCCCCCAAAATAACTCCACGCCCCCCCTTTCCCCCCCGCAACATTTTCACCCACGCTTCAACCCCCTATAAGCGGGGAAAATATACCCCTACTTCCCCTCTTTGCCTCCAAGGACAAAGTTCTTTGTCTCACAGACTCCTAAGTGCACCACTCCCCCTTTTTTTTTCCCCCATCAATTTATGATTCACCTCATCTTTTTAGACCCACCCTGACACGTCCCCTCCCAAAAAAAGAATACGTTCACCTCCTCCATTCTCCTCCCTCCCAAACTTATTCAACTTTATCACCTAATCTTTTGTTACCCCATAAAATTACTCTTTCCTGTATTCACCTTTTAAATTTTCTTTTTTTACACCCCCCCAAAATTCCCCCACCAACTCTGAATTTTTTCAGAATCTCCCAAGACACGGTCATCAGCAAAGAGCCCTGGACAACTCCCCCTTTGTGTGTGATTCTTTTTTCTTTTTTCCACGCCCCTTGCCAAAAACCTCCATTTTCTTCCCCTTCAACCCCCCTATAAATATAAAAATATTTTATAAAAAAATATATAAAATATATATATTAATTATATATATATTTGCGTCCGAATTTAAAATGGTCAATTACAAAACTATTTAAAATTTAATCCCTTTCTAAAATTTTCTCTTTACTTTTAAAAATAAATTTTTTTCATTTGTGTTAATGAAAAATTTATAATTTGCACCAAAAAAAATTTAGAAAACTTTCCAACCCTTTTTTAACAAACGCAATTTATTTTTGCCTAACCCCAAAAAATCATTTGTGGGGTCTGTAGTGAGGGGCGGGGCCCGACCCTTATTACTTCCCTTTGGTGCTTTACTTTTTATTCCTTATAATTGATAGTCACAAAGCGTTTGGGAAATTTTCTATTCTTTGGTGGGGGTTTTGCATATTTTGAAAACACCTTTTACTGTGATTTTTTATTGTATTATATATAAATATTTTTATATATATATATATATATATAATATATAATATAATATACTAAGGAAAAATGGATTTTTCAGTTAAAAATGGATAGGAGAGTTTTTAAATGGAAGTTTGAGGTAATGGGAAATGGGGGGAAATTTTTTAGGAATTTTTAAAATTTTATGAAGATAGGAAGCTGGATTGTGTATAGGGCAAGGAGGAAAACATCTTTTAGGAGTAAAGACCCGTTTTTGGGGTGTGGGGGGAAATTTTGGGGGCAGTAGGTAAAATGAAAGGGGGGGTAAAGGGACCGGGATTGATGGATAAAGATAAAATTTTAAAAGCGGTGGGGGATATAGTTTTTGGGGTTGTTTGGGGCAATATTTAATAAATGTAGGAAGGGTAAGGACGTAGGGTTTTTGGGAGAGAGCTGCAAGTTCCCTTTTATAAAGGGAAAGGGGGTTAAGAGAGTGCAAAAATTATGGAGGATAAGTTGTTGATATACCCCAAATGTATGGTAAGTTATTTTTAAAGAATTAAAAATAAGAGAGAATAGGATAGCAATGAAAAGGAGGGTTTTGGAAAAGGGAGGGGTGGGGGGACCCGGTGTTTACAGTGAAACATTTAAGTGAACAGTATTTAGATAAGGCTAAAGAGGTCTTTGTGGCATTTATGGATTTGGAAAAGGCGTATGACAGGGTGGATAGGGGGGCAATGTGGCAGATGTTGCAGGTGTTATGGTGTAGGAGGTAGGTTACTGAAAGCAGTGAAGAGTTTTTACGAGGATAGTGAGGCTCAAGTTAGATTATGTAGGAAAGAGGGAAATTATTTCCCAGTAAAAGTAGGCCTTAGACAAGGATGTGTGATGTCACCGTGGTTGTTTAATATATTTATAGATGGGGTTGTAAGAGAAGTAAATGCGAGGGTCTTGGCAAGAGGCGTGGAGTTAAAAGATAAAGAATCACACATAAAGTGGGAGTTGTCACAGTTGCTCTTTGCTGATGACACTGTGCTCTTGGGAGATTCTGAAGAGAAGTTGCAGAGATTGGTGGATGAATTTGGTAGGGTGTGCAAAAGAAGAAAATTGAAAGTCAATACAGGAAAGAGTAACGTTATGAGGATAACAAAAAGATTAGGTGATGAAAGATTGGATATCAGATTGGAGGGAGAGAGTATGGAGGAGGTGAATGTATTCAGATATTTGGGAGTGGACGTGTCAGCGGATGGGTCTATGAAAGATGAGGTGAATCATAGAATTGATGAGGGGAAAAGGGTGAGTGGTGCACTTAGGAGTCTGTGGAGACAAAGAACTTTGTCCTTGGAGGCAAAGAGGGGAATGTATGAGAGTATAGTTTTACCAACGCTCTTATATGGGTGTGAAGCATGGGTGATGAATGTTGCAGCGAGGAGAAGGCTGGAGGCAGTGGAGATGTCATGTCTGAGAGCAATGTGTGGTGTGAATATAATGCAGAGAATTCGTAGTTTGGAAGTTAGGAGGAGGTGCGGGATTACCAAAACTGTTGTCCAGAGGGCTGAGGATGGGTTGTTGAGGTGGTTCGGACATGTGGAGAGAATGGAGCGAAACAAAATAACTTCAAGAGTGTATCAGTCTGTAGTGGAAGGAAGGCGGGGTAGGGGTCGGCCTTTGAAAGGTTGGAGGGAGGGGGTAAAGGAGGTTTTGTGTGCGAGGGGCTTGGACTTCCAGGAGGCATGCGTGAGCGTGTTTGATAGGAGTGAATGGAGACAAATGGTTTTTAATACTTGACGTGCTGTTGGAGTGTGAGCAAAGTAACATTTATGAAGGGGTTCAGGGAAACCGGCAGGCCGGACTTGAGTCCTGGAGATGGGAAGTACAGTGCCTGCACTCTGAAGGAGGGGTGTTAATGTTGCAGTTTAAAAACTGTAGTGTAAAGCACCTTCTGGCAAGACAGTGATGGAGCGAATGATGGTGAAAGTTTTTCTTTTTCGGGCCACCCTGCCTTGGTGGGAATCGGCCAGTGTGATAATAGTAATAGATATAATATATATATACATATATATATATATATATATATATATATTATATATATATATATATATATATATATATATATATATATATATATATACAGTGGTCCCCTGCTTTTCGTACCTCCCGGCAATCGTAAAATTCGCCAATCATAGGGGTATTTTCGTATGAACATGGACTCGCTTTTCATAGGTTGACTCGCGAGTCTTAGTTCGTCCGGGACGCGTACCCACGGCGTGACCCGGGGCGGCAGCCAGTCTGGCATTGTTTACCAGTGAGCGAAGGTCCCCTCACGTGCTCCAGCGAAATATTTCATAATATTCCATTTATTTTAGAGCTTGCAAGTACTAAATATGCTACCATGGCTGCAAAGAAAGCTCCTAGTGCCAAGCCTGTGGTAAAGAAGGTGAGAAATATGACTGAATTTAAGAAAACCATCATTGAACAATATGAAAGTGGTACAAGTGTGGCCGAACTGTCCAGGATGTATAAGAAACCCTACACAACCTTATGTTCCGTAGTGGCCAAGAAAAATGAAATAAAGGATGCTGTTGTTGCAAAGGGAGTAACTATGCTGACAAAAATTAGATCATCAGTACTGGATGAGGTTGAGAAATTATTATTGGTGTGGACAAACGAGAAACAATTAGCAGGAGATACTCTTATGACTTCGATTATTTGTGAAAAGGCTAGGCAGTTGCATGAAGATTTGGTAAAGAAATTGCCTGCAAATAGTGGTGAAGTGAGTGAATTTAAGGCCAGCAAAGTCTGGTTTGAGAGATTTAAGAACCGTACTGGCATACACAGTGTGGTAAGGCATGGTGAGGCTGCCAGTTCGGACCACAAGGCGGCTGAAAAATATGTGCATGAATTCCAGGAGTACATAGAGGCTGAAGGGCTGAAACCTGAACAAGTGTTCAATTGTGACGAAACAGGCCTCTTTTGGAAGAAAATGCCAAAGATTACCTTCATTACACAAGAGGAAAAGGCAATGCCAGGACACAAGCCTATGAAAGACAGGCTGACGCTAATGTTCTGTGCTAACGCTAGTGGGGATTTCAAAGTGAAGCCATTACTAGTGTACCATTCTGAAAATCCCAGAGTGTTCAGGAAAAACAATGTTATGAAGAGTAAATTGTGTGTGTTTTGGAAATCTAATAGTAAGGCATGGGTCACGAGGGAAATTTTCGTCGAGTGGTTCAATGAAGTGTTTGGCCCTAGTGTGAAGGAGTATCTCCTGGAAAAGAAATTGGATCTCAAGTGCCTGCTAGTAATGGACAATGCACCTGCTCATCCTCCAAACATGGATGACCTAATTTTCGAGGAGTTTGGGTTCATCACAGTAAAGTTCTTGTCCCCGAATACCACTCCTCTCCTCCAACCCATGGACCAGCAGGTTATTGCAAACTTTAAAAAACTCTACACAAAAGCAATGTGTCACAGGTGCTTGACTGTGACCACAGACACTCACTTGACCCTAAGGGAATTTTGAAGAGAACACTTCAGCATCCTCCACTGCATAACCCTTATAGGTATGGCTTGGGAGGGAGTGACTACCAGGACTTTGAACTCTGCCTGGAGAAAATTGTGGCCAGATTGTGTCGACAAGAGGGATTTTGAAGGATTTGGGACTGACCCTAATGAGCCTATGTCTGTTGTAAAATCAATTGTGGCACTGGGGAGTTCCATGGGGTTGGGTGTGAGTTTGGAGGATGTGGAAGAGTTGGTGGAAGACCACAATGAAGAGCTCACCACTGAGGAGCTGCAAGAGCTTCAGCAGGAAGAGCAACACATCGCAGCTCAGAATCTTGCTGCAGAGGAGGAGGAAGAGAGATGGAAGAAGGTGCCTTCTTCAGAAATTAAAGAGATTTTAATATGTGGGGTAAGATGGAAAGCTTTATGGAGAAACATCACCCTAACAAGGTTGTTGCAAGCCAGGTTGGCAACATGTACAGTGACAAAGTCTTGGGCCATTTTAGGGAAGTGTTAAAGAGACGCCAGAAACAGAGCTCTCTCAACAGTTATTTTGTGAGACAGTACTCCAGTGACTCTCAAGGTGGTCCTAGTGGCATTAAGAAACAGAGAAGAGAAGCAACCCCAGAAAAGCAAATGGTACCTGAGGTGTTGATGGAAGGGGATTCATCTTCCAAACTATAAACAATCCACTCTCCTCCTCCTCCAGTCTCCCATACACTAAGAAGAATCTCCAATAAAGGTAAGTGTTATGCTGTTAATGTTTCATTCATCATTTCCCATTGTATTGTTTATGTACTACATGTATATTTCATGTTAAATTTTTTTTTGTTTTAATACTTCTGGGTGTCAGGAACGGATTAATTGTATTTACATTATTTCTTAGGGGAAAATTGATTCGTAAATCGTAAATTTCGTTTATAGTAACGGCTCCAGGAACGGATTAATTACGTAAAACGAGGGACCACTGTGTGAGTATATATATATATATATATATATATATATATATATATATATATATATATATATATATATATATTATATATATATATATATATATATATATGTATATATATATATATATATATATGTCGTGCCGAATAGGCAGAACTTGCGATCTTGGCTTAAATAGCAACGCTCATCTTGCCATGTAGGAGAAGCGAAAATTTGTGTCTGCAATAATTTCGCCAAAATCATTCTAAACCTAACGAAAAAAATATATTTCATTGAGTTTTTTAGTATTAAATTATTGTAAACAAATCTAAAACATATTTAGTTTGGTTAGGCTAAAATAAATTGCGCTTGTTATAATAAGGTTAGGTAAGTTTTCTAAGATTCTTTTGGTGCAAAATAAAAAATATTTACATTAATATTAATGAAAAAATATATCTTTAAACGTATAAGAGAAATTTTTAGAAAGGACTTAATTTTAAAAGAGTTCTCGCTAATTGACCAGTTTTACATATTCGGCACGACATATATATATATATATATATATATATATATATAATATATATATATATATATAATATATATATATATATATATA
>NC_069418.1:58789887-58807387 GCF_026875155.1 Cherax quadricarinatus | reverse complement strand
AGTTCCGGAGTGTGTACCTCGACCGAGACAGAACACAGGACGAAAGGAAGACAATGAGAGAGAGAGTTCAAAAACGAAAGGAGAAATGGGAGGAAATGAAAAAGGAGAGCAGAATAACCCAGGAACAAATGGAAGGACAAGCGCACCCCCCAGAAACACCTGCAGAAGGACTCCAGCCACGACACCCCCAAGGCAACTGAACAATCCAAACCAACCATCACACACCGATCCCTCTGTTTCCACCCCCCGCACCACAGTTACAGTATTAGAACAGAAGTTGAAGGTTTGGTACACAAATGCAGATGGATTAACGAATAAACATGAGGAATGGCAAGAAAGAATCAATGAGAAGTCCCCAGACATCATAGCAGTTACAGAAACAAAACTCATGGAGACAATAACAGATGCAATCTTCCCACCAGGATACCAGATCATGAGGAAAGATAGAAGGGGCAGGGGGGGGAGGTGGGGTTGCTCTGCTCGTAAAAAACAGATGGAAATTCGAGAAAATGGAAGGAATAGATGAGACGGGAGAAAGAGACTACATAGCAGGTACACTTCAGTCTGGGGAACACAAAGTGGTCATTGCAGTGATGTATAATCCACCACAGAACTGCAGGAGGCCAAGAGAGGAATATGAAGAGAGCAACAGAGCAATGGTGGACACACTTGCTGAGGTGGCAAGAAGAGTTCACTTCAGCAGAGCAAAGTTGCTGGTTATGGGGGATCTTTTTTTTTGCTCTGCTTTTTAAAATCGATCATGACAAGAACACATTTTAAACTGTAAATCATTCTCACAAATACTATATTGCAGGAAAAATTGGTTTGGAGTGTCTGATCAATCGTTTGTACGCCCATGATGCTATACCTTGTACTTTCATGTTTTGTTTTTTTCAGTGAAAAATCAAAATGACCTACGTGCAAACACTAAGACAGCTGATGGTGTCCACCGGAGGACTGGTGTCGGGGGTTGGCATAACAACATTGTTTTTCCTTGCTCTGAACTACTCACCTCAAACAAAGGGTTACTGGTAAGCTAAAAAATAAAAAGACGTATAGATCTATTGTTTTTACTCTTAGTATACCAGGATATCTCTAATATTTATATCATATTTATGTTCATTTCATAATAATGTGTATATTTCTCTGTTACATGTTAACATGGTTTGATGATGCAAACAGGTACAGTGTTAAAATTTCAGAAAATGTATTTTGAGCAAATTCTGAATTTAGATGATAAATTATAGTCAGAAATTTTATTCAAGTGAAAAGAAAAAATGAGACTAAATACATTGGGTAAAATACTGAAAGCTAATGTGATAATAAGTAGCAATTAAAGTAAGAAAGTATGAAACTTGTATGAGGCTTTTGAATGGAACACTGAAATATTGTTATGATAAAGCATTGGATTGGGTCTTGTATTTCTTGAGCGTGTGTGTACGAAAGAAGGAAAGTTACTAGTACACTGGTGATGATCATTTCTGCCAGAAGCATTTCTTTGTAAAATAATATAAGGGAAACAAGATAATGAGTAAAATTCAAAATCTATTAAATTTGTTGACTACCCTATGAGGGATAAGAAATGCCCAGACGCTGCAGTGCTTTAGAATCTCAGGTTAAAGTGCTGAAGAAGGAGGTTCTACTTCTTTAGGGGGAAAAGTAGGAGGCTGAAATTTCGCCTACACAGGTTTGGGAGTGAGTGAGAGACGGGTGGATCTTGTAAGGAGGAAAAGTTTACCAGCAGTGAGTTGTATAGTGGCAGCCGATTTAAATGGCAAGTGGTTCACAATTCAGGATGAAGCATCAAGATAAGGAAGGTAAATAGAGAAGATATGAATATAGGAAATCGATTTTCTGTTCTCCAGGACAAGAGTATTTCAAGGTAAGAACATTCTGGTTGTGGGAGACTCACTAGTAAGGTATATGGACCTTGCTTTCTGTAACAGAGATAGGAAGGTGAGACAAAGAATGTTTCCCAGGAGCTGGTGTTGGTGACAGAGTCAACAGGTTGCAAAATATTATTTCAGCTAATTGGAACAAACCCATTATCGGCCTTAATGCTGGTGGAAATGACATGGGGAAGGGCAAGAGACAGGAGCTGCTGGGCAAGTTAGCAATAGATGTAGTCAGATCTAAGGAAAGGGTCCCAATCATATATAGCATTTTGCCTAAAAGATAATTGGGAAATGAATGAATGTCTAGGGCAATTGGTATAAATTGCTGGCTAGGCAGGTACTGAAAGGAACTTGATATCCCATTCATTGATAACTGGGACAACTTCTATTGCAAACGTGATATTTATGCTAAGAATGGGGTATATCTCTCTGGGGCTGGAGTGGTTGTATTAGCCAAATCGATTGAGGGGCCACTGCTGACCTGTCTAGGATTTTAAACTGATAAATTATAGAAAGGTGTGCTGGTAAGTGACCAATCATGTGCAAGGCTATACATACATAGAGAATAATGCAGTCATCATCCCGTGGGAAATGTACGCAAAAGTATAAACTGAAAACCCCCACAACCAAACTGGATCGCACTTTTAATCCAGCTGTCATCACACTTACATCTTAACACCTACCAACCACACTGAACAATCCCTCGTTTACGTCTAAGCCATACTCCCATACCACACACACACACACACACACACACACACATCAGAGGATGCAATGGGAGTCACAGTGGGAGGTGGAAAGGGGGAGATCAGTGTTTTTCTATGGGCTAGACGAAGCTAAAGGGGAAACTTATGAGGAAAGAAAGCAGGAGGAGAAACAAGCAATTGAAGGTATCATGAAGGTGACAGGCGAGGGTTCTCGGAAATGACCCAGGTGGCAAATTTTCGGAGAATCAGGTGGTTCACAAAGAAAAGGAATCGGCCTCTCAAAGTAATTTTCAAGGCAGAATCAACCCGAACCATGATCCTGCAGGAGAAAGCACGGCTGAGAGGCAGGCAGGAGTTCCGGAGTGTGTACCTCGATCGAGACAGAACACGGGAGGAAAGGAAGACGATGAAAGAGAGAGTTCAGAAACGAAAGGAGAAATGGGAGGAAATGAAAAAGGAGAGCAGAATAACCCAGGAACAAGTGGAAGGACAAGCACACCCCACAGAAACACCTGCGGAAGGACCCCAGCCACGACACCCCCAAGGCAACTGAACAATCCAAACCAACCATCACACACCGATCCCTCTGTTCCCACCCCCCGCACCACAGTTACAGTATTAGAACAGAAGTTGAAGGTTTGGTACACAAATGCAGATGGATTAACGAATAAACATGAGGAATGGCAAGAAAGAATCAATGAGAAGTCCCCAGACATCATAGCAGTTACAGAAACAAAACCCACGGGGACAGTAACAGATGCAATCTTCCCACCAGGATACCAGATCATGAGGAAAGATAGAAGGGGCAGAGGGGGAGGTGGGGTTGCTCTGCTAGTAAAAAACATGGAAATTCGAGAAAATGGAAGGCATAGATGAGATGGGAGAAAGAGACTACATAGTAGGTACAGTTCAGTCTGGGGAACACAAGGTGGTCATTGCAGTGATGTATAACCCACCACAGAACTGCAGGAGGCCAAGAGAGGAATATGAAGAGAGCAACAGAGCAATGGTGAACACACTTCCTGAGGTGGCAAGAAGAGCTCACTCCAGCAGAGTAAAGTTGCTGGTTATGGGGGATTTCAACCACAGGGAGATTGACTGGGAAAACCTGGAGCCACATGGGGGTCACGAAACATGGAGAGCCAAGATGATAGACGTGGTGCTGGAAAACCTCATGCACCAACATGTTAAGGACACTACCAGAGTGAGAGGGGGGATGAACCACAAGATGGACTTGTGTTCACCTGGGCAGTTCGACTTTGAGGACATCACGTTGAACCCCCTAGGAGCTAGGGACCAGTGTTCTGTGCTTTAAATTTTAAAAGTAAGCTGAAAGTGGAGAGAGAACAGGATTGATTGGAAAACCCTGACTAAAAAAGGGGGGAAAACCCATAGGGTTGGACTTCCTGCAGAGTCCCGTGGGACAGAGAACGGCAGGAAGGGCCAGTAAATGAAAATAAAAGGAATTTTAACAAAAAAATGCAAGGAGGCGGAAAGGTTTATTCCCGGGCAACAGTAAAAACAGGAGCCCAGAACGACCCCCCTTTTTTTACCCGACGGTGTAAGGAGGCAAAAACAAAAAGGGAATAGAAAGGAAAAAGTAAGAAGGCAGAAAACGCGATAATAGGGAGATCAGTCCAGAGCCAGGAACGAGTACCACAGGGAAGGAGGGAGGCCGGCGAAGTATGAAAAAACATAGCATCGAAAATCAAGCGAACCGAAACTGTTGTATACACATCAGAGGGAAACAAAATAAGACCAGGTATCAGATTAAGGCAAAGGGGGGGAACTCACAAAAAAGACCAGGGGGGTATGTGAGGGTAAACAGGAGATTTAAGGAATTTTTTTTCCGTAGAAAACGGAAGGCTGTGGGAAGTCAGCACAGAAGGGAACATCAAGAAGGAATATACAACCAAGTGTTGGATAACATACGAACAACCGAGGAGGTGAAAACCCTAAGTGACCTTGATACCTCAAAGGCGATGGGACCGGACAAATCTCCCCAGGGGTCCTTAGAGAAGGAGCAGAGATGCTGGTGCGTGCCTCTAACCACAATCTTCAACACACCCCTTTGAAACGGGCAACTACCTGAGAAAGGGAAGACAGCAAATGTAGTCCCCATTTTAAGAAAGGAAACAGAAACGAGGCTCTAAACTACAGACCTTTTGTCTCTGACATGTATTGTGTGCAAAGTCATGGAGAAGATTTCAGGAGGAGAGTGGTCGAACACCTGGAATGGAACAAGATTATAAATGAAAACCAGCAGGGGTTCATGGAAGGCAAATCTGTATCACAAACCTCTTGGATTTTTATGAAAAGGTAACAGAAGTAAGACACAGAGAGAGGGGGGGGTTGACTGCGTTTTCCTAGACTGCGGGAAGGCCTTTGACACAGTTCCCCACAAGAGATTATGCAGAAGCTGGAGGATCAGTGCATGTAACAGGGAGGGCACTGCCATGGATCAGGAAACCTGACAGGAGGCACAACGAGTCATGGTACTTGAAGGGGTATCACATTGGGCGCCTGTGACGAGCGGGGTCCCACAGGGGTCATTTCTAATGCCAGTGCTATTTTTGATATATGCGACGACATGAGGGAAAGGGAATAGACTCTGAAGTGTCTCTGTTCGCAGATGACGTGAAGTTGACAGAAGAATTAAATCGGATGAGGATAGGCAGGACTGCAAAGAGACCTGGACAGGCTGGAAAATGTGGTCCAGAAACTGGCTTCTCGAATTCAAACTTGCCAAATACAAAGTCATGAAGATTGGGGAGGGGCAAAGAAGATCGCAGAAAAGAGTATAGGCTAGGTGGACAAGACTACAGACCTCACTCAGGAAGAAAGACCTTGGGGTGACCCTAACACCGACACGTCACCGGAGGCACACATCAACCAAATAACTGCTGCAGCATGCGGGCGCCTGGCAATAGCGTTCCAATACCTTAATCAGGAATCGTTCAAGACACTGTACACTGTGTATGTTAGGCCCATACTGGAGTATGCAGCACCAGTCTGGAACCACACCTGTCAAGCACGTCAAGAGTTAGAGAATGTACAAAGGTTAGCAACAAGGCTAGTCCCAGAGCTCAAGGGAATGTCGTACGAGGAAAGGTTGAGGGAAATCGGACTGACGACACTGGAGGACAGAAGGGTCAGGGGAGACATGATAACGACATACAAAATTTCTGCGGGGAATAGACAAGGTGGACAGAGATAGGAATGTTCCAGAGAGGACACAGGAACAAGGGGTCACAAAATGGAAGCTGAAGACTCAGACGAGCCACAGGGATGTTAGGGAAATATTCTTCAGTCATAGAGTCGTCAGGAAGTGGAATAGCCTAGCAAGTGAAGTAGTGGAGGCAGGAACCATACATAGTTTTAAGAAGAGGTATGATAAAGCTCAGGAAGCAGAGAGAGAGAGGACCTAGTAGCAATCAGTGAAGATGCGGGGCCAGGAGCTGAGTCTCGACCCCTGCAACCACAATTAGGTGAGTACAATTAGTTGAGTACCACACACACACACACACAGGAGGTGGAGAAGCTTCTAAGTGACCTTGATACCTCAAAGGCGGTAGGACCTGGACAACATCTCTTCGTGGGTCCTTAGAGAGGGAGCAGGGACACTACGTGTGCCACTAACCAAAATCTTCAACACTTCCCTTGAAACTGGACAACTACCTGAAGTATGGAAGAAGACAAATGTAGTCCCCATCTTTAAGAAGGGAAACAGAAATGAAGCACTAAATTATAGACCAGTGTCACTGACATGTATAGTATGCAAAGTCTTGGAAAAGATTATCAGGAGGAGAGTGGTGGAGCACCTGGAGCAGAACAAGATTATAAACGACAGGCAGCACGGATTCATGGAAGGCAAATCCTGTCACAAACCTACTAGAGTTTTACGACAAGGTAACTGAAGTAAGAAATGATAGGGAGGGGTGGGTTGATTGCCTTTTCTTGGACTGCAAGAAGGCCTTCGACACAGTTCCTCACAAGAGATTAGTACAGAAGCTAGAGGAACAGGCACGCATAACAGCAAGGGCACTGTAATGGATCAGAGAATACCTAACAGGGAGGCAACAGCGAGTCATGGTCCGTGATGAGGTATCACAGTGGGCGCCAGTGACGAGCGGGGTCCCACAGGGGTCAGTCCTGGGACCAGTTCTATTCTTGGTATATGCGAACGACATAACGGAAGGGATAGACTCAGAAGTGTTCTGTTTGCAGATGATGTGAAGTTAATGAGGAGAATTAAATCAGATGCGGACCAGACAGGTCTACAAAGAGACCTGGACAGGCTGGATATGTGGTCCAGAAACTGGCTCCTAGAATTTAACCCCGCCAAATGCAAAGTCATGAAGATTGGAGGAGGGCAAAGAAGACTGCAGACAGAGTATAGGCTAGGTGGCCAAAGGCTGCAAACCTCAATCAAGGAAAAAGACCTAGGAGTGAGTATAATACCGAGTACATCGCCAGAAGCGCACATTAACCAGATAACTGCTGCGGCATATGGGCTCTTGGCAAACCTGAGAATAGCGTTCCTGTACCTCAGTAAGGAATCGTTCAAGACTTTATACACTGTGTACATCAGGCCCATAGTGGAGTACCCAGCACCAGTTTGGAACCCACACCTGGTCAAACACGTCAAGAAATTAGAGAAAGTGCAAAGGTTTGCAGCAAGGCTAGTTCCAGAGCTAAGGGGAATGTCCTATGAAGAAAGGTTAAGGGAAATCGGTCTGACAACACTGGAGGACAGGAGGGTCAGAGGAGACATGATAACGACATACGAAATACTGCATGGAATAGACAAGGTGGACAGAACAGGATGTTCCAGAGATGGGACACAGAAACAACGGGTCATGATTGGAAGCTGAAGACTCAGATGAGTCAAAGGGATGTTAGGAAGCATTTCTTCAGTCATAGAGTAGTTAGGAAGTGGAATAGTGGCAAGCGATGTAGTGGAGGTAGGAACTATACATAGTTTTAAGACGAGGTATGATAAAGCTCATGGAGCAAGGGGAGAGAGGACCTAGTAGTGGTTGGTGAAGAGGCGGGGCCAGGAGCTGAATCTCGACCCCTGCAACCACGATTAGGTGAGTACAATTAGGTGAGTACACACACACACACACACACACACACACACACACACCATACACTCACACACGCACACGCACTCCCGACGGCGAGCCCATTGGAACCCCAGATAACATCCTCAATCCTTGCCCCCAGCCATGACAACCCCCACTACAAAGCTAGTAAGATCCCAAGAGTTAAACCACGATAACCTGCGGGGAAGGCTCCTTCCACCACGATCCTTATATTTCCTTATTCCTGCAAACCGTCCTGGTGAAAGTAGCTGCCATTACCCGTTTCCGCTCAACCCAATCCCCATTCCCACGCATACCCCATGACACGTACACAAAATTTACCATTAAATATGCCAATGCCCATTGTGTACTCTCTGGCACCCCTCCCACATCCAAAACGAGTGCTGTCAGCACTGGTATGCCCCCCTCTCACTCGCCTCACTATCCTACCCATCTAATCCCGAACATTCCCAAACATTTGCAAAAATGCACTGCATGATATGCCGTATCCTCTCCACCACCCACCCTACACCCACTCCCCTCCACTACTCGTCTCGCCCATAGAACCGTTCTTGATGGCAAAATGCCATGCAGGAAACGGAACATAACCTCCCTCACCCGAGGCCTGAGCTTCAACTTACGAAAACGACACCAAATATCTCCGCATCCATACATGGGTATATTCCTTCCACTGGCACCACCACCCGGCTCCCAATCACTCTCGCTAATACCCCCATGTGGATCTTGCCAGGCTCCCGTAGGACCATGAGGGTACGCTGCACCGCCTCACATTCCCTCAACTCTGCACCCACATACCACCTCTTGACTCTCTCATACAGAAGCTTTAACCCTCCACACCCCCCGAATCGTACATACTCCCTTCGTAAGTAAACACATTTTACCCAACGCCACAGATCCAATAACCCTAACCCCCCTGACGTTCCAGCAGCATTACCACCTCCCTCCTCAGCCAATCACATCCGGAACCCCATATAAACTTAAACACCCTCTTTAAGATTCTCGTAATTCCTTGCCCCGTTATGGGGTAAACTGCCGCCACGTACCAAACCTTACTGTATAGTAACATGTTTACCATGATGGCTCTCTGCAACAATGTCAAATGGTACGGTCACAAACTCCCCAATCTATGCTGTACCCATTCCACAATATGCTCAGAGTTCACCTCTCTCGACCACACTTGATCCTCCATATACACTATTCCACATATCTTTAAGATATCCACCACCCTCCACTCCACACCAGCATCCCAATCGCCCTGCCAGTTCCAATTTCCCAGCCTTAATAAGCATGATTTCTTCACATTAACCCTCATCCCCGTAGCCTCCCCAAACATACAAATGACCTCTCCCACCTCTCTCAAACTCTTTCCCTCCCGCACGAGTACTGTCGTGTCGTCGACGTATCCTACAATCCCCGGCCCACACCCCACCTCCTCTGTCCCAACCCCCCCACAGATATGAGGCCTCAACGAGTCTGTAAAATGGGTCCTGAACACAGGCAAACAGGATTTGAGAAAGTGGACAACCTTGCCTGAGGCCCCGCCCCATACACACTGCTTCCCCTATGCAACCATTGATTTGCACATGCACCTGCGCCCCTCGATGCAGTGTCTCCACCCACTCCTAAACTTCCTTCCCAAATCCCTGCTTTAGAAGGATCTGCCGCAATGCCTCCCGTTCCACACGGTCATATGCTCCCTGCCAATCCAAAGCAACTAAGCCTCCCCTTTTTCCCCCAAACCCTCCACAAACCCCTTGAGACGTCCGTGGCCCTCGACCATAGATCTGCCAGGCAACCCGTATTGCCCTCACGATACGACATGCCCTACGGCGCATTTCAGGTGATTTCCCAGTATTTTTACAAGCAATTTATAATACATAGTAAAGATTTCGCCTGATAATCCTTTAGGATATTCTGGACGTCTCCCTTCGGGACCAGAACAGCCACCACTGTGGCTTGTAACTCCCCCAACATCCCCTTCTCCTTCATGATA
The DNA here is from genome assembly GCF_026875155.1 of Cherax quadricarinatus. Lineage (NCBI taxonomy): Eukaryota > Metazoa > Arthropoda > Malacostraca > Decapoda > Parastacidae > Cherax > Cherax quadricarinatus. The sequence continues at coordinate 58,797,684 of NC_069418.1, read as the reverse complement.
TTAATTAACTCCACCAGGAATTCATGCATTAACTTCCAGTTCTGCAGGTAAAATTCACAGGGCAATCCATCTATCCCTGGAGCCTTTCCTGTATGCATACTCACCAATGCCCACCAAACCTAGCCCTCATCTATCTCCCCACCCAGTGCTACTCGATCACTACGCCCCTATGAATATGACACTAGCTCGAAGACGCTATGCTAAGCCTCACTTCCCACTGCACTACTCCCCAAATACTGTTTATACCATGCATCCGCGTAACCACTCATCCCCTCTGTCGTCTGCAACACTTGCCCCTCACGATAACCTCCCACTTCAGAGTGGACGACTAACCAACCAACCTCAGTGGCCTTCCGACGGTGCTGCTGACCCCGCAAGACACACGCCAATGGTCGATCGCCCCACAACACCTCCTCAACCCCCCCCCCTGCACACACACCACATTAAAACGTTCATTTTACAGCTCACGAATCCTTCCCTTCAATGTTTCTATCTCCTCCACAGGATATACTCCCCTGTGTCCACCTCTTCCATAGCAATCCCTCAACCTATCCTCTAGGTACTGAAGGAGCCCATACGATTGTTGCATTATGCATTTCCCCTCCCTCACATAAAACTGACATATTCATCCCTTAGCCACCCCATCCCACCACCCCAGCAAATCCTCTACACCCCGCCTTTCCTCACTGAGCTCTGCCCACAATGTCTCGAATCCTCCCTGCCCCTCCTCTTCGCCCAGGATCCTGGTATTTAGATTCCAATAGCTCTTACACCTCCTGGCCAGCCCATCCCACCCCAGGTCAATCACAACTGCCCTATGATCAGAATATTCCAACTCCACTGTATGCAAGGACTCCACTCTAACCTGCTTCATGATGTACATCCGCTCTAGCCTTCCCGCATATCCACGTCTAGCAAAAGTGAGCTCCACCACCCAAGCCCCACCCCCAAATACGTCACGTAAGCACACATCTCTCAGATCATCTAGGATAGTTGAAAAATACCCCGCTCCCCGTGGCTCAATGTCTGCCCTGCTAATAACACAATTCCAATCCAGTCCCACGATAGCAACAGGTGGTAAAGAACGGAAATAATAAACGAGCTCATCCCTCACGAAATTCGCTTTCAGATATGCATCACTCTCCGCGGGTGCATACACACACACACTAACGCCACTCGCTCGCCCATCCACCATCCATCCACTCTTATAATATGCCCCTACCACCCCTTCACTTCTACTTACCACAAATGGGAGCGCTTCCCAGAGTAGGACTCCCACCCTCCTTTCAAGCGTCCATCCACCTCCAATACACGCCCCACCTTGATATTGTGCTCGTGCACAAATGCGACATCCACTCTATGCCAGCACAAGAAACTTGCAAACCACACATGCTTCACATCCTGACACAAACCATTAATGTTAACCATCATACACCTTAGGCCAGCAGTGGTTTCTTCTCCCTGTGCTTTGACATCTTCACAACACCACCATGTCCTTTCAGACATCCTTTACGCATGTCTCTACCAGCAGCCCTAACCCCTCCTCGGTCCAGCTCCAGGTCCAAAGTCCCCGAGGGACCACCTCCATCTGCTTCCACCACCACCACCTTGCCGGTCCTCTGTGCTGGTGTCAGAACATCATCCGAGTCCGACGTCACAGCCTCACATTTGTTTGTGACCCCACTCGCCTCCATCTCCAACTCCTGTGATACCTCATGGTAAACCTCCACCTCAACCACATGTCCAACCTTCTCGCTATCTGGGCACATTGCCCCATGAGACACCGCCAAGTCAATGAGCTCCTCTTGCTGTCCACACAGGTCTGCAGCATTCCTCATACCAGCCCTCATCACCGAATCGCCCTCCCCATCTGACTGGGGAAACAGCGAGATGAGCACCATCTTCACGACCTCATCGATGGCTTCCTCCACCAAACCATGCCATTCCCCACCATCAGGCAAAATGGGTCTCACAGGGCCCCCAGCCACAGGGGCCGTCAGGTCCGCACCCGCCACCGCCTCTGCTCGCTCCACCTCCTCACTCCACAGACGACCAGGCCCACGTCCTTCCTGTAGCTCCAGAGCACGTCCAACTTGCCCAGATTCCCCTGCAGCAATACTTTCTAGACCATGAAGTCGAATCTGTCGTTCACAATACGCAGCAATGTCATCAAAACCACCACAACGCCTGCAAATCCTGCGTTGCCCAGCATAGGACACCATGAGCTGAGTCCTGAAGGTCTCTAACATAACATAGGATGGTATGGGGTGCTGTATCATCCTTTTTAGCGAAAACGTGCCCTCCAGGAATCCAGCACATGCACCTTCTACCCACTTGCCGGGCTGTGTCAGGCGAACAGTCCCGTAGTCCTTGAAAACATTGCGTATGTCCGTTTCATCTGCCTCAAATGGTACATTTTGCACTCTAACCCAAGTATAGTGCCTGGAGACGTCATGAAGGCGGACACTCACCATAGAATTGACGTCCACTCGCACATCCTGGTATTTCTCTACCAGCCTCTCATAGACGCCGGTGTTCAACAACTTGACAAACACCCTGTACGCACCATTAAGTGCTATGCCATATAATTCTGCATCCTCTATACCATACGCATCTCAGATGATATTGGCAACAGCACGGGAGCAGCTGCGGCGAAATCGCCCCAGAACCAGCTCGATGCCCACAGTATTTACTCTCCTCCACACACCCTGTGCCACATTGGAAAAAACAGGAAGTCTTCCAATCGCCGAGAGAGGGCAGCAGGAGCACGTCTTACTCCGCCAGTGGTAGAAATGGGACTGTGATTGCAAGAGCTGACATGGTTAAAGATTGCATTCGACACCTGACCTATCCTGATTTAGTACTGCGCTTGAGATGATCTGGTTTCTAGGGGTTTATCTGTCTGAGAGTGAGCAAAGGATACATGAGTGGGTGGGAGCTGAACCTGACTAACTTGTGCAAATAGGTTTGATGTCATGCTCCTTCCTTAAGTGGATGTGAACTGGACCTGACTAGGTTGGGTCAGTGGCATAAGCCGGTAGGTGACCTGTACCTGCCTCGCATGGGCCAGTATGCCTGCTGCAGTGTTCCTTTTTTCTTATGTTCTTATCACTAAAAGATGCAAGTGGAAATTTGTTAAAGGGAGATAAGGAACAGCTGCTTTTGGAGAAAAGATATGTAGCATAGTAGTGACTGAGTGATGGCATATACGAGAGGGTGAGCGTAGAAGGAGCGTTGGCCTGGAGGGCCAGGGACAATTTGAGTGAAGCAATGTATTACAACCCAGGAGTCCCAAAGGCCTGTTATCCTGGGTGTAAATGGAGCAAAATAAACACAGCAGAAAGACTTTTGACTTACATTATCCTTCGCCAAGTAAGAACGGAATTATATTCACTATATACACTATGTACAACAATAGGTATTAGTGCACTCCACGGTAAGCAAGAAGAATAGAAGCCACTAGAGAACAGACCGTGCTTCAACCAACTCTAGAATGGGAATGACAAGGGCAGACAGGTGTGCGGTACCCACAACGCCTCAGTGATTGCCAAAACCATCTTCTCATTGACTGGAACTTGGGTACTGATTGAACAATGGGACCCCATCAATAACCTGGTTTGGTGGTTGGGGGAGATAGCCTTTCAATGGGGGTGTGTACTTGCGCCGAATAAAGGTTACGTACTCTTTGCATGCCACACAGTGCCTTCCTGAAATACTAATTTAAGTTTATGCATTTAAGTGTACATATTTATATAAGCGAAACGCACATGCGCGTTCATTATCTAATATTCATTATTTCATCCATTAAGGTCACCCCGACCATTGGGTTTTCAAGAAGTTCACAGTCTAAACATCACTAGCGATCAAGGTCAGTCTTACATGTTTTCTCACAACTATTAATATGCTTATTTCTTCATAACTTTGACCTGATTCTGGGAGCAACTGCGAGAGAGAGAGAGAGAGAGAGAGAGAGAGAGAGAGAGAGAGAGAGAGAGAGAGAGAGAGAGAGAGAGAGAGAGAGAGAGAGAGATTTTTATTTAATTCATGTTAAGCGCTAGACCCATGTGGGTCATTCAGCACAAGACGTAATAGAGGCTCGATCCTCCGTCTGCTGAGCGCCAGACAGACGCGCTTCCTATTCGTACTCACCTATATCTAGAGAGAGAGAGAGAGAGAGAGAGAGAGAGAGAGAGAGAGAGAATGAGAATAGTGGATACAGTATACTATTCACTAAAGAGACAAAAAAAATCTTCCTCATTGCAGGTGTGGGTCAACGATCAGTAATTAATGAGACTGCAGCTAATATATATGACTGTGAGCCGACTCTTGATTTTGAAGTGACACGCCGGCAGGTGGAGACAAACCTACGGGACGCTTGGTTTTTCTTCTCAGACTTACAAAAGCAACTTCACTTAAACAAAGGGAAAATGAGCCAAGAGGAATTTAACAAGAATCAAAACGAAGGTGCTGAGCGCATTAGGTAAATTATTAAGCTAATAAACCATACCATCTTACTGTAGCCAGCTGGCCCAGTGGCTAGCGCGTCGGTCTGGAGGTTTATGACTGATGGCGGGTTCCATCCCTACCCGGGGTATGGTTTGTTTGTTATTAGGATTTCGTGAGTCATGATTAAGCTAATAATTTCGCTGAAATATTTCGGTGACTGAGCAAAAGAGGATTAACTATGTTTAGCTTTAGATCTTACAACTATTAACAATAACAGCTTGATCAGTACAAAATATATTTAATAAGCTATAACAGCTTCATTTAACACGCTTAATACTCTCTAACTAAAAGATACACATAATTCACAAGACAAGCCGGACTGTCGGAATAAAGTTAAATACCAGTAGTTGCTCTGTTAATGAAAAGGGATATAGCAGATGTTAGTGAAGCATAATTGTGTGCAGCAGACATTTATAGAGTACAGGTGTGTGTAGCAGACATTTGTGTTACAAAACACACGATATCTAATAAGCATAGAGATCTCCAGTGAATACTAGAAAGGACTGCCCTTCTAGCATCCAGCCTGTTACTGGGTTTTTGTAACAAGTAGTCAGTATCCTGGTCCAATTATCCATTAGAATTAAGTAAGATTCAATAGTGCTTCAGGATTACAACTGGTAGGCTACTAACTAAAGAAATTCAAATTTAATAAGTTTATTAATAACTAAAAAGTTTTCTAGGCGTATAATATTAAAGTAAATTAATCAAAATAATCACTTCTCTCTCATATATAGTAGTATTGTGCTGAAGGCACATATCACATCTTTATGGCTTTTAAGTACCGTCTGGTACATTGTTAACATTTAATAACATAATACATATATATACAAGTAAGTTTGTGTGTATGTGTGTAAGTGCTCTAAGTAGTTCGCTATGTCTCAAGACTCGACTAGACTTAACCAGTGACTAACTAAAAGTCCTCACGTAAACTAACTTATTGACCAGCTTGGCAATCAGAACAGCTTGCTTGAACAATAAAACGACTGATAAGCCGAACAGCAATATAACAAGCAACAGTGACACAGAATCAGGAACAAGGAGATAATATAACGACACTAAGTAGGGACCATCAGCAGATCCTCCACAAAAGTCACAAAACTCCCATACTACTGAATCTAAGTTCAGCATTAGAAAATCCTCGACTGTGACAGTACACAGATACCAGTACAAATCAGGTCAGAAGCTACAGCTCAGGACCCGAGTTTCTCAGAGTGTCTATGTGACACACAACCTCAGTACAACGTCGAAAATCACTAAGTCTAGGCTATGTTCTGTAAACAAAGTTACACAGAACCAACAACAAGAAAACAACAGAGACGATCTTCCAACAAGGGCAGGGAGAGCTAGAGAGGCCACCTTGTTGGAAGGCAGGTCAAACAGACAATAGCTAGTGCAGGCCAGCTAGATTCTCACCAGGTGAGGTGTGATCACCCACCCTGATCACGTGACTCTCCATGGACTGCTGCTGCCCATCAACACAGAAGCCCGCAGCGTAACGAGCAGAGCGAAAATTACAGTAGTTAGACAATGCTGTCAGCTATTTAACACTTGAACTATGAGCACGGAATAATATATAAATGTTACATCCTACCTAATAATATAACTAAGTCAAATAATAATATAAAGCAATATATTTACGATTTAGCTAATATCGGAAATATAAGCAATATAAAATTATATGAACAGGTAATATACATTATATACATTGTGATCCATTCAGGGGTCGCAATAAGGTGTATGTAGCAGATATTTGTAGGGTACAGGTGTGTGCAGCAGACATTTGTAGGATACATGTGTGTGCAGCAGACATTTGTAGGATACATATGTATGCAGAAGACATTTGTAGGGTACAGGTGTGTGCAGCAGACATTTGCAGGATATAGGAGGGTAGGTACAATATGAAAAATCAGTGATTGGTAGTATAACTCGGTAATAAGGGTAGTATGAAAGAACTTGCGATATGCAAGGGTTTTATAATGAAGAAGTGATATACATAGGGAGTAAAAGTAGTGAAAAATATAAATTAAGAGAGTAATGAAGGAGTCCAAAAGGAGAGGTAATGAAAGAGTGGGAGACCATTCATCAATAAATTTTGCTGAGAATAAGAAAAAGTGCAGAAAAACCTAGAGAACGAATGCATTTAACAGCTAAAAACAAAAGAGGGAAGTCATTAGATGGGGACGTGGAAGTACTGGGAAGATGGAGGGAATTTTTTTAAGGAACTGTTGAATGCTGGAAACAGTGATTTATTGTCTTGGGCAGGGTGGTATAACACATTTTAGGAGTGAGGTTGAATCAAAAGTAAGTGTAGGGTAGTGGGAAATATAAAAGGAAATAAAACACTGGTTAGAAGGGATTAAGACGGAAATGTTACAGGCAGTCAGTGATTCATTTTTAAAGTGGCTGGTGCATTCCCTCAGTAAGTGAATGAAATAGGGAATGATATCAAAGGATTGGCAGTCAGCATGCATAGTTATTGATATAATGTAAAAGAGGATAAAAGACACTAACAATTATAGGGGAATAAGTCTTTTAAGTATACTGGGTAAACTGAATGGTATAGTTAACATTGAAAGAATTATGGGTAAGGCAGAGACTAGGATTAAAGGAGAAAATGATGTTTTAGGAAAAGTAGAGGATGTGTAAAGCAAGTATTTACATTGCAGCACATCAGTGAAAAATATTAGATAAAGGTAAGAAATTTTTCACTACATTTATGGATTTGAAAAAGGCATATGACAGGGTAGACAGGAAAGCAGATTTATGAGAGATATCGTAGGTTACTTAAAGGAGTATAGTTTTTATTGGGATAGGATATTATTCAGAAGACTAAGGAGTAACTTTCAAGGTGGTTGGATATTTATAAAGAATGGAAAGAAATAGCATGTCTAGGAGGGCGTATAAATCTAAGGCTAAGAGGAGGGGAAGGGATCATCTTAGGAATTTGAAGGGAAGGAGTAAAGGAGATTGTGAGTTCTATGAGCCTGGACATGCAATTTGCTTATGTGGAGCAGGTTAGATAGGAGTGACTGAAGGCAATAGTTTTTATGATTAGACAATGCTGGAGTATGAACGTGGTAACATTTATGAAGGTATTTAGCGAAACCGGTAAGCTGGACTTGAGACCTGGCTGTGGAAAATTAAAAACCAGGCGCCCAGCAGTACTGAGCGTGTTATCCTGATGCAAGGACATTCGTGGTTATGAGCCTCAGAGACTAATTTGAACCTCATCCTGTCTGGTGTACCAGCATTGAAATCATGTCCTTCCTAATTCGACGGAAAAATTTAAAA
>NC_069418.1:58771595-58789387 GCF_026875155.1 Cherax quadricarinatus | reverse complement strand
TATCCCTTAATGACCTCGTATTGTAGATAGTCGTAATGACCCTCGGTAGTAAAATAGTTAATGACCCTCGTATTGTAGATAGTCTTAATGACCCTCGTGTAGTAGATAGTCTTTTTAGTATGATAATAAGATGTTATCTTCATTATAGAATAATAAGAAAATATTATAACCTTTATATTATAATAATAAGGTAAAAGGACCCCAATGGAAATAAGTCACTCTGTCTGACTTTTTTGGGTTATCCTAGGTTCTCTACACATATGCTGCTATGTATGATAATTCTATGTAACTGTATTGTGTATACCTGAATAAATTTACTTACTTACTTACTTACTTATAGGGGAATAAGTCTTTTAAGTATACTGGGTAAAATGAATGGTATAGTTAACATTGAAAGAATTATGGGTAAGGCAGAAACTAGGATTAAAGGAGAAAATGATGTTTTAGGAAACGTAGAGGATGTGTAAACCAAGTATTTACATTGTAGCACATAAATGAAAAATATTTAGATAAAGGTAAGAAATTTTTCACTACATTTATGGATTTGAAAAAGGCATATGACAGGGTAGACAGGAAAGCAGATTTATGAGAGATATCGTAGGTTACTTAAAGGAGTATAGTTTTTATTGGGATAGGATATTATTCAGAAGACTAAGGAGTAACTTTCAAGGTGGTTGGATATTTATAAAGAATGGAAAGAAATAGCATGTCTAGGAGGGCGTATAAATCTAAGGCTAAGAGGAGGGGAAGGGATCATCTTAGGAATTTGAAGGGAAGGAGTATAGGAGATTATGAGTTTTATGAGCCTGGACATGCAATTTGCTTATGTGGAGCAGGTTAGATAGGAGTGACTGAAGGCAATAGTTTTTATGATTAGACATAATGCTGGAGTATGAACGTGGTAACATTTATGAAGGTATTTAGCGAAACCGGTAAGCTGGACTTGAGACCTGGCTGTGGAAAGTTAAAAACCAGGCGCCCAGCAGTACTGAGCGTGTTATCCTGATGCAAGGACATTCGTGGTTATGAGCCTCAGAGACTAATTTGAACCTCATCCTGTCTGGTGTACCAGCATTGAAATCAAGTGTCCTTCTCTAATTCGACGAGGAAAATATCCTAGACTAAGTAATAAAGTCCTATATTGATTAAGTCGTAAACTGACAAGCTGATGCGAAATCCAAAGACATAGTACGAATTTCCGATCAACAGAGAAAACTCCAGCCACTAAGAGTTAATTAATAGTTGCTGGGACAATTATAATAATTGAAAAAAAAAACTCTTTAAGTAGTCATATTTGCTGTAAACAACCATATTTTAACATTAATTAATTTACCTAAGTTATTTTAGTGAACTTACAAGGAACAAATAACTTTACTGATCTTAACATCAGTCAGTATATGCCAGTAGGGCTTAACCAACATTTATTTAAAGGAGAAAAGGGTTTAACGACATGACCCGTAACAGATTTCACGAATAAAACGGGGTTTTTTTCAGACGACCGGGAACGAGTAAAAGGGGAGGTAAAAAGGGTACTGGGGGAACGAGAGGAGGGAACGATGAGGAGATACAAGCGTTTGTACCGCCTGCAGCATCCCCTGCGTACTACGCTAAGAAACTCCTTTGTGATCTGGACAGGTTGAAACTTTTTAAAAATGTGGTCTTGATTCAATGTTTAAATTTCAAATATATATTAACAAACGTGTAACTTTTTAAGCGAATTTTAAAGTCTTCAATAAGGGCTGAGTTAAAATCAGTTACGGTTTTGAAACCAAAATTTAGATATCCCACTTTTTTCCTATACGATCTTGAGGAACAGTGTTAGACGTCCATTTCTGTATCTTCCAAATTTACTCCTGATTTGATCTAGTTCCTATCAAATTTACAAAAATTTTTTAGTTTTTCCCACGAAATCAACTGTCTTACGGGATCCCTGTTCTCCGTAAAAGTATTGTTAAAAACATTAAAAAATCATGAACGACAATAACAAAATGCTTTTTTACCAGTTTTTCAGGGAGGGTTTTATTATTTTAAAAATCTGTAGTCAAGGGTTCCATGGATAAACCTATTATAAATATTCAGTAATGAAGATAACTCATAACGATGTAAGACTTCGAAAGATTCCTTATCACTTTTTCACAAGAGAAGATTTTCCCCAAGAGTCAGATACTTTCTCAGTTTTATATAGGTTAGAAAAGAAGTAGTTCATAGATTTTGTTTGCGGTTTCACAGGGTTTTGTGTACATGTTTGTTAGGGAACATAATTTTTCATTTTAAACAGGATCCCAGAGTGTCCACCTTTGGGGGTACCTTCCTTTTCTTCGTTTTTTTTCTTTTTTCTTTCCCAAACTTAATTATTTTTAAACTTACACAAGCCATGCATCACCACGTTTTTCCCTTTGCTGATTGCGTAAGTATCAAGATCCATGCAACGCAGCATGTGGGGGTGACTTTCACAGGCATCTATGCTTTACTTTTCAGTTTTTAAAACAAAAAATCAATTAAATTCGACGCTGGAAAAAGTAACATTGAAATATTATGTGTAAAGTGGGGTGAAATTTTTATTTTAAAGTGAAAATCGTTAAATTAATTTATTATCCATTCTGAACAACTTAATAAATTTAATTTCTTTCACTCATGAACAACATATTTCCCCTTATCTTTAGGGTGTGGGGAATATTTTCCCCCTTACTTAAATTGGTTAAAATCTTTAAAACAAGGACTCAGGCTATAAAACTGGAAATGACTCGTCGATCTGCTTTAAAATTTCCCTCACTAGACCTTTTGCGAAAATTTTTGTTCTCATTTTTTTTTTGGGGGGATAATTCCCGTTTTCAAGTTATTAAAAAAAGTGAATTTTATTTCCAGTCGGTAATTAAGTAGTGATTCCAATTTTTACTGAAATTGTAATAAAGAACAACTAGAATCACACAAATTACTGTAGAATGACTTTTCTGACAGGCTTCAAACCTTCAGCATTGGTGGACTAAACAAATGGAAACGTGACTTTCACTTAAAGTCGTACAAATTTTAAATTGCTAATTAAAGTAAAATAAATAATTTCCAGATTACTAAACACTGCCTCATCTGAATATTTCGAAACATTTAGTACAGGTATTTTTTTTTTTTTGGTGCATGGCATGTAGGATGAGTAAATGTCAATTTGCCAAGTTATAGAGAAATTTACATCATATCAGATTTTTTAAAAACACAGAATAGTCTAGGAAAGCTTTCCTAATCTTATTTCTTTGGTTCTCAGTTATCTTGTGCGTTGATTAGGACATGTAGAGATGTAGGAACGAAATAGAAAGACTTTGAGTGGAGGGAAGGCGGGGTAGGGGTCGGCCTAGGAAAGGTTGGAGGGAAGGGGTAGCGGAGGTTTTGTGTGCGAGGGGCTTGGACTTCCAGCAAGCGTGCGTAAGCGTGTAAGATAGAAATAAATGGAGACAAAAGGTTTTAGGACTTGACGTGCTGTTGGAGTGTGAGCAAGGTAACATTTATGAAGGGATTTAGGGAAACTGGAAGGCCGGACTTGAGTCCTGGAGATGGGAAGTACAGTGTCTGCACTCTGAAGGAGGGGTGTTAATGTTGCAGTTTTATAACTGTAGTGTAAAGCACCCGTCTGGCAAGACAGTGATGGAGTGAATGATGATGAAAGTTTTTCTTTTTCGGTGGGAAACGGCCAATGTGTTAATAAATAAATAAAAAAAAATAACCCACCGAAATGGACTTCCTTAGGCTAATTCCCGAGTTTGGCCGAAGTAGTAGAATGAAATTTGTACTTGCTATAAATCAGTGGAGATCAACCTGAACACTGGGTATACATATGTATATGTATATCAAAGACAAGCCAACGGGGTGGAAATCTTTAACTCAGGAGCTATGCAAAGTTGCAAGGCAACAACTGAAGGAGTGAGGGGATGTTTTTCCTCAGAGTAGCACAGTGTGGGTTTGACACCTGCCACAGCCTCTCTCAGAATGTGAGTCAATGGTTTAGTGTCACCTGCACCACCACCATTCCCATCCCCTCAACATGGGGTGGGAGAGGCCCTCCAGGTTTTGAGAATAAACAAATATGAAATTAGAAAATATAATAGCCAGCCCGAAGCTTTTTCTAGCTGCTTATAACATGTCATGGGACTTGAGAAAGTACGTTTCACAGTGGATATTATACATATGGATTGCTATTATTCTGTGTAACTTTTTATAGTTAATAAAAGAAAAGAAATGAATGTGCTTTTTGCTTGTTTAAATGTCCTGTTCTGAGGTACTCGAATATTCCCATGGGTACTCAGAAGTATCTTTTAAAATATTCCTAAATACTGTCTACAAATCTCAGCATCGATTAATATGCCTTATTTGGGAATCTTCTTTACTGTTCCAATAATATTTCTATGATCCAAATTTCTACTTTGAATATCTTTTATCATAATCTTGTGTACCTGTCATTGTATGGTACTGTAACAGGTAAACGCATTATGTAACCAAGCACGACAGACGTAACATGATGTTTCGGTGTGTAGACACAGGTCAAGTGCCACTAATCCATCATGAAACCACTTGCCATAATGAGCAATCCTGTGATATTATATAGCATTGTTGTTTAAGATTGTGTATAACAGACACTACTAAATAGCTATCGAGCTTGTATAATCCACAATTTGAGTTATATACGGTATTCCTGTCATGTTTCAAGAGAGAAGACTCAATTATTTTTTTCTATGATAGAACTATTGGGTGCAATAATCTGGGCAGCCAACCCAGGTGGGTGATTACAGGAACTAATGTGGTTAAAGATAGCAATCGACTTCTGCCCTGTCCTGACTGAGTATTTATGCTTTGCTATTCTCGTTTCCAGAAATTTACCTGTTTGACTAATATATGAGAGAGGATACTGAGTGCATGGGACCTTGTAAACCCCACCAACTTTGTTGGAGGGTGTGATTTCAATCAATATTTGTTTCACAGTCCCAGTGTTTTTTTTAATGCCTCACACAGGCAAACCAGGTTCTCATTGTATGGTAAAACTAGTACATTTTTCCTGGCAATCACTTCCTTAAGTTTAGTCCTGTATAAAATCTTTCTTTCTGACATTAGTGCCTTCTTGACAAAGTCCCTAGAATATCTCAGTTTTGTGGCTATGTTGAATATCTTGCTGATTTCGTCCTCTAAATGCTCTGGACTACAGATACGCAAGGCGCTTAAGAACATTGTGAGGAACACATTCCTTTTTGTCTTAGATTCGTGATTGCAATAGTAGTGAATGTATAGCGACACATTGGTAGATTTCCTATAGACTGTAAATTGGAATTTTCTATCATGACGATTGATTAAAACATCTAGGAACAGCAAATTGTTATTTATTTAATGTTCTGTTGTGAACTTAATGGAAGGTACCAGATCATTGAGTTTAAGGAGGAACTCATCAATGTTGTGATCTCTAGGCCATAGGTAAAGAATATAATCTAATATTATTTGGGAAAATGTCTTTAATTAAGAAGTCTAGTCTACATAGAATTCCATATACAAGTTACTGAGTAAGGGACTGAGGGAATTTCCCATTGCCATGCCTTGTTGACCATAGTAGTTCCCTTCAAACACGAACTTTCAGTCAGTATCACAAACTTTTATCAATTCAATTATTACATTCGTGGGGTAGGGCGTGGGGAAGTTTTCTTGTTCCTCTTCAAGATATGTCAGCAATCTTGTTGATAGAAAATTCAAATTTACTGTTCTAAGTGGCTAGAAAAACCTTGGAGATGGCTATTACATCTTCTAATTTCAAATTCCTTGACTTCTCAAAACTCGGAGGCCCTCTCCTACCTTATATGGGAGGGAAGGGGTTGGTGGTGGTACGGGTGGCACCAATTTGTTGAATCACATTCCAAGAGAGGCTGCAGTCACACTGTGCTACTCAGGGGAAAAACTTTCCCTCACTCCTTCAGTTGTTGCCTTGTAGATTTGCATAGCTCCTGATGATGCACTGAGAAGTGTGAAAGTACTTGAGCTAAAGATTACTACCCCCTGCCTCTCTGCAATTGTTTGTATACGCATATATATATATAATATATATATATATAATATATATATATATATATATATATATATATTACTATATATATATATATATATATATATATATATATATATAGTATATGTTTGTGTGTGTGGTGTGTATCCTGTTACCAAACTGCGGCAGGCCAGGACTCGACCCTACGAACCTTGTACCGCCTCCAGAGACGGCACAATTACTCATCACCTTACGACTATGCCACTGATCCTACATACATGTACAAGGTTCGTAGGTCGATCCGGGCCTGTCGCAGTTTGGTAAAATGAATTAAAATCACTTGTTTCGTGATTTCATTGCTATATATATATATATATATAATATAGTATTATATATATTTATAATATATATATATATATATATATATATATATATAATTTATATATAATATATATAATATATATATATATTTATATATATATATATATATTAATATATATTATATACATATATTTGTATATATATACATATTGTGTGTGTGTGTGTGCTCACCTATTTGTGGTTGCAGGGGTCGAGTCACAGCTCCTGGCCCCGCCTCTTCGCTGATTGCTACTTGGTCCTCTCTCTCCCTGCCCCATGAGCCTTAAAACTATGTATGGTTCCTGCCTCCACTACATCACTTTCTAGGCTATTCCAAGGCCTGACTACTCTATGACTGAAGTGTGTGTGTGTGTGTGTGTGTGTGTGTGTGTGTGTGTGTGTGTGTGTATGTAATCATCTAATTGTACTCACGTAATTGTGGTTGCAGGGGTCGAGACTCAGCTCCTAGCCCCGCCTCTTCACCGACCGCTATTAGGTCCTCTCTCCCCCTGCTCCATGAGCTTTATCATACCTTGTCTTAAAAATATGTATAGTTCCTGACTCCACTACATCTCTGGGTGGGTGGGTGTGTGCACTCACCTGATTGTGGTTGCTGCAGTCGAGTCATAGCTCATGGCGCCCCGCCTCTTCACTGGTCGCTACTAGGTCACCCCTCACTGTTCCATGAGCATTATCATAACTCTTCGTAAAGCTACGTATGGTTTTTGCCTCTAGTACATTACTTTCCCGACTCTTCCACTTCCTAACATCCCTGTGACTCATCTGAGTCTTCAACTCCCATCTCTGAAACTTTTCGTCTCTGTCCACACTGTCAATTCCTCTCAATATTTTATATGTTGCAATCATGTCCCCCCCCTCCTAAATCCTTCATCTCCTCCAGCATAGTCAGGTCGATTTGCCTTAACCTCTCCTCGTAAGACATGCTCCTTCGCAGAGAGACTAGTCTTGTTGTGAACCTTTTCACTTTCTCTAATTTCTTTATGTGCTTGAACAGGTCTGTCTCCACTGAAAAGACTTTCTTAAACCTCATGTTAAGTTCTTCGCATACTTCTTGGTTGTTTCTTGTGGACTTCCCTCATTCCTCCCTCATTACCTGGTCCTTGACCAATGTTTTCCTCCTGATGTGGCTGTACAAGAGTTTCTGTTCAGAGTTGGCTTTCAATGATATATCATTTTCACATTACCGCTGAGTCTTTTTCCTTATCTCTGAATATTTGTTTCTGGCTCGTCGACTAATCTGTATTTTCCTACGTCATTTGTCGTCAATTATTTTTCCATTTTCTAGCACACTTAGTTTTGGCTTCTCTACATCTTTGGGTGAACCAAAGACTCAATCTGGTGTTCCCATTATTTCTGTTGCCCTTGGAAATGAACCTCTCCTCTGCCACCTTGCATTTTGTTGTCATTTAGTCCATCATTTCATTTACTGATTTTTCCCAACAGTTCTCTTTCCCACTGAACCTCATGCAGGAAATTTCTCATTTCAGTGTAGACCCCCCACTTTCGTAGTCTGGCTTTTTCCATCCTACTCCTCCTGTATCCCTCTCCACCTATAACTACACTATGTATTCAATGCTCAAAACCACATGATCACTAGCTCCAAGGGGCCTTTTATATGTAATGTCCTCAGTGTCTGGACTACTCAACGGGAATATGCTGGCTCATCCTCGTCTCTCTCTGGTAGTGTCCCTAACATGATGTTTTTCAGTATCACCTTCATCATCTTAGCTTCCCATGTTTCAGGTCCCCTGTGTGGCCCTACCCATGTGGGTCCTTCTGGCCACCTCAGCTAGTGTGTCCACCATTCCTCTGTGTCTCTTATCGTTTTCTCTTCACCTCCTGCTATTATGTTGTGCGTTGTATATCGCTATAATCACCACCTTGGACCCCCAATCTGAATTGTTCCTATTATGTAGTCCCTTGCTTCCATTCTCTCCATTCCTTCCATTTCCTCAAATCTCCACTTACCTTTTTTGATGAGCAGGGCAACTCTTCCTTTCCCTGTGCTCCCTCAATCTTTGCTCAGGACCTGATATCTGGATGATAAGATTGCATTTGTTATCAACCCAATAATTTTCATTTCAGTGTTTGCTATAATGTCTGGGGATGTCTCCATGATTCTTTCATGCGAATCCTCATATTTATTTGTTATTCCATCTGTGTTGGTGTACCATACCTTCAGCTTCTTTTCTAATACTGTGGTCTGGAGGGGGAGTTGTTGGGACTAGGGGGAGCAGGAGACCTAGCAAGACACTATGGGTGCTGCTGCAGAGGTGGAGTTTGTGATGAGGGTGGTGGGGTCTATGGGTATGGAGTGTGGGTTGTTTTGGGTTTGGTTGCTTTGGGGTTGTCAAGGTTGAGGGTCTTCCATAAGTGGTTCTGTGGGAGTTTATGTTTCCTCTTCCTCCTGAGTCTGGTTTCCATCCTTGACTCTTCTCCAGCTCCTTGAGTCTATGTGTCCGTCCTCACAGTTTCTGTCTTCTTATACAAGTTCCCTGCCACAGTGTCGAAGGAACACCCACTGTTAAAATGGCAAGACCCTTAGTCATGCTTTCTTCCTGCAGGATCCGGGCTTTTCAAACCGTTTCATTGAAAACCAATTTGACTTACGATTTCCTCTCTTGAGAAACCCTATCCTTCGTAAAATTTGTCAACTCCTATCGCTTGGTCGTGATATTATTTTCAACTCCCTTTTTCAACCCCCTATCGTCTTTTATAAGTTGCCCCCTATCGGCCTCCTGAAGCCTGTTAAACAAAGAATAACTCTCCCTTACAATCCTTCCATTGCATTTCCCTATATCACATTAATATCTGATGAATTATCTCCATTGCCACATTTCTTTACTATTTCACCTGGATCACTTGATGGTCAGAATAAAACCTCCTGTAGAGGACCTGCCTCCGGGGGGGGGGGGGGGGGGGGGGCGGGGGGGGGGGGGGGGGGGGGGTGGGGGGGGGGGGGGGGGGGGGGGGGTGGGGGGGTTCGCTTTCTTTCAGTCCTTCTTTTTCTGTCTGCTGTCCCTGTACCCAGGGCATGCCACTTTCATATCCCTTACCTTTTCCTGGCTCCCTGTAGCCTGATAGGGTCAGTGCATATGATTTATCTCCTTCGTTATCTTTGGTTCCCTCGTTTGTTTCTGATGTTCCAGTTCCTGAAGTCATGCCCTTTCTGCTTTTCAGTTTCATTAGTCTATTTCAGCATTTTCAGTTCCTCCTCTCTAAGCTCCGTATTCTAGTTCTTGTTTCCTGCAGTCATTCTGTCCCTCCATTTTAATGCTAAGCCTTTCCTTAGCCCTCTATTTCCGCACTTTTGTTCCCTTTTCATGATCTCTGCTACCCAGAGTCTTCTCCTCCCAAGCTCTTTCTCCAATCCTAGACTTACCTTCCTGCTCTCTGGGGTTCCCATTTTTTTCACTAGCTTACCACAAAATGTAATGCTATATGTTAATTTGATGTGTGTGTGTGGTGGTGTGTGTGTGTGTGTGTGTGTGTGTGTGTTGTGTGTGTGTGTGTTGTGTGTGCGTTGTATGTTGTGTGTGCTCATCTAATGTGTTGGCAGGGGTTCAAGTCACAGCTCTTGTCCTGCTTCTTCGCTGCTCACTACGATGGTCCATTTCCTGATCATGATCTTAATCCTATCCTCTTCTTAAGCTATGTATATATTCAACTTACACTACATCACTCTCCAGAGAGTTCTACATCCAGATAACCCCTACCCCCGTCCCGGATTGAACCCGAACCCTCGGTCATAGAGTCTCAAAACGTGCCAGCCCGTCGCGTTAGCCACTAGACCCAGCAATCCACAATAAGATTCATTCCAACTAGGTATATTTCTACACCATAGGAAAGTTAGCACAGGCACCTCTGATGAACCACAAATGCAAGTTATTTACAGACGAATCTCCAGCTAGCGTGGCCGTGACCGAACTCAGCTCAAGTCCATCACTGCCGTCAACATGACTTAAGAAATCGTATTTACACGATTGCAAATAAAAACCATACTCCGGCCGGATTGAACGCCGCGGTCATAGAGCTCACAAAACTACAGCCCGTCGTGTTAGCCACTAGACCCACCTCTGGGTCACAGAGTGCCTGTGCTAACCTCCTATGGTGTATAATATACCTAGTTGGATGACATCATATTGGTGGCAAGCTGACAGTGGCTAAACGCGACGGCTGGAGTTTTTGAGACTCTAATGACCCGAGGTTCAATCCCGGCCGGGGGTATGGTTTATTTGCAATCGTGTCATTACGAAGGGACTTGAGCTAGAGTTCGTCACGGCCACGCTAGCTGGAGATTCGTCTGTAAAAACTTGCATTTGTGGTCACAGAGGTGCCTGTGCTAACCTTCTTATGGTGTAGAAATATACCTAGTTGGATGAATCTTATTGTGGCTAGCTGGTCTAGTGGCTAACGCGACGGGCTGGAGTTTTGAGACTCTATGACCGCGGGTTCAATCCCGGCCGGGGGTATTGTTTATTTGCAATCGTGTCATTACGATTTCTAAAGTCTTCCTGATAACTCTATGACTAAAGAAATACTTTCTAACATGTCTGTCACTCATCAGAGTTTTCAACTTCCTGTTGTGTCCCCTTGTTCCTGTGTCCTATCTCTGAAACTTTCTGTACCTGTCCACCTTATCAATACCTCAGTATTTTGTATGTTCTTATTATGTCTCCCCATTTATCCTGTCCTTAGTGTCATCAGGCTGAGTTCCCGCAACCTCTCCTTGTAGGATCCTGGACTAATGTTGTTATAAACCATTACACCTTACTGGTGCTGCGTCTCTAATGTGGGCCTGACATACACGGTGTACAGAGTCTTGAACGATTCCTTACTTAGGAGTCATCACGCTATTCTTAGGTTTGCCAGGGGGCCCATATACTACAACAGTTATTTGTTTGATGTATGCCTCAGATGTGTTCGCTATTATACTCACCCCAAGATCCCTTTCCTCGTCGTAAGCTTCTCTCTTTTATGTGCGGGTTATTTGTGTATCGTTCCAGTTACGGTATTGTGTCTTTTTTAGTTATTCAGTCTTCGGCCCCCTAGCATGTATTCTGCATTTTTTTTACCTTTCGTAATCGTCATGACTCTGCACTTGGCTTGGTTAAACTCCAGCAACCAATTGATTGACCAAGCAGCCTCTGTGTGTGTGTTTGTTGTACCGAATAATCTGAACCGGTGAGTTTGGCTTAAGAAGAAAAGTCATTTACTCTGAATAAGTGTAAATGAGTCTGAACAAAAGATACAAAATATTGATTATTGATTTTAAGTATTATTGAATGATTAGGATGAGATTATTTTATTATCACAGAATGTTTTAGTTAAAACTTGGTATGAAGAGTAACTATGCTATCATACTTCTACTTAAATGCCTCACAGCCATGTGGTCTTGGTTGCCAGTTCCACCACCTCATCCATTGCTTCATGGCAGCCTATGAGACACATCGAACTCTCGTTCTCAACTCTACTGGCTGGCGATACTCCCCCAAGGGCTGGGAAACTGTCTTCCAGCCTCTCAGTGAAACATGCACCAACTACTCTAAAGCAAATATAACATACTGGCCTGGTAAGATGTGTGAATAAATATTTAGTTCATCTTTCATTATCTTACATCAGTAGTGACGTTCTTATATCATAAAATAAGGTAGGTTTATATACACTATATTTATATACACTAGACTTCACATATTCGCAGGCAAGAATGATTCACCAACGATACGCTTTCCTCCGTCTTACATCATGAATCCCTCTCCAAACATGTTGCCATTAGCCATCCCGAGAGACATCTCTAAACGACTTTTACGCTTGCATGGTAATCCAGGCGTCTGGTGGATGGGTCAGTTTATCAAGTATTTTTTCAAATTTCAGCCGAACATGCAAGAAACTATCAGCAAAACAGAAAAATCCATTCAGTTTGAACATCCCATTGTGGGGTAAGTATCCCAACCAAATTTTTGATGAGATTTTTTTTTTAATTGGACATCAACATTAAATTGTTTCTTTAGTTATATAAATGATACTGCGATTTTTTTCCTTATGGACAAGAAATGAGCAAATAGTGAAGTTAGTTCCTTTGTTTCATTAAGTGCCTTATTGTAAGATTTTATTGTTATCTGCAGTGTACATGTCAGACGAACCGATAAACGTACCGAGACAAGTTACCATAATGTGGAAGAATACATGGAACAGGTTTGAGGAATACTTTGCCGGACTCCAGCTCTTGGACCCAAATGTTACACGACGGATCTACCTATCTTCTGACGAGCCCAAAGTCTACGAAGAAATGGAGAAAAAGTACCAGATTAAGGATTTTGACATTATATTAAGTTTTGTGGATGTTATATATACGAAACAATATATACAAAATTTGCACTTCAGTTTTCGCGAACCTAACTTTGAATTAAATTCATTATAGAAGTAAATTCTTAGGGATTTAGGTATAATAAGTTAGAGAAGGATGGATCTTGATATACTTTAAATTAATTTTGATCCAGTGGAAGAATATAGTCTTTTAAATTTAATACGAATATTTATAGTTAAGAGTGATGGGAAACAATTTTTATAGCTTTCTCGATATCTTATTTTTTTTTTTTAAATCATAGTCCTGGGGAGCCATCTTTCGTAAGTTTTGTCATATTTCCATTCGTTCCTAAATTTCTCGTTCATACATAAAAAGGGCATATTATTAAATAAGAATGACGTCAGCAAAATATATTTCAAACATACTCTCACGATCTAAGGAACCAAATATTACATTATTCCACAGGTACCCTCATTACAAGATCCTTTATCACAGGAAGCATGTACAAGTGGACCAGGATATAACACGGTTCACTGTGACCTCGCTTAGAGATCTCGTAGTTGATATCTACTTCTTGGCTCGTACAGACTACATCGTTGTCACATTCACGTCAAACGTGAGTACTGTTCTGACCATTGTAATAATTATTCCGAGAAGTACTTAGATCGAAATTTAAAAAAATTATGATTGTTCAAAGTTCAAAAAAATGCATTACGTATTGTTAAGTTTAAACACTAATGTTTATTTGTGAAAATTATGATACAAGAAGAGGAAATAGAAACGTGTATAATCACTAAAGACATTTTTTGTTTTAGATCCATTTCGGTCTTGAGACCTTGTTTACAAAATCTCTGGACCGAAACTCTTCCTGATAATTGTTTTTAGGTGTTTGCACATATGTTTATCTCAATGTTTAAATAAAATTTTATAGAATATTAATTAACTGATTATGCTATAAGACCGACGATATGTCAGACTCTTTTCCTACTGGTTTATTAAAGACAAAATTACTGAACATTACGACCTTTCCTCTCATAGCTAAGGTCAGTACTCGACATTAGTTGCAGTGAAAAAGGTCTTCAGTAAAGGTCAAAATATAGTTACAAGTGATAAATTAGTGGGACTAAGAGTTGAAGAAAAACAATGTGGGTTAAGGAACGAGTAAGAGGAAAAAAAACAATTGTGGTTGTGCTGTGTAAATTCCAAAGGGAAGCTTTCACTTAATGTCGTAAATTATTGGTTTCCAAAGTTCTTACGATCACACGTTGACTCTGTAATTTCAGCCGTGTGCCCCTTTGTATAGAGGGGAAAAATAACTTTCTACAAATAGTGACGGAGATAGGGACATTGATATAACAACATACACCTATATTTTACTAGTACATAAGAGTGACAGATGTTGTTGATATAACAACATACTCCTATATTTTACTAGTATACAAGAGTGACAGATGTTGTTGATATAAACAACAAGTACATCCATATTTATTTACTAGTATACAAGAGTGACAGATGTTGTTGATATAACAACATACTCCTATATTTTGCTAGTACATAAGAGTGATAGATGTTGTTGATATAACAACATACTCCTATATTTTACTAGTATATAATCGCTGTTCAACATTATTTTTCCAACAGGAAAAACAAATTTGAAAAACAAACTTTCCTAATTCATACATTAATTATTATTAAACTTTTAAAAAATATTATTAATATCGTTATATTTGGAAAGAAATATAATAATATCAACGTCAAAAACTTAATGACTACAAGAAATCGGGAGAATACCGGCGAATAAAAAAAAAAAAAAATTACACTGGGTTTAGAGCCAGGAAAACTTAGTGAGAAGAATGTATGTGTGCTTTTTGAAAGCCAGAACTTTAATTCTGGGTCCTCACAGTCACCCTGAGATCATTCTCCATAAATATTATAACACGATCGTTGGTCTTAGCAATGCACAAAACACAGAATTAATGCTAGCATTGATATGTTGAGGGAAACAGTAGAACTTTATATGGTAATTTTGACAACTAAAGTAAGATTGAATAATCTGTGACCAGAATTTAGTCGGATGGACAGTTGATATGTCTGTATTAACTATTTATACTTTGAATATAGTTGTGTAAACAACTTGTCGGTTCCTTGTAGAACCGACAAGTTGATAAATTAGACACATGTGTAACACTTGGGTATCGTTATTGAGGAAACGTTTCTCCACACAGTGGCTTCATCAGTCCATATAAAGGAAAATGGTGAAGAACAGGAGTAGTTTGAGGTAATCAGTCCCTCAGGCAAGGCTCAATGTAATCAGTCCATCAATCTTGAAAAGAATACAGCATATGCACGAAGAAGCTGCTATAATTTATCAACTTGTCGGTTCTCTGAACCATTTATCTACATTCCTGTTAGACACAGAATTACAACCCTGGAATGCAAAGGCCTGTTATCCTGGGTGTAAAGGGGGCAAAATAAACGCAGCAGAAAAACTTTTGACTTACATTATCCTTCACCAAGTATGTACACTATATACACTATGTACAACAATAGGTATTAGTGCACTCCACTGTAAATAAGGCAGAATAGAAGCCACTAGAGAGCAGACCGTGCTTCAACCAGCTCTAGAATGGGAATGACAAGGGCAGACAGGTGTGTGGTACCCACAACACCTCTGCGATTGCCAAAACCATCTTCTCATTGACTTGAACCTGGGTACTGATCAAACGACGGGGCCCCATCGTCCGACCCTAGTATTGGTTTGCTGGTTGGGGGAGATAGCCTTTCAATGAAGGTGTGTACATGCGCTGAATAAAAGTTATGTACTCTTTGCATGCCACACACAGCAACATCTTGGGATCTTAATACAAGGAATTCTTCACTTGCCTATCCTTTAGGCATGACCTACTTCCACATTTGGATTAATCAGATGTGATACCACCTACGACTGCTTCACTTCACCTGTCTACAGTATATAAGCAACTTCTTCGTGCAAAGCAAATGCTGTATTCCTTTCAAGATTGATGGACTGATTACATCGACTCCAGGATGAGGGACTGATTACCTCAAGCTCCTGTTCTTCACCATACTCCTTTGTATGGACTGATGAAGCCACTGTGTGACGAAACGATTCCTCAGTATAAATGCCCAACTGTTACATATGTGTCTAATTTATCAATAAAATTCGTCTTCCATTAAATTTTATGTTAGTCAATAAAATGTTGATAAATAAATATAATTAAAATATTGATTTTGAAACCAAAAACTAATTATTATATGTGAAAATTAATTTGCAAAACCCATATGGGCTTCCCTGTTTTAATGTATAGTCACCAAGTGAACACATCATGTGATATCATCCCTGTCAACCCCGTAAGCCTGCAGGAGGCGTCGGTCATATGACCAAATGCTACACTTGGCTAGTGATTATATCACTAAAAGCCCTGTCAGGAAGCCTTTATATTGTTTGTGAATAGCATATCACCACTGGTACTCAAAACATGAGGAAAGACGGTAATACTATGTTGTACTATAAATCTCCCAGCAACCATAGAACCGATGGTAAAAAATTTTGGCTAGATGTTCTATCTTGTCAAATAAATACTTATCTACTTAAAGGAGACTTTCTTTTAGCTGTTCCAAATTCCTCCCTGAGCACTCGACTGCGACCCCATCCTCACCGAACATAGGTGTATTTGCTGCAGGGCGACAGCTGATCAATTCGGACTTCATGGTCTGGTGTGTCATACATCAGAAGAGGAGTATGCTAGACATGAGGAGGTTAATGACATTATAAAGAGAAGTCTCGTCACAGCCCGTTGCCCAGCTCAACGGGAACCCCAAATACAGAGGTCTGATGGAAGTCAAAAGCGCCCTGATGGAGTCACTATGCTACCCCTAGAGGGATGGTAAGCAGATTGCATGGGACTAAACCTGTGCCGCCACTTTGGTAGACACCTACTTGCCATACTCTGAAGCTGAAGGGGGGTGGAGCTGCCAGCTACAGGGAGACCCAGAAGAACCGCAGATATGAAAGCGTTCCCCCTTGCTATAACTTCGTCCTAATAAGGTCAGAGACCCTTGGAGCATGGGGCAAGTGTGCTCTAAAGTTCATCAAAGAGCAGGGACAAAAGCTCGTCTCAGAAACTAAGGATCACAGAGCGGCCAGCTTCCTCTATCAGAGACTCTGTGTTGTGATCCAGAGGGTAAATGCCTGCATTATTCTGGGCACGCGGCCCACCGGTGGGGAGCTGGACGAAACATTCTAGATGTACGCTCTGAGATGTTATTTATGTTGTTCTATTCCCCATTGTATTTTTGTCAATGTATTTTGCCTTTAAATAAAGTTCACAGAGAATATAGAATATAGGGGGTGGTAGGAGAAGAAAATATTCAAACATCTCCGTGGAGAACCTCGAGTTTTCCCAGAAGTAAGTTTTATTCTTTTCTCTGAGGATGAGGGTCCCCAGTCCAGTTCCAGAGGTGGTGCACCATATATATACATATATATATATATATATATATATATATATATATATATATATTATATATATATATATATATATATATATATATATATATATATATTATTGTGACCACGAACGAGTGGTATTGATCAACAACAACACTGCACTAGCCAAGGACTCGAACCCATGCTGCTATCGTTTACATGATTTGCGACACTTTCTGGAGAAAAAAATCGAAAAATTTTGGAAAAAAAAATGTTATCTTACCGAAAAATAGTGCCTAATTCTAGCATCAATTTGATGCAATCAGCTTGCTTCTATCATATAACTAACCATCTTATTCTAAAAATGTATTTTTTTTAATCCTGCTGTCATCAAGGGGACATGATGACAATACGTTTTTTTTTTCTGCAAAAATTACGGTTTTTATGATTGTTTCTTTCCAAATATACTAGTTGGCTTATTCTCTGTGGAGCTCCTATCAGTCCATGGAGAAAAACACACGTCAGTAGCCTGTGGGCTGCCGGGATATTTGGTTGTGTGTGAATGACACATGTGCAACTCTTGGGTATCTTTATTGAGGAAACGTTTCGCCACACAGTGGCTTCATCAGTCCATACAAAGGAGAATCTTG
>NC_069418.1:58754095-58766595 GCF_026875155.1 Cherax quadricarinatus | reverse complement strand
TTACCTAACAATTTGACTAGCTCCTCCTCTTCCATACTACCTTCCCCACTATACCTTCTACCTCCACTACCACCTCCTGCCTATAATACTCCTTCCTTCTCTCCTTTTCGTTAGTGTGACTTTGTAAGTGGTCCAAGTCGGACCAAAACGTCGTCGTAGGCTCCTCTCTTCTATGTGCGTGTTATTTGTGTATAACTGTAGAGTTATATTAGTAAACGACATATAAATGGGCAACAAATGCCAGGAACAGTACATAAGCTAAGAACGAAATAAAAATTGTTTAATAGTCTATAATTGGCTAAATAATGCAGAGTTGTAAGATGATTAAAAAAATGGCGTTTTACAAACGATAATGAACAGTAAAGAATAATTATATAAAAAGTACAAGGAACAATGTATAGCAAAAATACAGAATTATTCTGTGATGAATTACTGGGAGAAACATGCAAGGGACAGTGAGATAATTATAAAATACATAGTAATACAGGAAATAATAAATGTGATTTATAACTCAGAAATAACGTAGAGGTTTACAACAAAGTCAGTAACTGTCTTAAGTAAACCAGCAGTAAACTTAATTCAAATAGTCGATAGTGAATTAAAACTTATGATTAAACTTGGGTAATGTTTTGTTGCAACAATAAAACGTCGTATTAGTTCATGTGTTTTTTTTAGCTAACAAGTTGCAGGATAATAATAGCTTAGATAGAGGGACATAATGAGGAATGGAATAATCAGTCTCAGGGTTGATAAACAATGTAAGGGGTAATATATACAATGATATTCAATAATGAACCGGATTGGAGGGTATTATGAATACAATGATAGCTGTTATTTGTTAAAGGGAGAAACATGCAAAAAAAAAAAAATACAAGAATAGGGGGAAAAAGGTTTTTAAAGGGAAAAACCGAGGGAAAACCCCCCCCACCCCCCCTTTTTAAAATTGAAACCCAAGTTTTTCCCAAATATCGAAAAGGAAAAAATTATGAAATTTAAGGGTTTTTTGAAAATAAAACCCCTTTTGCATGGTTTTTTAAAAAATTGGGGAAAAATAAAAATTGATAAAAAAGGGGTTTTAAAAACACCGGGGGGAAAAAATGTGGGGGAAAATAAAATAATTAAAATGAAGGGGGTTGGATATTAAAAATAAAATAAGGGGTTGAAAGTTAAAATTGGCGTTAAAAAAAAAAAATGTTTAAAGGTGGGGGAACCCAGAAAAAAAAATTAATTAAAAATTTTTAATTAACAAAAAAAAAAGAAAGGGGTAAAATAGGGGAGGAAATTTTTAAATTAAATTTAAAATTGAAAAAATTTTTTAAAAGGTTTTGTGTGTTTTTGGGGGTGTTTGGTGTTGTTTGGTTTGGAGTTGTAAGTTTTTGGTTGGGGTTTTCTTGGAGTTGGGTTGGTTTGGTGGTGGGGTTTTTTGGGTTATTTGGTGGGGTGTGTGTGTTTTTGTGGTGTTTT
This sequence comes from Cherax quadricarinatus, assembly GCF_026875155.1. Taxonomy (NCBI): domain Eukaryota; kingdom Metazoa; phylum Arthropoda; class Malacostraca; order Decapoda; family Parastacidae; genus Cherax; species Cherax quadricarinatus. The sequence goes on along the minus strand of NC_069418.1, from coordinate 58,765,131 downwards.
GTGTGTGTGGGGTTTTGTTTTGTGTAGTGTGTGTGTGTTGTGATTGTGTGTGTGTGTGGTTTGTGTGTGGTGTGGGGTTTTGTGTGGTTGTGTGTGGGGTTGTGTGTGGTGTGTTTTAAATGTGTGTTGTTGTGTTGTGTTTTTGTTGTGTGTGTGTGTTATGGGTGTTTTGGGGTGTGTGGGGGTTGGGGTTTTTGTGTGTGTGTGTTGTGTGTTTGGTGTGTGTTGTGTGGGGGTTTTGTGTGTATGGGGTGTGTTTTTGTGTTTTTGTGTGTGTGGGTTGTTTTGGTGTGGGGTGTGTATGTGTTTTGGTTGTGTGTGTGTGTTGGTGTGTGTTTTTGTGTTTGTGTGTGTGTTGTGTTGTGTATTTGTGTGTGTGTGTGTGTTGGTGTGTGTTTGTGTTGTGTGTGTGATTTGGGGGTGTTTTGTGTTTTTGTGTGGGGTGGGGTGTGTGTTGTGTGTGTGTGGGGTGTAGGGTGGGTTTGTGTGTTGTGTGTGTGGTATATTTGTGTGTGTGGGGTGTGTGTTTTTGGTGTGTGTGTGTTTGGTGTGTTTTGGGGTGTGTGTGTGTGTGTGTGTGTGTATTTGTGTGTGTGTTTGGGGTTTTGTGTTTGTGTGTTTTGTGTGTGTGTTGTGTGGTTGTGTGGGGTTTTTGTGTGTGTGTGGTGTGTGTTGTGTTGTGTGTGTGTTGTGTTGTGTGTGTGTGTGTTGTGTGGGGTTGTATGGGTTGTTTTGTGTTGTGTGTGTGTGTGTGTGTTTGTGTGTGTGTTTTTGTGTGTGTGGGGTTTGGGTGTGTGTGTGTGTGTGTGTTTTGTGTGTGTGGTGTGGGGTGTTATGTTTATGTGTTTTTGTGTGTGTGTGTGTGTGTGTGTTGTGTGTGTGGGGGGTGTTGTGTGGGGTATTTTGTGGGGTGTGTTTTGGGTGAGTGTGTGTGTGTACTCCCAAATTTGTACTCAAAAATTTGTGGTTGCAGGGGGGGGCCTAGCCCCTTTTGCCCCCCCCTTTTCCCACCGGTTGCTACTGGGCCCCTCTTTTCTCCCCCCCATGGTTTTTATAAAACCCTGTCTTTAAACTGTGTAGGGTTTCCTCCCCTCCACTAGTCATTTTCTGGGAAATTTTCCACTGCCTTACAACTCTTGACTGAAAAATACTTCCTATTTATCTCTTGACTCATTTGTGTCTTCAATTTCCCAATTGTGGCCTCTTTTTTTTTTGTGTCCCCTCCCGGGAAAACATCCTGCCCCTTTCCACCTTGTCTTTTTCCCACGCATTTTTTTTTATATGTCTTTTACCCTTGCCCTCCCCGCCCCTCCTTTTCCCCCCGTGCGTCGGGCCCGATTTCCCTTAATCTTTTTTTCTAGGCATTCCCCTTAGCTCTGGAACAAACCCTTGTTGCAAACCTTTTACTTCTCAGTTTCCCTTGAGGGGTGTTTTTTCAAGTGGGGGTTTTCCAAACAGGCCCCTGCATCCCTCCAGTATGGGCCGACATCCCGGGTGTACAGTGCCCCTTAATAAATTCCCCCTTAAAAGGTATCGGAATGTTTTTCCCCGGGTTTTTTGCCAGGGGGCCCATATCTGCAGCAGTTATCTGATTATGTGTCCTTCCGGAAAACATGCTCGGTTTTTTTAAGTCACCCCAAAGATCTTTCTCCTTGAGTGGGGGGTTTGCAATTTTTGGCCACCTAGCCTATATTTCTGTCGTGGTTTTTCTGTCCCTTCCCCTATCTTCAGGGACTTTGCATTTGGGGGGGAAAAAAAATTTTTCGAGAAGCCATTTGGGGGACCAGGTGTCCAGCCCTGCCCCAGGTCTCTTTAAAGGGCCCTCCCGGGGTCCTCTTTAAATTTTAATTTTCTCCTCTTTTAACTTCACATCATCGGGCAAACGGGGACACCTGGTTTTAACCCTTCCGTCTTGTCGTTCACATTTTTCCCAAAAAAATAGCATGGCCCTTTGGACCGACCCCTGTGGGACCCCCCCCTCGCCCACAGGTGCCCACTGTGATACAAATTACGTACCATGACTTTTTTTTGGCCCCCCCCGGGGGTCAGGTTTTCCCTCTACCCATTGCAGTGCCCTTTGTTATATGCCCCCTAAAAGCTCTAGCTTCTGCACTAACCCCCCTCTTGTGAGGAACTGTGTAAAAAGGCCTTCTTGCAGTCCAAGGAGATGAAATCAACCCACCCCTCTTCTCTTGCCCTTATTTTCTGTTATTTTATCATAAAACCCCAAAAGGTTTGTGACACAGGATTTGCCTTCCATGAATCCGTCGGGTTTTGGCATTTATCCCCCTGTTCCCTTCCAGGTTCCCCCACCACTCTCCCCTGATAACCCTTCCCCTAATTTTGCAACTATAAACGCCCAATGCCACAGGTTTTTTAGTTTAGGGGCCTCTTTTTCTTTTCCCCCTTTTTTGAAAAGGGGAACCTACATTTGCCTTTATTCCATACCTCAGGTATTTTTCCCCATTTTCCAGGGATTTTTGAAGATTGGGGTAATTGGTACGCACAACTTTATCTGCTCCCTCTCAAAGGGACTCAGGGAGAGATTTTTGCCCCCGGTTTCCCATTGTTTTTGGGGTTTAACGATGCCCCCTTAGCATTTTTCCTTCACCTCCTCCTCTTTCTGTATGTATGTCGTCCAAAAACTTGTTGGTGTATTCCTTTTTTGGTGTCCACCATCTGGTGGGGGGGGGGGGGGGGGGGGGGGGTTCCCCCCCCAGAGTCCTTCCTTTTCTCTCCCTTGAAAATACTTCCTTAAATCTCGTGTTGAGCTCCTCACCCCCCTTTTGATCGTTTTTTGTGAGTTCTCCACCTTTTTTTCCTCAGCCCTTATCACGTGGGCCCTTTAAATGTTGTCTTCCTCCTAATGGGGCCTATACAGCATTTTTCGGGTAAAGATTTGATTTTCGATGCTATGCCCTTTTTCATATTTGCCCGCTGGGCCTCCCTCCTTATTGCGATAATCGTTTCTGGCTCTTTTTAAAAAATTTCCCCTTTTTTTCCCCGGGGCCCCTTTTGCCTCCTGTACCTTTTCCATTCTCTGTTGCACTTATTTTTTTTGGCCTCCCTACACCTTCGGGAAAACCAAGGACTCGTTTTGGTCTTCCTTTTATTTCTGTTTCCCTTGGGAACAAAATTTCCTTCCCCTTCCTTGCATTTTGTTTCCAAAAACCTTTCATCTCGTTTATGTTTTTTCCTACCATTTCTCTGTCCCTTTAAAACCTCCTCGGGAAGTTTCCATACCTTGTATTCCCCCCTTTTATAGTTTGGCCTGCCCCCTTCAGTTCCTGTTACCTTCTCCACTTGTAACTCTACTTTTATAGTCAAAACTCAGAACCACATGATCGCTAGCCCCAAAGGGGGCCTCTCAAAGTGTTTGTTTTCAATGTCTGAACTGCCAGGGTGAACACAAGACCCAGTTTTTTGCTGGCTCATCCTCCCCTTTTCTCTTGGTTGTGTCCCTGACTGTTGATGCTTGAGGTTTTAAGCCCCAACTTTCCTCATCTTTGGTTTCCCCCATGTTTCGGGACCCCCCCATTGGCCCCAAATTTTTTTTCCCGGGTCGTTTCTCCCTGGGGTTGAAACCCCCCCAATTACCAAACTTTGTCTGCTCGAGGGGAGCCTTCTTGCCCCCACCAGTGTGTCCACCATCCCCCTTTTTGTTTTCTTCGAAAACCCTCTTTTGGGCCTCCTGAGTTCTGTGGGGGTTTATCCCATCACTCCATGACCTTTATGTTCCCCGGACTGAATTGAAACCTACAATGTTAGTCCTTTCCCAATCATGCCCATGCCTTCCTTTTTCCTAAAATTTTCCCCTTTTGGTGTTTTATGACAGTGCAACCCCTCCTCCCCCCCTACTCCTTTTTTCTTTCCTCAGGATCTGATATCCTTTTGGGGGAAGATTTTTGTCGTTATTGTCTCAGCGATTTTTTGTTTCTGTGACTGCTTTTTGATGTCTGGGGATTTTTCACTGTTTCTTTATTCCACTCCTAAATGTTTTAAACGTTATTCCATCCGGTTTGTGTCCCAAAACCCTTTTAAATTTTTTCTTTTCTATCTTTGTGGTCTTTGCAAGTGAAAGGGGGTTTTGGGGGAGCGAGAGCCTTGGGGGGGGCCTATAGGGGCTGTGGGGTAGGTGGGGTTTGTTTTGGGAGGGGGGTTTTGGGGTCAGAATCCCCAAAAGGGACAGCTTTTGGGGTAAGGTTTGTGATATGGGGGTTGGTGGCAGGGGGAAACAGTGGGGGGTTTTTGTAATATAGGTTTCCCTCAGTTGCGTTGGGAATGTCACGGGTGGAGTCTTTTGGTGGGGGATTTGGGGGGTGTTTTTGGGCCCTTCCTCCGTGTCTGGGCCCCTGCTCTTTTTTAAATTTGCTTCTCTTTCCCCTCCTTGCATCTCTTTTACCCTCTTTTCAGTGTAGCCCTTTCTTTTTGTTCTGTCGCGGTCGGGGGTTATACTCTCTGGTCCCCCTCTTTGTCCCTAATCTTGTTTTCCTCTTTGCGAATCCGGGTTCGAATTTAAATTCTTCCTTAAAAAAGGTTTACTCTACAGGCCGTATCCCCCACTCCCCAAACCCCCCAAAATTTTCTCTGAAAATTTGTCACCGGGGCATATTGCCCCCCCCTTTAAATTGGGTTTTTAATATGCCTTCAACTTTTTTTTCCCTCCTGTTTTATTTCCCCCAAAGTGGCCCCCTTGGCTTCTTGGACCCGTACACAAAAAAACCCCCCCTTTCCTCCTCCCCCCCCCCCCTTTGGGTTTTTTTTTCCCCCCTTTTTTTTTTCCCCCCCCTTTTTAAAAAAAAATTTTTTTGGAAAATTTTTTTTGACCCCCCTTGGGAAAAAAAAACCCTTTATTGTCCTTTTGGGGTTTTTTTTTTTGGGGCCCCCTTTTTTTTTCCCCCCCCCCGGGGGGGGAAGGGGGAAAATTTCCCGGGTTTTTTTCCCCCCCTTTTCCCCCCCTTTTTTTTCCCTTTAATTTCTTCGGCCCTTTTTTTTTTCCCCCTTTTTTTTTTTTGGCCCCCCGGGGGGTTTTTGGGGCCCCCTTTTGGAGGCCCTTTTTTTTCCTTCCCCCCCCTTTTCCCGGGTTTTTTTTTTTAAAAAAAATTTTTTTTTCTTTTTTTTGGGGGTTTTTTTTTTAAGGGTTTTTTTTTAAAAACCAAAATTCCCACTTCCCGCAATCTTAAACTATCCGCTCCTCCATTTTCTTACCAAGCTCTACTATCTTCCTTCCCCACTCTTTCCCCCCTTTTTTTTTTCCCCCCCCTTTTCCCCCTTTTTTTCCCCCTTCTGGTTTTTTCCCCCAAACCCCCTTTTTTTTTTTTTTTTTTTTTTTTTTTTTTTTTTTTACCCCAAAAAAAACCCAAAGGGGGGGGGGGGGGGGGGGAGAGAAAAGGGGAAAAAAAGGGGGGAGGGGAGAAAGGGGAAAAAGGGGGGGGGGGGAAAAAAAAAAAAGGGGAGAGAGGGAGAGGTTGGGGGGGGGAAAAAAAGGGGGGGGGAAAAAAAAAAGGGGGGGGGGGGGGGGAGGGGAAAAAAGGGGGGGAGGGGAAAGAAAAGGGGGGAAAAGGGGGGGGAAAAGGGGGGGGAAAAAAAAAAAAAAGGGGAAAAAAAGGGAAAAAAACCAAAAAAGGGGGGGGGAAAAAGGGGGGGGGGAAAAAGGGGGAGAGGGAAAAGGGGGGGGGGGGGGGGGGGGAGGGGAAAAGGGAAAAAAAGGGGGGGGGGGGGGAGGGAGGGGAGAGGGGGGGGAAGGAGAGAGGGAGGAGGGAGGGAAGGGGGGGAAAAAGGGGGGGGGGGGGGGGGGGGGGGGGGGGGGGGGGGAAAAGAGGGGGAGAGGGGGAAAAGGAAAAAAGGGGGGGGGGGGGGGGGGGGGGGGGGGGGGGGAGAGAGAGGGGGAGAGGGGGAGAGAAGGGGGGAAAAAGGGGGAGGGAGAAAGGGGGGAGAGGGAGGGGGAAAGGGGGGGAGAGGGGGAAAAAGGGGGGGGGGGGGGAAAAAAGGGGGGGGGGGGGGGGGGGGGGGGGGAAAAAGGGGGGAAAAAGGGGGGGGGGGAAGGGGGGGGGAAAAAAGGGGGAAAAGGGGGGGGGGGGGAAAAAGGGGGGGGGGGGGGGAAAAAAGGGGGGGGGAAAAGAAGGGAGAGAGAGGGGAAAAGGGGAGAGAGAAGGGGGAAAAAGGGGGGGGGGGGTTTTTTTAAAAAAAAGGGGGGGGGAAAAGGGGGGAAAAGGGGGGGAAAAAGGGGGAAAAAAGGGGGGAAGGGAAGGGGGGGAAGGGGGGTTTAAAAAGGGGGGAAAAAAAGGGGGGGGGGGGTTTTTTTTTTTTTTTTTCAAGGGAAAAAAAAATTTTTTTTTTTTTAAAAAAAGGGGGGGGGAAATTTTTTTTTTTTTTCCCCCCCCCCCCCCCAAAAATTTCAACCCCAAAAATTTTTTTTTAAAAAACCCTTTTAAAAAAAATTTTTTTTGGGGTTTTTAAAAAATTTTTAAAAAACCCCCTTTTAATTTCCCCCCCCCCCCAAAAAAAAAAATTTTTTTTTCCCCCGGGGTTTTTTGGGGGGGTTTTTCCCCCCCCAAAAAAAAAAAGGGGGTTTTTCCCCCAAAAATTTTTGGGGGTTTGGGGTTTTTTTGGGGGAAAAGCCCCCCCAAAGGGGGTTTTTTGGGTGGGGGAAAAAAAATTTTTCCCACTTAAAAAAACCCAAAAAAAACCCCCCCCCCTTTTAAAAAAAGGCCCCTTTTTTTTTTTCCCCCCCCCAAAAATTTTAAAAAGGGGGGGGAAAAAAAAACCCCAAAAAAAATTTCAAAAGGGGTTTTTGGGGAAAAAAAAAAAGGGTTTTTTTTTAAAGGGGGGTTTTTAAAAAAATTTGGGGGGAAAAAAAACCCCCCGGGGGTTTCCACCTTAAACCCCGGGGGGGGTTTTTTTAAAAGGGGGGGGAAAAAGGGGGGCCCCTTTTAAAAAAAAAATTTTGGAACCCCCCCCTTGGGGCCCCAAAAAAAAAAAAAGGGGGGGGGGAAAAAAAACCCCTTTTCCCCAAAAAACCTTCCAAAAAAAGGGGGGCCCCCTTTTTAAAATTTTTTAAAAAAACCCCCCCCCAAAACCCCCCCTTTTTTGGGGTAAAAAAGGCCCCCAAAAAAAAGGGGGAAGGGGTCCCTTTTTCCCAAAAAAAAAAAAAAAATTCCCCCCCCAAAAAAAAAAATTTTAAAAAAACCCCCCCCAAAAAAAATTTTTTTTTTCCCCCCCAAAAAACCCCCCCAAAAAGGAAAAAAGGGCCCCGTTTTTTAAAAAACCCCCAAAAAAAACCCCCAAAAAGGGCCCCCCCTTTTTTTTAAAAAACCCTTTTTAAAATTTCAACCCCTACCCCCCTTTTTTTTAAAAAAATTGGAAATTTTGGGTTTTTTGGGAACCCCCTTTTTTTCCCCCCGGGGGGAAAAAAAAAAATTGGGGGCCCCAAAGGGGTTTTTTTAAAATTTTTTTAAAAAAAACCAAAATTTTAACCCCTTCCCCCCCGGGGTTTTTTTTTTCCCCAAAAAAAGCCAACGGTTAAACAAAAAAGGGGAATTTTTGGGGGTTGGGGGGTTTTTTTTTGCCCCCAAAACCCCCCCCTTTTTTTTTGGGGGGTTCCCATTAAAATAAGGGAAAATTAAAAGGGTTTTCCTTTTGGGGGGGGGGGGAAAAAAAAAAATTTTTGGGAAAAAAAAACCCCCCCCCGGAAAAAAAAAAAAGGGGAAAATTAAGGAATTTTTGAAATTTAAGGGGGGGGGTTTTTGGGGCCCGGGGGGAAAAAGGGGGGGAAAGGGGGGTTTTTTTTTTCCCTGGCCCCCCCCCCCCCCAAATTGGGGGTTAAAAAATTTTTCCCCCTTCCCCCCAAAAAAAACCCCCCTTTGGGCCCCCCTTTTTTTTTTTTTTCCCCCCCAAAATTTTTTAAAAAAAAACCGGGGGCCCCCCCCCAAAAAAAAAACCCTTTTCCAAACCCCCCCTTTTTAATTAAAAAAGGGAAAAAATTTTTTCCCTTTTGGGGGAAAAAAAGTTTTTAAAAAAAAAGGGGAAAAAGAAAATTTTCCCCAAAACCTTTTTTCCCCCCCCCCCGGGTTTTTCCCCCCAAAAAACCTTTAAGGGGCTATTTCCCCCCCCCCCCCCCCCCCCCCCCCCCCCCCCTTAAAAAAGTTAAAAAACCTTTTTTAAAAAAAAAAAAAAAAAAAAAAAAAAAGGGGGGGGGGGGAAAAAAAAAAAAAAAGGGGGGGAAAAAGGGGAAAAAAAATTTTTAAAAAAAGGAAAAAAATTTAAAAAGGGTTTAAAAAGGAAAGGGGGGGGGGGAAAAAAAAAAAAAAAAAAAAAAAAAAAAAAAAAGGGGGGGGGGGGGGGGGGGGGGGGAGAAGGGGGGAAAAGGGAAGGGGGGGGGGGGAGGGGAGGAAGGGGGGAGAGAAGGGGGGGGAGAGAGAGAGGGGGGGAAAGGGGGGGAAAAAAGGGGGGAGAGGGGGGGAGAGAGGGGGGAAGGGGGGAGAGAGGGAGGGAGAGGGAGAAGGGGGGAAAGAGGGGGGAGGGGGGAGGAGGGGGGGGGGAGGGAGAGAGGGAAAAAGGGGGGAGAGGAGGGGGAGGGAGAGGGAGAAGGGGGAGAGGGAGAAGGGGGGGGGGAGAGAGGGGGGAAAAGGGGGGGGGGGAGGAGAGAAAGGGGGGGAGAGAGGGGGGAAAAGGTGGGGGGGGGGGGGGGGAAGGGGGGGGAGGGGGGGGGAAAGGGGAGAGAAGGGGAGAGGGGGGGAAAAAAGGGGAGAGAGAGAAGAGGAGGGGGGGGGGGGGGGGGGGGGGGGGGGAGGGAGGAGAGAGAGGGGAGAGGAGAGGGAAAAAAAGGGGGGGGGGGAAAAGGGGGAAAAGGGGGAGAGGGGGGGAGAGAGAAAGGGGGGAAAAAAAAAAAAAAAAGGGGGGGGGGGGGGAAAAAGGGGGGGAGGGAAAGGGGGGAGGGGGGGGAGAAAGGGGGGAAAAAAGGGGAGGGGGGAAAAAAAAGGGGGGGGGGGGGGGCCCAAAGGGGGGGGGGTTTTTTTTTTTAAAAAAAAAGGGGGGGGGGGGGGGGGCCCCCCCCCGGGGGGGGGGGGGGGGGGGGCCCCCCCCCCCCCCCCCCCCCCGGGGGGGGGGGGGGGGGGGGGGGGGGGAAAAAAAAAAAAAAAAGGGGGGGGGGGGGGGGGGGGGGGGGGGGAAAAAAAAAAAGGGGGGGGGGGGGGGGGGGGGTTTTTTTTTTTTTTTTTTTTTTTTTTTTTTTTTTTTTGGGGGGGGGGGGGGGGGGGGGGGGGGGGGGGGGGGGGGGGGGGGGGGGGGGGGGGGGTTTTTTTTTTTTTTTTTTTTTTTTTTTTTTTTTTTTTTTTTTTTTTTTTTTTTTTTTTTTTTTTTTTTTTTTTTTTTTTTTAAAAAAAAAAAAAAAAAAAAGGGGGGGGGGGAAAAGGGGAAAAGGGGGGAAAGGGGGGGGGGGGGGAAAAAAAAATTTTTTTGGGGGAGGGGGGGGGCCCCAAAGGAAAAAAGGAAAAAAAAAAAAAAAAAAAAAGGGGGGGGGGGGAAAAAAAAAAGGGGGGGAAAAAAAAAAGGGGGGGTAACCCAAAAAGGGGGGGGGGAAAAAGGGGGGGGGGGGGGGGGGGGGGGGGGGGGGGGGGGGGGGGGGGGGGGGGTGGGGGGGGGGGGGGGGGGAAAAAAAAGGGGGGGGGGGGGGGGGGGGGGGGGGGGGGGGGGGGGGGGGGGGGGGGGGGGGAAAAAATAAAAAAAAAGGGGGGAAAAAAAAAAAGGGGGGGGCCGGGGGAAAAAAAAAAAAAAAAAATTTTTTTTAAAAAGGGGGGGGGAGGGGGGGAAAAAAAAATTTTTTTTTTTTCCCCTTTTTTTTTTAAAATTTTTCCCCCCCCCCCCCCTTTTGGTACCCCCCAATTTCTTCCCAATGTATGTTTTTTTTGTTGTTTTTTTGGTTTTTGTTTTGTGTTTTTTTTTTAAAAAAAAAGGGGGGGTTTTGGGGGGGGGGTGGGGGGGGGGAGGGGGGTGGGGGGGGAGGGGGGAAAGGGGGGGGAGGGGGAAGCCCCGGGGGAGGGGGGGGGGAGAAGAGAGAGAGGAGAGAGAGAGGGAGGGGGAGAGAGAGGGGGAGGAGGAGAGGGATGGTGATGATGAGTGAGTGAGTGAGTGAGTGAGTGAGAGGGGGGGGAAAAAAAGGTTATGAGAGAGAGAAACGCGAGGGATGAAAAGGTAGGGAGTGAGGGTCTGTGGGGGGGGTCTGGGGGGAGGGGGTCAAATTCCCAAGGGAAAAGCTGGTGTACTCACCCGTTGTGGTTTCAGGGGTCGAGACCCCGCTCCCCGGCCCCCCGTGTGTATGTGTGGGGCCCTTTGTGTTGGTGGACGTCAGTTGTTTTATGTCCCAGAAATACAAATTTACTTCTGTGTACCCTAAAACTAAAGAGATACCATTAACACGAAAGGGGAGTTCTTAATTATAAACTAGGTGTGTTAAAAATCACTTTCCCCCGTTTTTGTACTACCTTTTACACTGTGTACCCAATTTCTTTTTCTCAATTTGTACTGTCTCTTTTGTGTGTGTGTGTGTGTGTTGTGTTTTGTGTGTGTGTGTGTGGTTGTGTTGGGGGTGTGTGTGTGTGTGTGTTTTTGTGTGTGTGTGTGTGTGTGTGTGTGTGTATGTGTGTGTGTGTGTGTGTGTGTGTGTGTATGTGTGTGTATCATATTTGTGGTTGCAGGGGTCGATCCCAGTCTGGCCCCCCCTCTTCACCGGGTTTCTACTTGGCCCTCTTCTCTCCCCCTCCATGAGCTTTCAAAACCCCGCTTAAAATGTGTATGGTTCTGCCTCCATACGTCATTTTCTAGGCTATTCCACTGCCTGACAAATCTTGACTTTAAAAATACTTCCCAAATCTCTCTGACTCATTTTTGTCTTAACTTCCAATTGCGGCCTCTTGTTTTTGAGTCCCCCCCCTGGAAATCCTGTCTTTTGTCCACCTTTTCTATTCCACCCAGTATTTTATAGTCGTTATATGTCTCCCCCGACCCTCCTGTCCTCCCTGTCATCAGGGCCCCATTTC
>NC_069418.1:58738795-58753595 GCF_026875155.1 Cherax quadricarinatus | reverse complement strand
GAGAGGAGAGAGAGAGAGGGGAAAAAGGGAAGAGAGAGAGAGGAGAGAGAGAGAGAGAGGAGGGGAGAGAGAGAGAGAGGGAGAGAGAGAGGGAGAGAGAGAGAGAGAGGGAGAGAGAGAGGGAGAGAGAGAGAGAGAGAGAGAGAGAGAGGGAGAGAGAGAGAGAGAGGGGAGGGGAGAGAGAGAGAGAGAGAGAGAGAGACGGAGGAGAGGGGTGAGTGAGTGAGTGAGTGAGTGAGTGAGTGAGTGAGTGAGTAGGGGGAGGGAAAAAGGTTTTTGGAGAGAGAAAACGCGAGGGAGGGAAAAAGGTAGGGAGTGAGGGTCTGTGGGGGGTCTGTGGGGGGGGCGGTCAAATTCCAAGGATCAGCTGTGTGTACTCACCCAGTTTTTGGTTTCAGGGGTCGAGACCCAGCCCCCGGCCCCCAGTGTGTATGTGTTGTGCGCCGCCTTCGTGTGTGTGAGCACGTCAGTTGTTTATGTCCAGAAATACATTTCACTTCTGTGTCCCCGTAATACTAATGAGATACCATTAACATGAGAGTAGTTCTAATAATTTAATACTAGCGTGTTTTAAAACAAGTCATTCTTTCCCCCAGTTATGTACTCCCTTTTTACTACATGTGTACCCAATACTTGCTTCTCAGATTGTACTGTCTCTGTGTGTGTGTGTGTGTGTGTGTGTGTGTGTGTGTGTGTGTGTGTGTGTGTGTTGTGTGTGTGTGTGTGTGTTGTGTGTGTGTGTGTGTTTTGTGTGTGTGTGTGTGTATGTGTGTGTGTGTGTGTGTGTGTGTGTGTATGTGTGTGTATCACCTATTTGTGGTTGCAGGGGTCGAGTCCTAGCTCCGGGCCCCCGCCTCTTCACCGGTTGCTACTTGGCCCTCTCTCCCCCCGCTCCATGAGCTTTATCAAACCTCGTCTTAAAACTGTGTATGGTTCCTGCCTCCACTACGTCATTTTCTGGGACTATTCCCACTCCCCTGACAACTCTATGACTGAAGAAATACTTCCTAATATCTCTCTGACTCATTTGTGTCTTCAACTTCCAATTGCGGCCTCTTGTTTTTGAGTCCCCTCCCTGGAACATCCTGTCTTTGTCCACCTTGTCTATTCCACGCAGTATTTTATATGTCGTTATCATGTCTCCCCTGACCCTCCTGTCCTCCAGTGTCATCAGGCCGATTTCCCTTAATCTTTCTTCATAGGACATTCCTCTTAGCTCTGGAACTAACCTTGTCGCAAAACTTTGTACTTTCTCTAGTTTCTTGACGTGCTTTATCAAGTGCGGGTTCCAAACAGGTGCTGCATACTCCAGTATGGGCCTGACATACACGGTGTACAGTGTCTTGAACGATTCCTTACTAAGGTATCGGAATGCTGTTCTCAGGTTTGCCAGGCGCCCATATGCTGCAGCAGTTATCTGATTGATGTGTGCTTCCGGAGACATGCTCTGTGTTATACTCACCCAAGATCTTTCTCTTGAGTGAGGTTTGCAGTCTTTGGCCACCTAGCCTATACTCTGTCTGTGGTCTTCTGTGCCCTTCCCCTATCTTCATGACTTTGCATTTGGCAGGATTAAATTCGAGAAGCCATTTGCTGGACCAGGTGTCCAGTCTGTCCAGGTCTCTTTGAAGTCCTGCTGGTCCTCATCTGATTTAATTCTCCTCATTAACTTCACATTCATCTGCAAACAGGGACACTTCTGAGTCTAACCCTTCCGTCATGTCGTTCACATATACCAAAAATAACACTGGTCCTAGGACCGACCCCTGTGGGACCCCGCTCGTCACAGGTGCCCACTGTGATACATCATTATGTACCATGACTCGTTGTTGCCTCCCTGTCAGGTATTCTCTGATCCATTGCAGTGCCCTTCCTGTTATATGCGCCTGATGCTCTAGCTTCTGCACTAATCTCTTGTGAGGAACTGTGTCAAAGGCCTTCTTGCAGTCGAAGAAGATGCAATCAAGCCACCCCTCTCTCTCGTGTCTTACTTCTGTTATTTTATCATAAAACCCCAGAAGGTTTGTGACACAGGATTTGCCTTCCATGAATTCGTGCTGGTTGGCATTTATACTCTTGTTCCGTTCCAGGTGCTCCACCACTCTCCTCCTGATAATCTTCTCCATGACTTTGCATACTATACACGTCAGTGACACAGGTCTATAGTTTAGTGCCTCTTTTCTGTCTCTTTTTTTAAAAATGGGAACTACATTTGCCGTCTTTCATACCTCAGGTAGCTGCCCAGTTTAAAGGGACGTGTTGAAGATTGTGGTAAGTGGCATGCACAACATATCTGCTCCCTCTCTAAGGACCCCCGGGAGATGTTGTCCGGTCCCATTGCCTTTGAGGTATCTATGTCCCTTAGCAGTTTCTTCACCTCCTCCTCATCTGTATGTATGTCGTCCAACACTTGTTGGTGTATTCCTTGCTGGTGTCCCCATCTGCTCTGTCCCCCCAGAGTCCTTCCTGTCTCTACTGTAAATACTTCCTTGAATCTCGTGTTGAGCTCCTCACATACCTCTTGATCGTTTCTTGTGAGTATGTGTGTGTGTGAGTGTGTGTGTGTGAGTGTGTGTGTGTGTGTGTGTGTGTGTGTGTGTGTGTGTGTGTGTGTGTATGTGTATGTGTGTGTGTGTATGTGTGTGTGGGGGGGTGGTCAGAAAGCACACGGCACAAAATATATCTATATTCACGATGATGACTGTAACAAACTTTAATATAAGAAAATATTTTTAAATAGGTAGTAGGTTGGTGGACAGCAACCACCCAGGGTGGTACTACCGTCCTGTGGTAGTAGGTTGGTAGACAGCAGCCACCCAGGGAGGTACTACCGTCCTGCCAAGTGAGTGTAAAACGGAAGCCTGTAATTGTTTTACATGATGGTAGGATTGCTGGTGTCTATTTTTCTGTCTCATAAACATGCAAGGTTTCAGGTATGTCGCTACTTCTACTTACATTAGGTCACATTACACATACATGTACAAGCATATATATACACATCCCTCTGGGTTTTCTAATATTTTCTTACTAGTTCTTGTTCTTGTTGTTTATTTCCTCTTACCTCCATTGGGAAGTGGAACAGAATTCTTCCTCCGTAAGCCATGCGTGTTGTAAGAGGCGACTAAAATGCCGGGAGCTAGGAGCTAGTAACCTCTTCTCCTGTATATATTTTACTAAATGTAAAAGGAGAAACTTTCGTTTTTCCTTTTGGGCCACCCCGCCTCGGTGGGGTACGGCCGGTGTGTTGAAAGAATTTTTAAATACTTCATAGTTAATGTTCATGTATGCTAAAGTTATATATACCATTGATTAGCAATATACCTATATGAATGTTACTTGTATTTTGAACAGAGCAAATGTGACCCTACAAAGTGGTGAGAAGCTGATGATGAGCTCTTACCACTACTCCTTCGCCAAGAATCGCTATCTTCCCTACGTGAACACCAGGAAGAAAACAGTGTTCGTTGCTTCCTACATGCTGGAGAATATTGTCGATGTTGTCAACATTTCCAGCCCATACCTGCGATAGATGCTGCGCATATATATATATATATATATATATATATATATATATATATATATATATATATATATATATATATATATATATATATATATATATATATATATATATATATTATATATATATATATATATATATATATATATATATTATATATATATATATATATATATTAATATATACATAGACCAAAGTAGAATGGATCAAAGTAGAATGACATGGAGAGCGTATAAATCTGTAGGGAAAGGAAGGCGAGGTAGGGGCCGTCCTCGTAAAGGTTGGAGGGAGGGGGTAAAGGAGGTGTTGTGGGCGAGGGGTTTGGACTTCCTTGTTTACGAAAGTTCCTGTTGATGATTTATTAAGTTTCTTATCTGAAGAACTCGTTAATTATGATTTACCATTGCCAGTTCCTACTATCATTAAACTTATTAAACTTTGCATTGTTGATGCAAAATTTGTATTTAAAGATAAGTTTTACACTCAGAAGTTTGGTATGGCAATGGGAAATCCTCTTTCACCTGTTCTTAGTAACCTATACATGGAATTTTTTGAAACAAGGTTGCTTAACACAATCCTCCCTAATAGAGCAAAATGGTTCAGATATGTTGATGATATTTTATTTCTTATGCACAAGAATGTAGATATATACCATTTCCTTGGCAAATTTAATAGCTTAGCCCATTCTATAAACTTTACTGCTGAGTTTGAGGAAAATAACTCATTGCCTTTTCTAGATGTTTTAATTTATAATAATGAATTCAAATTTAAAATTTACAGAAAACCTACAAATAACTGTTCCTATGTGCACTATTATTCTTCACATCAAGATAGAGTCAAACTGTCTGTTTTCTCATCAATGTTTTTGAGAGCTTTACGTATTTGTAGTCCTGAGTTCATAGATGAGGAAATATCCAAAATTTATGAAATAGGTAATGATTTGAAATACCCAAGAAACGTAATTGATAAATCTTTTAAAGTTGCTAGAAATACTTTTTACAATCTAAAAAGGGACAACCAGCCTTATTCAACTAAAAATATGTTGGTTCTCCCTTACCATGAAAACTTGGTTGATATTCCTTCTCTTCTTAAGACTTTTAATATCAAAGTTGTATTTAAAAATCTTGATACAGTAAAAAAACTTTTGAGAATGAATTCCCACCAAAATGCTGACAGATGTGTCTATAAGATTCCTTTTAAATTTTGCGATAAAGTTTATTACGGTCAAACTGTTAAAAATCTCGAACTAAGATTAAAACAACATAAATATAGCATTAGAACTGGACAAGATTCCAATGCTCTATTTATTCATGTGAAAGATTTTAACCATCCAATTGATTTTCAAAAAGTTGAGAAAGTTGTATCAAGCAAGTCCATGGTCGACAGGAATACAATTGAATCTTGTTTCATAAAAAGCAGTTTTGACAATAACATGAATATTTTCTTTGGTTTATATAAATTAGATCCATTTATAATTAATAGAATTTGGGAAGAATTTAATAATACATTGGACAAATAATAAATTTTAAAATTCTTAATTCTTGCGTAGAATAGTTTGTTGGTGGGTTGTGTGAAGGACCTGTTTAGTTGGGCCACCGGGCCTGCTGCAGTGTTCTCTTTCTTATGAGTCGCGCGTCAGATGTTGCTTTGTTGTGGGATGTGATAGTGAGGTGTGGTCTAGACCCTTAATATGCCTTCCTTTGATGCATTACTTTTATTGTTCCTTGATAATGTGAGTAGTCACGAAAGCGCTTGGAATTTTTCTATTCTTACACAGTGGTTGTTTTGCATATTCTGAAATCACCTGTTTATTGTGATCTTATTGTATATATACATACATATATATATATATATATATATATATTATATATATATATATATATATATATATATATATATATATATATATATAAAATATATATATATATATTTTATATATATATATATATATATATATATATATATATATATATAATATATATATTATATATATATATATGTCGTGCCGAATATGTAAAACTGGTCAATTAGCAAGAACTCATTTAAAATTAAGTCCTTTCGAAAATTTTCTCTTATACGTTTAAAGATATATATTTTTTATTAATGTTAATGTAAAAATTTACAATTTTGCATCAGAAGAATCTTAGAAAACTTACCTAACCTTATTATAACAAGAACAATTTATTTTAGCCTAACCCAACTAAATATATTTTAGATTTGTTTACAATAATTTAATACTAAATAAACACAGTGAAATATATGTTTTTCGTTAGGTTCAGAATGATTTTCGCGAAATTATTGCATACACAAATTTTCGCTTGTCCTATATGGCAAGATGAGCGTTGCTATTTAAGCCAAGATCGCAAGTTCTGCCTATTCGGCACGACAATTATATATATATATATATATATATATATATATATATATATATATATATATATATATATATATATATATATATATATTATATATATATATACATGTATGCAATAAAATGACTCACGAAATCATAATGACACGATTGCAAACAAACCATACCACGGGCGGGTTAGAACCCACGATCAGAGTCACCAAACTTAAGTTTTGTGACTTTCTGATCGCGGGTTCTAACCCCGCCCGTGGTATGGTTTGCAATAAAATTACAGTAAACAAGTGATATCACATTATGCAGAACAACGATTGTGAAAGAATAGAGAAATTCCAATCGCTTTCGTGACTTCTCACATTATCAAGGAACTATAAAAACAGAACATCAACAGGAAGGCATATAAGGGCAAGACTACACCTCACAGTCACGTGACAACACTCGACTCTGGAACATACCTGATACTTTTCCCAAACATTAAGACTTTTTACATGTCTAATGTATCATTAAATTATATTAATTGAAAATAATCTAATTAATATAAACCAAAAGAAATTTTTATTTTTTTTTATTATCACACCGGCCGATTCCCACCAAGGCAGGGTGGCCCGAAAAAGAAAAACTTTCACCATCATTCACTCCATCACTGTCTTGCCAGAAGGGTGCTTTACACTACAGTTTTTAAACTGCAACATTTACACCCCTCCTTCAGAGTGCAGGCACTGTACTTCCCATCTCCAGGACTCAAGTCCGGCCTGCCGGTTTCCCTGAATCCCTTCATAAATGTTACTTTGCTCACACTCCAACAGCACGTCAAGTATTAAAAACCATTTGTCTCCATTCACTCCTATCAAACACGCTCACGCATGCCTGCTGGAAGTCCAAGCCCCTCGCACACAAAACCTCCTTTACCCCCTCCCTCCAACCCTTCCTAGGCCGACCCCTCCCCCGCCTTCCTTCCACTACAGACTGATACACTCTTGAAGTCATTCTGTTTCGCTCCATTCTCTCTACATGTCCGAACCACCTCAACAACCCTTCTCAGCCCTCTGGACAACAGTTTTTGGTAATTCCCGCACCCCCTCCTAACTTCCAAACTACGAATTCTCTGCATTATATTCACACCACACATTGCCCTCAGACATGACATCTCCACTGCCTCCAGCCTTCTCCTCGCTGCAACATTCATCACCCACGCTTCACACCCATATAAGAGCGTTGGTAAAACTATACTCTCATACATTCCCCTCTTTGCCTCCAAGGACAAAGTTCTTTGTCTCCACAGACTCCTAAGTGCACCACTCACTCTTTTTCCCTCATCAATTCTATGATTCACCTCATCTTTCATAGACCCATCCGCTGACACGTCCACTCCCAAATATCTGAATACGTTCACCTCCTCCATACTCTCTCCCTCCAAAAGAAATATTCACATTATTTTCGAAACTGCTTTTTATGAAACATGATTCTAATATATTCCTGTCGACCATGGACTTGCTTGATACAACTTTCTCATTTTTTTGAAAATCAATTGTAAGGTTAAAATCTCTCACATTAATAAACAGAGAATTAGAATCTTGTCCAATTCTAATGTTATATTTATGTTGTTTTAACCTAGGTTCAAGACTTTTATCAGTTTGACCGCAATAAACTTCATCACTTTATCGCATATTTTACAAGAAGTCTTATAGATACATCCGTCAGTATTTTTGGGGGGAGTTTTTTTATCAAAAGTTTTTTTTTTACTGTATCAAGACTTTTAAATACAACTTTGATATTGAAAATCTTAAGAAGAGGAGATATATCAACTGTTTCATGGTAAGGGATTTTGGAATTTAAAGAACAATACGGCAAAATAACATGATTGGAACAATACACAAGTATCTTGAACATAAACGATTGAAACTTATGGAGACGTTCAGTTCCTACTTAGATTATTAATTAACCACACGATCCTCTGTGTTATTATTTTGCCCTCGTGGTCCAGTAGGTCTCCCACAGTGCTCCTTTTCACTCTTCATTTCTCGTCTTAGTCTACCTCCATTGATGCTCTGCTAACACTTCATTTTATAACCCTTATTACCCACTCTGCCACTTTTGCACTACTTCTGCTACTACTACTTCTACCATTACTATTACTATTATTATACTACTTTCCCTGGTTCCAATACTCAGGGCACGGACTCAGCCTCGCCCCGTTCCTCTCTTGTACATAACGGCTCCCTTTCCCTCCCGCTGCTCGCCAACGGAGAGCCTCTTGAGTCACTCAGGTGTTGGAGCTGCTGCCCGAGCTCTGGGAATGGCTCAGTGAAGCAGAGTTTTGAGAGCTGAGATCCTCAGAGCAGCGAGAACACCGGCCCTTGGATACCACTGACTTGGCCCTGATGCCTGGAACCAGTACCTCAGCTTCTTCCTGAGAGCACAGTGTAAGTGAGGAAGGAAAGCAGTAAACCTCGAATCTGTTGAGTTGTAGATGACTTATCCCCTCAAGGAAGGTTCCTTGATGTTGGTGAGGGGCTCTTGATTTAGGGAATTGGATCTGTGCTCCAGTTCCCCGAATTAAGCCTGAATGCCTTCCACATCCCCCCCCCCCAGGCGCTGTATAATCCTCCGGGTTTAGCGCTTCCCCCTTGATTATAATAATAATGCAGATGACTTATACTATGGTACACACAGGAGTGTCGACACAACTTGAACCGAAAATGCACTGTGCCCCAACTACAGGACGTCTACGAGGATTGTAACTAAATGCTATACATCTTGTTCTGAAGGGGACTCACCGTATCCCTGTCATAGGGCTGCCCCTGCCGCAGGGCTGTAAATGGTACTCCAACTGACCCACAAAAGTATCACCGTGTCCTTGTTATAGGGCTGCCCCCGATATATTGATGTAAACGGTACATCACTTGTAAAAGCTCCAAGAAGCCAGTGGACGGTCATCATCTGGCAAAGTCCCGTGTCAGGGTTTCGATTTTGGCGAATACATTATCATCATTATCGACCTTTCTCCCTTTTTTGTGACTAGTTAATGGTGCAAGTCTGACTGAAACGTCGTCACAAGTGTTAATCTCCTATGTACGGATTATTTATTTATTGTTTTGTAAACTATACAAATTCTTATTTTATATTTAAAATTTATTCTACTCTCATATAAATGGGGTGAATATGGTTACATTTCTCTGCACAAGTTTATATTGTCTTCCTCTGCTACCACCAAGTTTATATTGTCTTCCTCTGCTACCACCAAGTTTATATTGTCTTCCTCTGCTACCACCAAGTTTATATTGTCTTCCTCTGCTACCACCAAGTTTATTTGTCTTCCTCTTTCTACCACCAAGTTTATATTGTCTTCCCCTGCTACCACCAAGTTTATATTGTCTTCCTCTGCTACCACCAAGTTTATATTGTCTTCTTCTGCTACCACCAAGTTTATATTGTCTTCCTCTGCTACCACCAAGTTTATATTGTCTTCCTCTGCTACCACCAAGTTTTATTGTCTTCTTCTGCTACCACCAAGTTTATATTGTCTTCTTCAGCTACCACCAAGTTTATATTGTCTTCCCTCTGCTACCACCAAGTTTATATTGTCTTCCTCTGCTACCACCAAGTTTATATTGTCTTCCTCTGCTACCACCAAGTTTTAATTGTCTTCCTCTGCTACCACCAAGTATATATTGTCTTCCTCTGCTACCACCAAGTTTATATTGTCTTCCTCTGCTACCACCAAGTTTATATTGTCTTCCTCTGCTACCACCAAGTTTATATTGTCTTCCTCTGCTACCACCAAGTTTATATTTCTTCCTCTGCTACCACAAGTTTATATTGTCTTCCTCTGCTACCACCAAGTTTATATTGTCTTCCTCTGCTACCACCAAGTTTATATTTTCTTCCTCTGCTACCACCAAGTTTATATTGTCTTCCTCTGCTACCACCAAGTTTTTTATTGTCTTCTTCTGCTACCACCAAGTTTATATTGTCTTCCTCTGCTACCACCAAGTTTATATTGTCTTCCTCTGCTACCACCAAGTTTATATTGTCTTCTTCTGCTACCACCAAGTTTATATTGTCTTCTTCAGCTACCACCAAGTTTATATTGTCTTCCTCTGCTACCACCAAGTTTATATTGTCTTCCTCTGCTACCACCAAGTTTATATTGTCTTCCTCTGCTACCACCAAGTTTATATTGTCTTCCTCTGCTACCACCAAGTATATATTGTCTTCCTCTGCTACCACCAAGTTTATATTGTCTTCCTCTGCTACCACCAAGTTTATATTGTCTTCCTCTGCTACCACCAAGTTTATATTGTCTTCCTCTGCTTCCACCAAGTTTTAATTGGTCTTCCTCTGCTACCACCAAGTTTATATTGTCTTCCTCTGCTACCACCAAGTTTATATTGTCTTCTTCTGCTACCACCAAGTTTATATTGTCTTCCTCTGCTACCACCAAGTTTATATTGTCTTCCTCTGCTACCACCAAGTTTATATTGTCTTCTTCTGCTACCACCAAGTTTATATTGTCTTCTTCAGCTACCACCAAGTTTATATTGTCTTCCTCTGCTACCACCAAGTTTATATTGTCTTCCTCTGCTACCACCAAGTTTATATTGTCTTCCTCTGCTACCACCAAGTTTATATTGTCTACCTCTGCTACCACCAAGTTTATATTGTCTTCCTCTCTACCACCAAGTTTATATTGTCTTCCTCTGCTACCACCAAGTTTATATTGTCTTCCTCTGCTACTACCAAGTTTTTATTGTCTTCCTCTGCTACCACCAAGTTTATATTGTCTTCCTCTGCTACCACCAAGTTTATATTGTCTTCCTCTGCTACCACCAAGTTTATATTGTCTTCCTCTGCTTACCACCAAGTTTATATTGTCTTCCTCTGCTACTACCAAGTTTATATTGTCTTCCTCTGCTACCACCAAGTTTATATTGTCTTCCTCTGCTACCACCAAGTTTATATTGTCTTCCTCTGCTACCACCAAGTTTATATTGTCTTCCTCTGCTACCACCAAGTTTATATTGTCTTCCTCTGCTACCACCAAGTTTATATTGTCTTCCTCTGCTACCACCAAGTTTATATTGTCTTCTTCTGCTACCACCAAGTTTATTTTTGTCTTCCTCTGCTATCACCAAGTTTATATTGTCTTCCTCTGCTACCACCAAGTTTATATTGTCTTCTTCTGCTACCACAAAGTTTATATTGTCTTCCTCTGCTTCCACCAAGTTTTTTATTGTCTTCCTCTGCTACCACCAAGTTTTTTATTGTCTTTCCTCTGCTACCACCAAGTTTATATTGTCTTCCTCTGCTACCACCAAGTTTATATACTTGTCTACCATCCTTTAATTCTTTGTAGTGTCATAGATGTGAATATGACTTTTAATATTTTATGATAGATCATATTTAATGAATTTGTAAAATTTATTATCTATTTATTAATTTTGAATTTTAAGATAATTCAAAACATTTACCGACCTAGTCTCAGATTTTGAATATTAAAATGGTATAAAATACCGACAGGTTGTTAGGTAAGACACATATGCAACAGTTAGGTATCTTTATTTTGAAACGTTTCGCCTACACAGTAGGCTTCTTCAGTCGAGTACAGAAAAGTTGATAGAAGCAGAAGAGACTTGAAGACGATATAATCAGTCCATCACTCTTGAAGTTTTGAGGTGGTCAGTCCCTCAGTCTGGAGAAGAGCATTGTTCCGTTGTCTGAAACAATATGGACTGAAGAAGCCTACTGTGTAGGCGAAACGTTTCGAAATAAAGATACCTAACTGTCGCATATGTGTCTTACCTAACAACAGTCTCAGATTTTCTTTAAATTCTGTCTTAAAATGTATAAAATTATGAATATTACAACAATTATTCAGCTAATCGCGAGCGTTTACGAAATTATTTATTAATAAAAAAGTAAAATACTTGTTAAATTATTTTTATAATTTCTTATCAAAGTAATTTATTGTCTGCCGAAAAAGTTTTTGAGAAGCAGAGAAGCGATCATCAAAACTGATCAGCAGACAGAACTCTCATGAGGAAAGTTCAGTGGCGCAGACAAGCAATGATAGTCAGCCATCAAGCAGACATCAGCCACCTGAGTAGAAGACATGTTCCATCAGAGCATTAAGAGGCTCCTACTACACCACCAGATCTCAACCAGCAGAGCAATAGTCAACCAGCAGAGCAGTAGTCAACCAGCAGAGCAGTAGTAAACCAGCAGAGCAGTAGTCAACCAGCAGAGCAGTAGTCAACCAGCAGAGCAGTAGTCAACCAGCAGAGCAGTAGTCCAACCAGCAGAGCAGTAGTCAACCACAGACAGTAGTCAACCAGAAAGCAGTAGTCACCAGCAGAACAGTAGTCAACCAGCAGAGCAGTAGTCAACCAGAAACAGTAGTCAACGAGCAGAGCAGTAGTCAACCACCAGAAAGTAGTCAACCACCAAACAGTAGTCAACCACCAGAACAGTAGTCAACCACCAGAACAGTAGTCAACCACCAGAACAGTAGTCAACCACCAGAACAGTAGTCAACCACCAGAACAGTATCAACCAGCAGAGCAGTAGTCAACCAGAAGCAGTAGTCAACCAGAGACAGTAGTCAAACCACAGAACATAGTCAACCACCAGAAAGTAGTAACAGCAGAACAGTAGTCAACCACCAGAAAGTAGTCCAACCAGCAGAAGCAGTAGTCAACAGCAAACAGTAGTCAACCACCTAGAACAGTAGTCAACCACCAGAACAGTATCAACACAGACAGTAGTCAACCAGCAGAACAGTAGTCAACCACCAAGACAGTAGTCAACCAGCAGAACAGTAGTCAACCACCAGAACAGTAGTCAACCACCAGAACAGTAGTCAACCAGCCAAACAGTAGTCAACCACCAGACAGTAGTCAACACCAGAACAGTAGTCAACCACCAGAACAGTAGTCAACCAGCAGAACAGTAGTCAACCACCAGAACAGTAGTCAACCACCAGAACAGTAGTCAACCACCAGAACAGTAGTCAACCAGCAGAACAGTAGTCAACCACCAGAACAGTAGTCAACCACCAGAACAGTAGTCAACACCAGCAAGAGTAGTCACCACAAACAGTAGTGAACCAGAGAACAGTAGTTCAACCACCAGAACATGTAGTCAACCACCAAACAGTAGTCAACCAGCAGAGAGTAGTCAACTAAACCAGAACAGTAGTCAACCAGCAGAACAGTAGTCAACCACAGACAGTTGCAACCACCAGAACAGTAGTCAACCACCAGAACAGATCAACCAGTAGAGCAGTAGTCAACCACCAGAGAACAGTAGTCATCAACCAGCAGAGCAGTAGTCAACCACCAGTAACAGTAGTCAACCAGTTAACAGTAGTCAGCCAGCATAACAGTAGTCAACAGCAAGCGTAGTCAACCATATAATAGTAGTATGCCAGCAGAAGAGTAGTCAATATATAACAGTAGCAATCAGATAACATAGTCAACAGTATAAACATAGTCAACAGTATAACAGTAGTCACCAGCAGAACAGTAGTCAACAGAATAACAGATCAAACCAGCAGAGCAGTCAGTCAACAAGTATAAGAGAGTCATCAGTATAACAATAGCAACCAGAGAAAGTAGTCAAACAGCAGAACAGTAGTCAACCACAAGAACAGTATCAATAAGCATAGCAAAGTCACCAGTCAGAACAGTAGTCAACTACAAGAACAGTAATCAACCAGCAGAGCAGGAGTCAACCAGAACAGTAGTCAACCAGTAGAGCATTAGTAAACCAGCAGAACAATAGTCAACCAGAAGAGCATTAATCAACTAGCAGAGCAGTAGTCAACCAGAAGAGCAGTAGTCAACCAGCAGAGCAGTAGTCAACCAGCAGAGCAGTAGTCAACCAGAAGAGCAGTAGTCAACCAGCAGAGCAGTAGTCAAACAGACAGAGCAGTAGTCAAACCAGAAGAGCAGTTAGTCAATCAGCAGAGCGTAGTCACCAGAGCAGTAGTCAACAGCAGAGCAGTAGTCAACCAAAGAGCTAGTCAACCAAAGAGCAGTAGTCAATCAGCATAGCAGTAGTCAACCAGAAGAGCAGAAGTCAACCAGAAGAGCAGTAGTCAACCAGCAGAGCAGTGGTAAACTAGCAGAGCAGTAGTAAACTAGCAGAGCAGTAGTAAACTATCAGAGCAGTAGTAAACTAGCAGAGCAGTAGTAAACTATCAGAGCAGTAGTAAACTAGCAGAGCAGTAGTAAACTAGCAGAACATGTAAACTAGCAGAGCAGTAGTAAACAGCAGAGCAGTAGTAAACTAGTTAGAGTCGTAGTAAACTAGCAGAGCAGTAGTAAACTACAGAGCAGTACTAAACTAGCAGAGCAGTAGTAAACTAGCAGAGCAGTAGTAAACTAGCGATGCAGTAGGTAACTATAGAGCAGTAGTAAACTAGCTAGGCATAGAAACAGTAGAGCAGTAGTAAACTAGTAGGCAGTAGTAAACTGAGCAGGCAGTAGTAACTAGCAGAGCAGTAGTAAACTATCAGAGCAGTAGTAAACTAGCAGAGCAGTAGTAAACTAGCAGAGCAGTAGTAAACTAGCAGTAGCAGTAGTAAAAATAGAGCAGTAGTAAACTAGTAGAGCAGTAAGTAAACTAGCGGAGCAGTAGTAAACTAGCAGAGCAGTAGTAAACTAGCAGAGCATAGTAAACTAGCAGAGCAGTAGTAAACTAGCAGAGCAGTAATAAACTAGCAGAGCAGTAGTAAACTAGTAGAGCAGTAGTAAACTAGCAGAGCAGTAGTAAACTAGCAGAGCAGTAGTAAACTAGCAGAGCAGTAGTAAACTAGCAGAGCAGTAGTAAACTAGCAGAGCAGTAGTAAACTAGCAGAGCAGTGGTAAACTAGCAGAGCAGTAGTAAACTAGCAGAGCAGTAGCAAACTA
>NC_069418.1:58701295-58736295 GCF_026875155.1 Cherax quadricarinatus | reverse complement strand
AGTAGTCACCAGCAGAGCAGTAGTCAACCAGCAGAGCAGTAGTTAACCAGCAGAGCAGTAGTCAACCAGCAGAGCAGTAGTTAACCAGCAGAGCAGTAGTCAAACAGCAGAGCAGTAGTTAACCAGCAGAGCAGTAGGTAACCAGCAGAGCAGTAGTCAACCAGCAGAGCAGTAGTTTAACCAGCAGAGCAGTAGTTAACCAGCAGAGCAGTAGTTAACCAGCAGAGCAGTAGTTAACCAGCAGAGCAGTAGTTAACCAGCAGAGCAGTAGTCAACCAGCAGAGCAGTAGTTAACCAGCAGAGCAGTAGTCAACCAGCAGATCAGTAGTTAACCAGCAGTAGCAGTAGTTAACAGCAGAGCAGTAGTCAACCAGCAGAGCAGTAGTTAACCAGCAGAGCAGTAGTTAACCAGCAGAGCAGTAGTTAACCAGCAGAGCAGTAGTTAACCAGCAGAGCAGTAGTTAACCAGCAGAGCAGTAGTTAACCAGCAGAGCAGTAGTTAACCAGCAGAGCAGTAGTTAACCAGCAGAGCAGTAGTTAACCAGCAGAGCAGTAGTTAACCAGCAGAGCAGTAGTTAACCAGCAGAGCAGTACTTAACAGCAGAGCAGTAGTTAACCAGCAGAGCAGTAGTTAACCAGCAGAGCAGTAGTTAACCAGCAGAGCAGTAGTCAACCAGCAGAGCAGTAGTCACCAGCAGAGCAGTAGTTAACCAGCAGAGCAGTAGTCAACCAGCAGAGCAGTAGTTAACCAGCAGAGCAGTAGTCAACCAGCAGAGCAGTAGTTAACCAGCAGAGCAGTAGTTAACCAGCAGAGCAGTAATTAACCAGCAGAGCAGTAGTCAACCAGCAGAGCAGTAGTTAACCAGCAGAGCAGTAGTTAACCAGCAGAGCAGTAGTTAACCAGCAGAGCAGTAGTTAACCAGCAGAGCAGTAGTTAACCAGCAGAGCAGTAGTTAACCAGCAGAGCAGTAGTCAACCAGCAGAGCAGTAGTTAACCAGCTGAGCAGTAGTTAATCAGCAGAGCAGTAGTTAACCAGCAGAGCAGTAGTCAACCAGCAGAGCAGTAGTTAACCAGCAGAGCAGTAGTCAACCAGCAGAGCAGTAGTCAACCAGCAGAGCAGTAGTTAACCAGCAGAGCAGTAGTTAACCAGCAGAGCAGTAGTTAACCAGCAGAGCAGTAGTCAACCAGCAGAGCAGTAGTTAACCAGCAGAGCAGTAGTCAACCAGCAGAGCAGTAGTTAACCAGCAGAGCAGTAGTCAACCAGCAGAGCAGTAGTCAACCAGCAGAGCAGTAGTTAACCAGCAGAGCAGTAGTCAACCAGCAGAGCAGTAGTTAACCAGCAGAGCAGTAGTCAACCAGCAGAGCAGTAGTTAACCAGCAGAGCAGTAGTTAACCAGCAGAGCAGTAGTCAACCAGCAGAGCAGTAGTTAACCAGCAGAGCAGTAGTTAACCAGCAGAGCAGTAGTTAACCAGCAGAGCAGTAGTTAACCAGCAGAGCAGTAGTTAACCAGCAGAGCAGTAGTCAACCAGCAGAGCAGTAGTTAACCAGCAGAGCAGTAGTCAACCAGCAGATCAGTAGTTAACCAGCAGAGCAGTAGTTAACCAGCAGAGCAGTAGTCAACCAGCAGAGCAGTAGTTAACCAGCAGAGCAGTAGTTAACCAGCAGAGCAGTAGTTAACCAGCAGAGCAGTAGTTAACCAGCAGAGCAGTAGTCAACCAGCAGAGCAGTAGTTAACCAGCAGAGCAGTAGTCAACCAACAGAGCAGTAGTTAACCAGCAGAGCAGTAGTTAACCAGCAGAGCAGTAGTTAACCAGCAGAGCAGTAGTTAACCAGCAGAGCAGTAGTTAACCAGCAGAGCAGTAGTCAACCAGCAGAGCAGTAGTTAACCAGCAGAGCAGTAGTCAACCAGCAGAGCAGTAGTTAACCAGCAGAGCAGTAGTTAACCAGCAGAGCAGTAGTCAACCAGCAGAGCAGTAGTTAACCAGCAGAGCAGTAGTTAACCAGCAGAGCAGTAGTCAACCAGCAGAGCAGTAGTTAACCAGCAGAGCAGTAGTCAACAGCAGAGCAGTAGTCAACCAGCAGAGCAGTAGTTAACCAGCAGAGCAGTAGTTAACCAGCAGAGCAGTAGTCAACCAGCAGAGCAGTAGTTAACCAGCAGAGCAGTAGTCAACCAGCAAAGCAGTAGTCAACCAGCAGAGCAGTAGTCAACCAGCAGAGCAGTAGTCAACCAGCAGAGCAGTAGTCAACCAGCAGAGCAGTAGTCAACCAGCAGAGCAGTAGTCAACCAACAGAGCAGTAGTCAACCAGCAGAGCAGTAGTCAACCAGCAAAGCATAAGCCAACCAGCAGAGCAGTAGTTAACCAGCAGAGCAGTAGTTAACCAGCAGAGCAGTAGTCAACCAGCAGAGCAGTAGTCAACCAGCAGAGCAGTAGTCAACCAGCAGAGCAGTAGTCAACCAGCAAAGCATAAGCCAACCAGCAGAGCAGTAGTTAACCAGCAAAGCATAAGCCAACCAGCAAAGCAGTAGTCAACCAGCAGAGCAGTAGTCAACCAGCAGAGCAGTAGTCAACCAGCAGAGCAGTAGTTAACCAGCAGAGCAGTAGTCAACCAGCAAAAGCATAAGCCAACCAGCAGAGCAGTAGTTAACCAGCAAAGCATAAGCCAACCAGCAAAGCAGTAGTCAACCAGCAGAGCAGTAGTCAACCAGCAGAGCAGTAGTCAACCAGCAGAGCAGTAGTCAACCAGCAGAGCAGTAGTTAACCAGCAGAGCAGTAGTCAACCAGCAGAGCAGTAGTTAACCAGCAGAGCAGTAGTCAACCAGCAGAGCAGTAGTCAACCAGCAGAGCAGTAGTCAACCAGCAGAGCAGTAGTTAACCAGCAGAGCAGTAGTCAACCAGCAAAGCAAAAGCCAACCAGCAGAGCAGTAGTCAACCAGCAAAGCATAAGCCAACCAGCAAAGCAGTAGTCAACCAGCAGAGCAGAAGTCAACCAGCAAAGCATAAGCCAACCAGCAAAACAGAAGCCAACCAGCAAAGCAGCAGTCAACCAGCAGAGCAGAAGTCAACCAGCAAAGCATAAGCCAACCAGCAAAGCAGTAGTCAACCAGCAGAGCAGAAGTCTACCAGCAAAGCAGTAGTCAACCAGCAGAGCAGAAGTCAACCAGCAAAGCAGTAGTCAACCAGCAGAGCAGTAGTCAACCAGCAAAGCAGTAGTCAACCAGCAAAGCAGTAGTCAACCAGCAAAGCAGTAGTCAACCAGCAGAGCAGTAGTCAACCAGCAAAGCAGTAGTCAGCCAACAAAGCATAAGCCAACCAGAAAAGCAGTAGTCAACCAGCAAAGCAGTAGTCAACCAGCAAAGCAGTAGTCAACCAACAAAGCAGTAGCCAACCAGCAAAGCAGTAGTCAACCAGCAAAGCAGAAGTCAACCAGCAAAGCAGTAGTCAACCAGCAAAGCAGTAGTCAACCAGCAAAGCAGTAGTCAACCAGCAAAGCAGTAGTCAACAAGCAAAGCAGTAGTCAACCAGCAAAGCAGTAGCCAACCAACAAAGCAGTAGTCAACCAGCAAAGCAGTAGTCAACCAACAAAGCAGTAGTCAACTATCAAAGCAGTAGTCAACCAGCAAAGCAGTAGTCAACCAACAAAGCAGTAGTCAACTAGCAAAGCATAAGTCAACCAGCAAAGCAGTAGTCAACCAGCAAAGCAGTAGTCAACCAGCAAAGCAGTAGTCAACCATCAAAGCAGTAGCCAACCAACAAAGCAGTAGTCAACCAGCAAAGCAGTAGTCAACCAACAAAGCAGTGGTCAACAAGCAAAGCAGTAGTCAACCAGCAAAGCAGTAGTCAACCAACAAAGCAGTAGCCAACCAACAAAGCAGTAGTCAACCAGCAAAGCAGTAGTCAACCAACAAAGCAGTAGTCAACTAGCAAAGCAGTAGTCAACCAACAAAGCAGTAGTCAACTAGCTAAGCATAAGTCAACCAGCAAAGCAGTAGCCAACCAGCAAAGCAGTAGTCAACCAGCAAAGCAGTAGTTAACCAGCAAAGCAGCAGTCAACCAGCAAAGCAGTAGTCAACTAGGAAAGCAGTAATCAACTAGCAAAGCAGTAGTCTACCAGCGGAGCAATAGTCATCCAGCAAAGCAGTAGTCAACTAGCAAAGCAGTAGTCAACTGGCAAAGCAGTAGTCAACTAGCAAAGCAGTAGTCAACAAGCAAAGCAGTTGTCAACCAACAAAGCAGTAGTCAACCAGCAAAGCAGTAGTCAACTAACAAAGCAGTAGTCAACTAGCAGAGCAGCAGTCAACCAGCAGAGCAATAGTCAACCAGCAAAGCAGTAGTCAACTAGCAAAGCAGTAGTCAACTAGCAAAGCAGTAGTCAACCAGCAGAGCAGTAGTCAACTAACAAAGCAGTAGTCAACTAGCAAAGCAGTAGTCAACAAGCAAAGCAGTAGTCAACCAACAAAGCAGTAGTCAACTGGCAAAGCAGTAGTCAACTAGCAAAGCAGTAGTCAACAAGCAAAGCAGTAGTCAACCAACAAAGCAGTAGTCAACTAGCAAAGCAGTAGTCAACTAGCAAAGCAGTAGTCAACTAGCAGAGCAGCAGTCAACCAGCAAAGCAGTAGTCAACCAGCAAAGCAGTAGTCAACCAGCAAAGCAGCAGTCAACCAGCAGAGCAGTAGTCAACTAACAAAGCAGTAGTCAACTAGCAGAGCAGCAGTCAACCAGCAAAGCAGTAGTCAACCAGCAAAGCAGTAGTCAACCAGCAAAGCTGCAGTCAACCAGCAAAGCAGTAGTCAACCAGCAAAGCAGCAGTCAACCAGCAAAGCAGTAGTCAACTAGCAAAGCAGAAGTCAACTAGCAGAGCAGTAGTCAACCAGCAAAGCAGTAGTAAACTAGCAAAGCAGTAGTCAACTAGCAAAGCAGTAGTCAACTAGCAAAGCAGAAGTCAACTAGCAAAGCAGTAGTCAACCAGCAAAGCAGTAGTCAAGTAGCAAA
Organism: Cherax quadricarinatus; assembly: GCF_026875155.1. Taxonomy (NCBI): domain Eukaryota; kingdom Metazoa; phylum Arthropoda; class Malacostraca; order Decapoda; family Parastacidae; genus Cherax; species Cherax quadricarinatus. Next base: position 58,731,302 of record NC_069418.1, on the reverse strand, counting down.
GCAGTAGTCAACTAGCAAAGCAGTAGTCAACTAGCAAAGCAATAGTCAACCAGCAAAGCAGTAGCCAACCAGCAAAGCAGTAGCCAACCAGCATAGCAGTAGTCAACTAGCAGAGCAGTAGTCAACCAGCAAAGCAGTAGTCAACCAGCAAAGCAGTAGCCAACCAGCAAAGCAGTAGTCAACTAGCAAAGCAGTAGTCAACTAGCAAAGCAGTAGTCAACTAGCAAAGCAGTAGTCAACCAGCAGAGCAGTAATCAACCAGCAGAGCAGTAGTCAACCAGCAGAGCAGAAGTCAACCAGCAAAGCAGTAGTCAACCAGCAGAGCAGTACTCAACCAGCAAAGCAGTAGTCAACTAGCAAAGCAGTAGTCAACCAGCAAAGCAGTAGCCAACCAGCAAAGCAGTAAAACTAGCAGAGCAATAGTCAACCAGCAAAACAGTAGTCAACCAGCAAAGCAGTAGCCAACCAGCAAAGCAGTAGTCAACTAGCAAAGCAGTAGTCAACTAGCAAAGCAGTAGTCAACTACCAAAGCAATAGTCAACCAGCAGAGCAGTAATCAACCAGCAGAGCAGTAGTCAACCAGCAGAGCAGAAGTCAACCAGCAAAGCAATAGTCAACCAGCAGAGCAGTAGTCAACCAGCAAAGCAGTAGTCAACTAGCAAAGCAGTAGTCAACCAGCAGAGCAGAATTCATCCAGCAAAGCAGTAATCAGAAAGCAAAGCAGCAGCCAACCAGCAAAGCAGTAGTCAACTAGCAAAGCAGTAGTCAACCAGCAAAGCAGTAGTCAACTAGCAAAGCAGTAGTCAACCAGCAGAGCAGTAGCCAACCAGCAAAGCAGTAGTCAACTAGCAGAGCAGTAGTCAACCAGCAAAGCAGTAGTCAACCAGCAAAGCAGTAGCCAACCAGCAAAGCAGTAGTCAACTAGCAAACCAGTAGTCAACTAGCAAAGCAGTAGTCAACGAGCAAAGCAGTAGTCAACCAGCAGAGCAGTAATCAACCAGCAGAGCAGTAGTCAACCAGCAGAGCAGAAGTCAATCAGCAAAGCAGTAGTCAACCAGCAGAGCAGTAGTCAACCAGCAAAGCAGTAGTCAACTAGCAAAGCAGTAGTCAACCAGCAGAGCAGAAGTCAACCAGCAAAGCAGTAATCAGAAAGCAAAGCAGCAGTCAACCAGCAAAGCAGTAGTCAACTAGCAAAGCAGTAGTCCACCAGCAAAGCAGTAGTCAACCAGCAAAGCAGCAGTCAACCTAGTATAGCAGTAGTCAACAAGCAAAGCAGTAGTCAACCAGCAGAGCAGAAGTCAACCAGCAAAGCAGTAGTCAACCAACAAAGCAGTAGTCAACCAGCAGAGCCGTAATCAACCAGCAGAGCAGTAGTCAACCAGCAGAGCAGAAGTCAACCAACAAAGCAGTAGTCAACAAGCAAATCAGTAGTCAACTAGCAAAGCAGTAATCAACCAGCAGAGCAGAAGTCAACCAGCAAAGCAGTAGTCAACCAGCAAAGCAGCAGTCAACCAGCAAAGTAGTAGTCAACTAGCAAAGCAGTAGTCAACCAGCAAAGCAGTAGTCAACCAGCAAAGCAGTAGTCAACCAGCAAAGCAGTAGTCAACTAGCAAAGCAGTAGTCAACCAGCAGAGCAGAAGTCAACCAGCAAAGCAGTAGTCAACCAGCAAAGCAGCAGTCAACCAGCAAAGCAGTAGTCAACCAGCAAAACAGTTGTCAAACAGCGGAGAAGAAGTAAACCAGCAAGGCAGTAGTCAACCAGCAAAGCAGTAGTCAACCAGCAGAGCAGAAGTCAAACAGCAAAGCAGTAGACAACCATCAAAGCAGCAGTCAACCAGCAAAGCAGTAGTCAACCAGCAAAGCAGTAGCCAACCTACAAAGCAGTAGTCAACCAACAAAGCAGTAGTCAACCAACATAGCAGTAGTCAACTAGCAAAACAGTAGTCATCCAGCAAAGCAGTAGTCAACCAGCAAAGCAGCAGTCAACCGGCAAAGCAGTAGTCAACCAACAAAGCAGTAGTCAACCAGCAAAGCAGAAGTCAACAAGCAAAGCAGTAGTCAACTAGCAAAGCAGTAGTCAACTAGCAAAGCATAAGTCAACCAGCAGATCAATAGTCAACCAGCAAAGCAGCAGTCAACCAGCAAAGCAGAAGTCAACAAGCAAAGCAGTAGTCAACTAGCAAAGCAGTAGTCAACTAGCAAAGCAGTAGTCAACCAGCAGAGCAATAATCAACCAGCAAAGCAGTAGTCAACTAGCAAAGCAGTAGTCAACTGGCAAAGCAGTAGTCAACTAGCAAAGCAGTAGTCAACAAGCAAAGCAGTAGTCAACCAACAAAACAGTAGTCAACCAGCAAAGCAGTAGTCAACTAACAAAGCAGTAGTCAACTAGCAGAGCAGCAGTCAACCAACAAAGCAGTAGTCAACTAGCAAAGCAGTAGTCAACTAGCAGAGCAGCAGTCAACCAGCAAAGCAGTAGTCAACCAGCAAAGCAGTAGTCAACTTGCAAAGCATAAGTCAACCAGAAAAGCAGTAGTCAACCAGCAAAGCAGCAGTCAACCAGCAAAGCAGTAGTCAACTAGCAAAGCAGTAGTCACCTAGCAAAGCAGTAGTCAACTAGCAAAGCATAAGTCAACCAGCAAAGTAGTAGTCAACTAGCAAAGCAGTAGTCAACTGGCAAAGCAGTAGTCAACTAGCAAAGCAGTAGTCAACCAGCAAAGCAGTAGTCAACCAGCAAAGCAGTAGTCAACTAGCAAAGCAGTAGTCAACTAGAAAAACAGTAGTCAACTAGCAAAGCAGTAGTCAACTAGCAAAGCAGTAGTCAACTAGCAAAGCAGTAGTCAACTGGCAAAGCGTAAGTCAACGAGCAAAGCAGTAGTCAACCAGCAAAGCAGTAGTCAACCAGCAAAGCAGTAGTCAACCAACAAAGTAGTAATCAACCAACAAAGCAATATTCAACCAGCAAAGCAGTAGTAAACCAGCAAAGCAGTAGTCAACCAACAAAGCAGTAGTCAACTAGCAAAGCAGTAGTTAACCAACAAAGCAGTAGTCAAAACAGCAAAGCAGTAGTCAACTAGCAAAGCAGTAGTCAACCAGCAAAGCAATAGTCAACCAACAAAGCAGTAGTCAACTAGCAAAGCATAAGTCAACCAGCAAAGCAGTAGTCAACCAGCAAAGCAGTAGTCAACCAGCAAAGCAGTAGTCAACCAGCAAAGCAGTAGTCAACTAACAAAGCAGTAGTTAACCAACGAAGCAGTAGTCAACCAGCAAAGCAGTAGTCAACTAACAAAGCAGTAGTCAACCAACAAAGCAGTAGTCATCTAGCAAAGCATAAGTCAACCAGCAAAGCAGTAGTCAACCAGCAAAGCAGTAGTCAACCAGCAAAGCAGTAGTCAACCAGCAAAGCAGTAGTCAACTAACAAAGCAGTAGTCAACCAACAAAGCAGTAGTCAACCAGCAAAGCAGTAGTAAACTAAAAAAGCAGTAGTCAACCAACAAAGCAGTAGTCAACCAGCAAAGCAGTAGTCAACCAGCAGAGCAGTAGTCAACCAGCAGAGCAGTAGTCAACCAGCAGAGCAGTAGTCAACCAGCAGAGCAGTAGTCAACCAGCAGAGCAGTAGTCAACCAGCAGAGCAGTAGTCAACCAGCAGAGCAGTAGTCAACCAGCAGAGCAGTAGTCAACCAGCAGAGCAGTAGTCAACCAGCAGAGCAGTAGTCAACCACCAGAGCAGTAGTCATCCAGCAGAGCAGTAGTCAACCAGCAGAGCAGTAGTCAACCAGCAGTGCAGTAGTCAACCAGCAGAGCAGTAGTCAACCAGCAGAACAGTAGTCAACCAGCAGAGCAGTAGTCAACCAGCAGAGCAGTAGTCAACCACCAGAACAGTAGTCAACCAGTAGAGCAGTAGTCAACCAGCAGAGCAGTAGTCAACCAGCAGAGCAGTAGTCAACCAGCAGAGCAGTAGTCAACCACCAGAACAGCAGTCAACCAGCAGAGCAGTAGTCAACCACCAGAACAGTAGTCAACCAGCAGAGCAGTAGTCAACCAGCAGAGCAGTAGTCAACCTGCAGAGCAGTAGTCAACCACCAGAACAGTAGTCAACCATCAGAGCAGTAGTCAACCAGCAGAGCAGTAGTCAACCACCAGAACAGTAGTCAACCAGCAGAGCAGTAGTCAACCAGCAGAGCAGTAGTCAACCACCAGAACAGTAGTCAACCAGCAGAGCAGAAGTCAACCTGTAGAGCAGTAGTCAACCACCAGAACAGTAGTCAACCAGCAGAGCAGTAGTCAACCAGCAGAGCAGTAGTCAACCTGCAGAGCAGTAGTCAACCACCAGAACAGTAATCAACCAGAAGAGCAGTAGTCAACCAGCAGAGCAGTAGTCAACCACCAGAACAGTAGTCAACCAGCAGAGCAGTAGTCAACCACCAGAACAGTAGTCAACCAGCAGAACAGAAGTCAACCAGCAGAACAGTAGCCAACCAGCAGAGCAGTAGTCAACCACCAGAACAGTAGTCAACCAGTATAACAGTAGTCAGCCAGCATAACAGTAGTCAACCAGCAGAGCGGTAGTCAACCAGTATAATAGTAGTCAGCCAGCAGAAGAGTAGTCAACCAGTATAATAGTAGTCAACCAGTATAACAGTAGTCAACCAGTATAACAGTAGTCAGCCAGCAGAACAGTAGTCAACCAGAATAACAGTAGTCAACCAGCAGAACAGTAGTCAACTACAATAACAGTAATCAACCAGCAGAGCAGGAGTCAACCAGAACAGTAGTCAACCAGTAGAGCAGTAGTAAACCAGCAAAGCAGTAGTCAACCAGCAAAGTAGTAGCCAACCAGCAAGGCAGTAGTCAACCAGCAGAGCAGTAGTCAACCCGTAGAGCAGTAGTCAATCAGAAGAGCAGTAGTCAATCAGAAGAGCAGTAGTCAATCAGCAGAGCAGTAGTCAACCAGAAGAGCAGTAGTCAACCAGCAGAGCAGTAGTCAACTAGAAGAGCAGTAGTCATCCAGCAGAGCAGTAGTCAACCAGAATAGCAGTAGTCAACCAGCAGAGCAGTAGTCAACCAGAAGAGCAGTAGTCAATCAGCAGAGCAGTAGTCAACCAGAAGAACAGTAGTCAACCAGCAGATCAGTAGTCAACCAGAAGAGCAGTAGTCAACCAGCAGAGTAGTAGTCAACCAGCAAAGCAGTAGTGAACCAGAGCAGTAGTCAACGAGAAGAGTATTAGTCAACCAGCAGAGCAGTAGTCAACCCGTAGAGCAGTAGTTAACCAGAAGAGCATTATTCAACCACCATAGAAGTCAACTAGAAGAGTAGTAGTCAACTAGAAGACCAGCAGTCAACCAGTAAAGCAGTAGTCAACCACCAGTAATCAACCAGTAGAGCAGTAGTCATCAACCAGTATAGCAGTCAACCAGCAGAGCAGTAGTAAACTAGCAGAGCAGTAGTAAACTAGCAGAGCAGTAGTAAACTAGCAGAGCAGTAGTAAACTAGCAGAGCAGTAGTAAACTCGCTGAGCAGTAGTAAACTAGCAGAGCAGTAGTAAACTCGCAGAGCAGTAGTAAACTAGCAGAGCAGTAGTAAACTAGCAGAGCAGTAGCAAACTAGCAGAGCAGTAGTAAACTAGCAGAGCAGTAGTAAACTCGCAGAGCAGTAGTAAACTAGCAGAGCAGTAGTAAACTCGCAGAGCAGTAGTAAACTAGCAGAGCAGTAGTAAACTAGAAGAGCAGTAGTAAACTAGCAGAGCAGTAGTAAACTAGCAGAGCAGTAGTAAACTAGCAAAGCAGTAGTAAACTAGCAGAGCAGTAGTAAACTAGCAGAGCAGTAGTAACTAGCAGAGCAGTAATAAACTAGCAGAGCAGTATTAAACTCGCAGAGCAGTAGTAAACTAGCAGAGAAGTAGTAAACTAGCAGAGCAGTAGTAAACTCGCAGAGCAGTAGTAAACTAGCAGAGCAGTAGTAAACTAGCAGAGCAGTAGTAAACTAGCAGAGCAGTAGTAAACTAGCAGAGCAGTAGTAAACTAGCAGAGCATTAATAAGCGAGCAGAGCAGCTGTCATACAGAAATAACCGGCACATAGGAGAGAGGAGCTTACGACGAAGTTTCGGTCCGACTTGGACCGTTTACAGAGTCACACTAACAGAAAGGAGAGAAGGCCAGTAAACAGGTATTGGACAACAGAGGCAGTAGGAAGGGAAGTAGAGAGGTAGTGGTAGTGGTAGTGGTAGTGGAGTCAGTCAAATTCCAAGAAAGAGGAACACTGTCGGAGAGCTAAGAGCCCACAAGGAGTAGGAGCAAAAGCAAGGGGAAGGCGGAGATAATAGGACCAAACACCCAAGGCAGAAGAAAGGAAACCCAAAGAAGAAAGAGGAAAAAGAAAAGGAGAAGTGGGAGAAGGAGGAAAAAGAATCAGGTTAAGTCACGGGTGTTCTGAAATTTGGAGAATTTTACAATGTATTGGGAAAGGAAGGCATCTACAGAGACAAAACCACGACTAAGATTCATAAACAGGAAAGTTGTGTATAAGGGAAGATTTAAGCAGACGGCGTCTGTGAAAGTTAGTAGGGTAGACAGTTTAGCAGAAGACCAGTCAATAGGGTGACTGCGATCTTTGAGAAAGAGAGAAATAAGAAAACTTTTCTTGACAGAGGAAGCATGATAAGAAAAGCAGTGAATGTACATGCCACTGTGAATAGGTTTGGCGGTACACGGAAAAAGCAAGACTTGTATCTGTATCTTGTATCTTGTATCGTCAAGGAAAGGATGTAAAGAATTAGATTCCCATTCAATGGGAATCTAATTCTTTCTGCCTTGGGTGTTTGGTCCTTTATTCCCATGCTCTCCTTTGTTTTTTTCAACCCCTCGTGGGCCCTTAGCTCTCCTGCAGTGTTCTCTTTCTTGGTCTTTGACTGAGTCCGCTACTATAACTACTACTACCTCTCTGCTTTCTTTCCTACTGCTTCTCTATCCCGTCTTATGTCAGCAGTTCAGATATTCTGCTTCCTCTCCTTTCTGTTAGTGTGACTCAGTAAATGGTCCAAGTCGGACGGCAACGTCGTTGTAAGCTCCTCCCTCCTATGTGGCGGTTATTTGTATAGTTCCAGTCATGGTATTGTGCCTTTTTTTCTTTGAGCAGTATTAACACAGACAGTAGTTAACCACGAGCATAGTTAACCCGCAGGCATAGTTAAACCCAGCAGACAGTAGCCCAACCACAGAGCAGTATCAACCCAGCAAGCATAGTAACCAGTAAGCATAAGCCAACCAGCCAAGCATAGCAACCACAAGCAGTAGTCAACCAGCAAGCAAGTAAACCCACAGAGCGTAGTAAACCAGAAAGGCAGAAGTCAACCAGCAGAGCGTAGTCAACCAGCGAGCAGTAGTCAACCAGCAGAGCAGTAGTCAAACCAGCAGAGCAGTAGTAAACCCAGAAGGGGGTATCAACCAGCAGAGCAGTAGTCAACCAGCGGCAGAATAAAACCAGCAGAGCAGAATCAACCAGCAGGCAGAAGTAAACCACAAGCAAAGTCAACCAGCAGAGGAATAACCAGCAAGCAGAAAGCAACCACAGAGCAGTAGTCAACCAGCAAGCAGAATCAACCACAGAGCAGAAGCAACCACAGAGCAAAAGTCAACCAGCAGAGCAGAAGTCAACCAGCAAGCAAAGTAAACCACGACATAGTAAAAACCAGCAAAGCAGTATTCAACCAGCAGAGCAGAAGTAACCAGAAAGGAAAAAAGTCAACCAGCGGGAGAGTATAAACCCCAGCAGAGCAGTATCAACCAGCAAGCAAAGTCCCCAGAAGCAAATCAACCAGCAGAGAAAAGTCACCGCAGACGAAGTCAACCAGCAAGCAGAAGTCAACCACAAGCAGAAGTCAACCAAAGCAGAAGTAAACCAGCAAGCAAAAGTCAACCAGCAGAGCATTAGTCAACCAGGAGAGCAAAGTCAACCAGCAAGCAGAAGTAAACCCAGCAGAGAAAAAAAGTCAACCGCAAGCAGAATAAAACCACAGAGCAGAAGTCAACCACAAGCATAGTAAAACAGAAAAAGCATAACCAACCGCAAAGATAGTCAACCACAAGCAAAGTAAACCCAGCAAAGCATAACCCAAACCAGCAAAGCAGAAGCCAACCACAAAGCGCAGTAAAACCAGCAAGAAAAAGTCAACCAGCAAAGCATAACCCAAACCCAGCAAAGCAGTAGAACCCAAGCAGTAGTAACCACAGAGCAGTATCCCCCAGCAAAGCAATAGTCAACCACCCAAAGCATAGTCAACCGAAAGGCAAAGTCAACCACAAAGCAGTAGTCAACCGAAAAGAGTAAACCACAAAGCATAGTCAACCAGCAAAGCAGTATTAACCAGAAAAGCAGTAGTCAACCAGCAGTGCAGTATAAACCAGCAAAGCAGTACCCCAGCAAAAAAAGCATAACCCAAACCCAGCAAAGCAGTAGTAAAAACCGCAAAGATAGTCAACCAGCAAAGCAGTAGTCAACCAACAAAGCAGACCAAACCCCAAAAACAGTACCCAACCAGAAAAAACGTAGTAAACCCACAAAGCAGTAGTCACCACAAGATAGTCAACCAGCAAAGCAGATCAACCGCAGAGCAGTAGTCAACCAGCAAAGCGGGAAAAACCACAAAGCGTAGTCAACCAGCAAAGCAGTACCCAAACCCAACAAAGCAGTACTCAACCAAAAAAGCAGTAGCCCAACCAGAAAAGCAAAAGTCAAAAAAAAAGCGTGTCAACTAACAAAGAGTAGTCAACTAAAAAAGCAGTATTTCCCCAACAAAGCAGTAGTCAACCAACAAAGCATATAAACCAACAAGCAGTAGTCAACTAACAAAGCATATTCCAACTAAAAAAGCAGAGTCAACAACAAAGCAGTAGTCAACTAAAAAAGCATGTCAACTAACAAAGCAGTAGTCAACCAACAAAGCAGTAGTCAACCAACAAAGCAGTAGTCAACCAACAAAGCAGCAGTCAACCAACAAAGCAGTAGTCAACCAACAAAGCAGTAGTCAACCAACAAAGCAGTAGTCAACCAGCAAAGCAGTAGTCAACCAACAAAGCAGCAGTAAAAACCAAACAAAAGCAGTAGTCAACCAAAAAAGCAATAGTCAACTAAAAAAAGCAGAAAGTCAACCAGAAAAAAGAGAGCAACTAACAAAGCAGTATCAACCAGCAAAGCATAGTAAACTAAAAAAAGAGTAGTCAACCAACAAAGCAGTAGTAAACCAACAAAGCAGTAGTCAACCAGCAAAGCAGTATCAACTAACAAAGCGTAGTAAACCCAACAAAGGCGGTGTCAACCAACAAAGCAGTAGTAACAACAAAGCATAGTAAACCCAAAAAAGCAGTAGTAAACCCAAACAAAGCGGGATCAACTAACAAAGCATAGTAAACCACAAAGCGTATTTAAAAACCAACAAAGCAGTAGCAACCAAAAAAAGATGTAAAACCCACAAAGCGTAGTAAACCCAAAACAAAGCATTAGTCAAACCAGAAAAGCAGAAGTCCTACCAAACCAGTAGTCAACCAAAAAACAGTAGTCAACCAGAAAACGGTATCAACAACAAAGCGTAGTCAACTAACAAACAGTAGTCAACAACAAGAGTAGTAAACTAACAAAGCAGTGTAACAAACAAAAGCGCAGTAAACCCCCAAAAAAGCAGATCAACCAACAAAGCAGTACAACCAACAAAGCAGCAGTCAACCAACAAAGCAGTAGAAAACCAACAAAGCATATAAACCAACAAAGCGTAGTCAACCAAAAAAGCAGTAGTCAACCAAACAAAGCAGTATCAACCCAAAAAAGCAGTTTTTAAAACAACAAGCAGCAGTCAACCAACAAGCATAGTAAACCCCAACAAAGCAGCATCCCAAAAAGCGTAGTCAACCAACAAAGCTTTTGTCAACCAACAAAGAGTAGCCCAACCCAAACAAAGCAGAGTCAACCAACAAAGCAGTGTCAACCCAAAAAGCATTATAACCAACAAAGCATGGGGCAACCAACAAAGCTATCAACCAAACAAAGCAGTATAAACCGCAAAGCAGTAGCCCAACAAACAAAGCATATCAACTAAAAAAGCAGTAGTCAACTAAAAAAAGCAGGTTAAACCCAAACAAAGCAATCAAAAAACAAAGCGTAGTCAACCAACAAAGCAGTGTCAACCAGCAAAGCATTATCAACTAACAAATCATAGTAAACCCAAAAAAGCAGTGTAAAACCAGAAAAGCAGAAATCAACTAACAAAGCAGTAAAAAAATAACAAAGCATAGCAACTAACAAGCATAGTCAACTAAACAAAGCAGTACCCAACTAAAAAGCATAGTCCAACCCAACAAAGCAGTATCAACCAAAAAAAGCAGCAGTCAACCAACAAAGCATTCAACCAAAAAAGCAGTAGTAAACCCAAAAAAAGCTATAAAAGGGCAAAGCGTAGAAACCAACAAAGCGCAGTCAACCAACAAAGCGTAGTAACCAACAAAGAAATAGTAACTAACAAAGCAGTAGTCAACCAGCAAAGCAGTAGTCAACAAAAAAAGCATAGCAACAAAACAAAGCAGTATCAAATAACAAAGAGTAGTCAACAAACAAAGCAGTAGTCAACCACAAAGCAGTGCCCAAACCAACAAACAGTAGTCAACCCGCAAAGATAGTAAACTAACAAATCAGAGGTAAACCCAACAAAGCATATAAACCCCAAAAAAGCAGTAGTCAACTAAAAAAGCAGTATCAACAACAAAAGCAGTAGTCAATAACAAACGTAGTCAACTAACAAAAGCAGTAGCCCAAAAAAAGCATAGTCACCAACAAAGCTAGTAAACCAAAACAAAGCAGCGCCCCAAACAACAAAGCAGTATAAAAACAATGCAGTATCAACCAAAAAAGCGTAGTCAACGAGAAAAAGCATATCAACCAACAAAGCAGAAGTCAACCAAAAAAGCAGTAGAAACCAAAAAATACCCAACTAACAAACCCGGTAGTAAACCCCAAAAAGCAAAACAATAAAAAGCAGAAGTCAAACCGCAAAGAGTAGTCAATAACAAAGCATGTCAACCAACAAAGCATTTAGTCAACCAACAAACGTATAAAACCAGCAAAGCGTATCAACTAACAAAGCATATCAACCAACAACGGTAGTCAACCAACAAAGCAGTATCCCCAACAAAAGCAGTAGCAACCAACAAGTAGTAGTCAACCAGAAAAGCAGTAGTAAACAAACAAAGCAGTGTAAACCAACAAAGCAGTAGTCAACCAACAAAGCAGTAGTAACCAAACAAAGCAGTGTCAACCAACAAAGCAGAGTCAATTAAAAAAACAGTAGTCAACCAGAAAAGCATATCAACTAACAAATCAGTAGTCAACCAACAAAGCAGTAGCCCAACCACAAAGCGAGTAAAACAAAAAAGCAAGAAAACTAACAAAGCATAGTCAATAACAAACGTAGCAACTAAAAAGAGTGTCAACTAACAAAGACATCAACCAAAAAGCTATCAAACCAAAAAAGCCGTAGTAAACCCAAACAAAGCACACCCAACCAACAAAGCAGTATAAAAATAACAAAGCAGTAGCAACCAACAAAGCATAGTCAAACCACAAAGCAGTAGTCAACCAAAAAAAGAGTATCAACCAACAAACACAGTCAACCCAAACAAAGCATAGTCAACCACAAACAGTAGCAACCCAAAAAAGCAGTAGTCAACCAACAAAGCATAGTAAAACCAAAAAAGCGTGTCAACCAACAAAGCAGTACTCAACCAACAAAGCAGTAGTCAACCCAAAAAAAGCAGTAGTCCCCCAACAAACTAGTCAACCAGCAAAAAGTAGTCACTAACAAAGCAGAGTCAACAAAACAAAGCGAAAGTAAAACAACAAGCAGTAGTAAACCAGCAAAGCAAGTCAACTAACAAAGCAGTAGTCAACTAAAAAACGTAGTCAACTAAAAAAGCGTAGTAAACAAACAAAGCAGTAGTAAAACCCCCCCAAAGCGAAAGTCAACCAACAAAGCAGCAGTCAACCAACAAAGCGTAGTCAACCAAAAAACAAGTCAACCCCAAACAAAGCGAGCAACGACAAAGCTAGTCACCCAAACAAAGCAGCAGTCACCAAAAACAGTAGTCAACCAACAAAGCAATAGTCAATAACAAAGCGTAGCCCAACCAGCAAAAGCATTATCAACTAAAAAAGCATAGTCAACTAACAAACAGTAGTCAACTAACAAAGCAGAAATAAACCAACAAAGCATATCAACCCAAAAAAGCATAGTCAACCAAAAAGGTTAGTCCCAGCAAAGCAGTAGTAAAACAAACAAATCAGTAGTCAACCAACAAAGCATAGTCAACCGAAAGCAACCTAAAAAAGCATATCAACTTACGAAGCAGTAGAAAACTAAAAAAGCAGTAGTCAACCTAACAAAAGCATAGCAAACTAAAAAGCATATCAAACCAAAAAAAGCAGTAGTCAACCAAAAAAAGCAGCAGTAAACCAACAAAGCAGTTCAACCAACAAGCGTAGCAACCAACAAAGCAGATCAACGACAAAGCATAGTCAACCAAAAAAGCAGCAGTAAACCAACAAAGCGAGTCAACTAACAAAGCATTATCAACTAACAAAGAAAGTAACCAACAAAGCAAAGTCAAAAAAAAACAAAGCAGTAGTAAACCCAAACAGCATTAGTCAACCAACAAAGAAATAGTAAACGACAAACATATTAAACCAACAAAGCAGAGTCACCAACAAACTAGTCAACCAAAAAGAATAGCAACTAAAAAAGCAGTAGTCAACACAAAGCAGATAACTAACAAAGCAAATCAACCAGCAAAGCATAGTCAACTAAAAAAACAGTATCAACCAACAAAGCAGTGGGTAAAACCACAAACAGTAGTCAACTAACAAAGCAGTAGTAAACCCAAACAAAGGGGAGTCAACCAAAAAAGCGTAGTCAAACCAACAAAGCAGTTCCCCAACAAAGCAGTAGCCCCAGCAAAGCGTAGTCAACAAAAAAGCAGTATCAAAAACAAAGCAGTAGTAAACCCAACAAAGCATAGTCAACCAACAAACGTAGTAAACCCAACAAAGCATATCAACCCAAAAAGCATACAACCAGAAAAAGCGTAGTCAATAAAAAAACAGAGCAACCAACAAAGCATAGCCCAACCCAGCAAAGCAATTCAACAAACAAAGCATATTTCCAAACTAACAAAGAGTAGTCAACTAACAAAGCAGTAGTAAACTAACAAAGCAGTAGTCAACTAACAAAGCAGTAGTCAACTAACAAAGCAGATAAACCCAACAAAGCAGTAGCCCCAAACCAACAAAGCAGTAGTCACCAACAAAGCAGCAGTCAACCAACAAAGATAGTAAACCTAAAAAAGCGTAGTCAACAACAAAGCAGTAGTCAACCACAAACAATAGTAAAACCAAAAAGCGTGTAAACCAACAAAGCAGCAGTCAACCAAAAAAACATAGTCAACCAACAAAGAGTATCAACCAACAAAGCTTGTAAACCAAAAAACAGCAGCAACCAACAAAGCAGTAGTCAACCCAACAAACATGTTAAACCCAACAAAGCTAGTCAACCCAACAAAGCAGTAGAAAACCACAAAGCATTAGTCAACCAACAAAGCAGCGGGGTCAACCAAAAAAAGCAGGTAGTCAACCAACAAAGCCGTCAACCAACAAAGCAGTAGTAACCAAAAAAAGCAGTATAACCCAAACAAACAGCATAAACGAACAAACAGTATCAACTAAAAGCGCTCAACCAACAAAGCAGTATCAACCAACAAAGCGTAGTCAACCAAACAAAGCAGTAGTAAACCAACAAAGCAGTAAAACCCCAAAAAAAGCAGTAGTAACCAAGAAAGCCGTAGTCAACCAACAAAGCAGTTCAACCAAAAAAAACTAGAAACCCAACAAACACAGTAAACCAACAAAGCATAGTAATCAAAAAAGCAGTAACCACAAAGCAGTGTCAACCAAAAAAAGCATAGTCAACCAAAAAGCAGCATCAACCAACAAAGCATAGTCAACCAACAAAGCAATCAACCAAACAAACCTAGTAAAACCAACAAAGCATAGTCCCCCAACAAAGCATAGTCAACCAACAAAGCAGTATTCAACCAACAAACAGCAGTCAACCAAAAAGCAGTAGCCCAACCAACAAAGCATATCAACCAACAAAGCAGTATCAACCAACAAAGCAGTATTTCAACCAAAAAAGCGTAGTAAACCCAAAAAAGCGTTAGTCAACCAAACAAAGCACAGTCAACGAACAAGCATAGTCAATACAAAGCAGCAGTAACCAACAAACAGAGCCAACCCAAACAAAGCAGTAGCCCCAACCAACAAAGCAGAGTCAACCAAAAAAGCATAGTCAACCAAAAAGCCATCAACCAACAAAGCAGTAGTCAACCAAAAAAAGCATAGTCAACCAAAAAAGGCTAGTCAACCAACAAAGATATAAACCCAACAAAGCATGGGGTCAACCAACAAAGTACATACTGGGAAGGGAGCACATACTAACGGGCGTCTGGATAAATCTTTTCTTTCATAAAAAAATACAGGATTTTTGTTTTTAAGACAAAATGTTAGGGAAAAAAATTTAAACGAAGTCCGAAAATCTTATTTAATTATTTCAACAGTCGGTTCTCTGAACCATTCTCTAAAAAACTAATTATTTCTTGCAATAAGCGATAATATTTCTTTTAATAACATATAAATAACTGCTCTTTGGGATGATAATTTCCTTGAATTTAAAACTTTTCAGGTCACTGCCCATAAAAATACATGTTATCGCTCAAAAAAAAAAAAATTTTAAAGGGAAAGATTTCCCGATGCGGGTCTCAGGAAGTGTCTTATCTAGCGCATTAAACTCACTCCTTTAACCCTTTCCCCCCTTGCACAAGACGTCAAAAAAAACATTCGATATCACCAACGATATTGCGTCTCCCCACAAATATTTTCTGAGCTTTCTTGTGACTAAAAACCGACATCAAGATCCAGACACAAAAAACACCCCACACCCCACACACGCACACACTCACCACCACCCACACACACCCCAACACACACAACACAAAAACACACACACCACCAACACACCACTGGGCCAGGAGTGGCTCGCTTTGCAACCACACTTTCTGAAAACGACAATTCCCCCCCCATACCCCCAATAAAACCCTAAATCCCACCCCCACTACGCCCCCCTTACCTCTGCCCCCCTTTTTCCCCCTACCACCCCCCTCCCCTTACACTCTCCCTTCCTGTCAAATCCTTCTCTTCTCCCTCAGTCCAATCTCTCTTTTCTCTCTTCTCTCTCTCTCTCTCTCTCTCTCTTTCCCTTTTTCCCCACACCACCCCTCATTAATTCTCCCTCTCTCTGTCTCCTCCCACCGACGTAGCACACAACACAAACACACCAAACACACACACACCACACACACACACACACACACCACACACACAACACAAAAACACACCACAACACCAAAAAACCCAAAAAACCCCCACACACACACACACACCCCACACACACCAAAAGAAAAAAAGGGGTCACTTTGGGAATCTAAAGACTCAATGAATCCAGGATGTTAAAAAAGCAGTTTTTTTCAGTTACAAGTGATCAGGAAGTTGAACAGTCTGGCGGCGTTTTAGGGGGCGGGTACCTATTAGCTTTAAACGACGTATATAAAGCTCAGGGAAACAGGGACCTAAACGCATTTTTGGAGGGGGGGCAGGAGCGGTTCCCCCCCTGCAATACAATTAGGGGTACAACAACACACCACAAAATACACCAGCACAACTCAAAACCCCAAAAACAAAAATGCAAATACCCCACACTACGAAACCTACCCTTAAAAAAAAAAAAAGGGGATTGGGTGCCAAGAAAGGGAAAAAATCCCCCGGGGGTAATTAAAACCGAAAAGGATACAAGAGGAAAAAAAACCAACAAACTTTCTGAAAATAAAAAAAACCCCCCGACAAAAAAAAATGGGACAAATAATGGAACCAAACAGCCCAAGAAGCAAAAAGTTATTTAAGGGGGGGGCCCCGAGGAATTTTTTTTTTCCCCCTTTTATTCCCCCCCCCATGGGGTTAAAAAAGCGGGGGAAAGCCTAAAATGTAGTTTGGATTAAGGTAAAATTGCCCAAATCCGGCTAATTTTAAACCCATTACTAAAAAAAAAAAAAAAAAAAAAAGGGATCGAGATGCCCTTTAAAAAAGAAAGGATTTAAAACCCGCCAGTTTGAGGTCCCAAGGGATAAGCTGAGCCGACAGCGAGTAGTTACATTTTGGCAGTGAGACGGGCGACTGCCCTACACAAACTTTTCATTGTGAATACATTCATACACTATAGATCACTGCAAGCAAGGGTTTCATTAGCTGGACCATGCAGTTGTATGATTCAAGGCATTCTCAGGTAACCCCTGTCCCATCACTAACACGTTAGTATTTGTAAATGGATTTAGGTGTACACATGTGTAGAGGTGACACCCGACGAGCAGAGATTGCACTAGCAGCTCCCTTTCACGACCACATTTCCTACTCTGAGGAATGAAGGTCAGTATTCTATTGGCTGAAGTTACCCCTGAAGTGGAGCAGCAGGCTTCAAGCTGAATTCACGACTGAAGCAGGGACCAATAATTAATCCAAGCCTGTCGTGCCTGCACATACATTACCTTAATTCCCCACAGGGCCAGTACCCATAGAGGACATGGCATCTGGAGAAAAAAGGAAAAAAAAACAATTACCCTTAGTAAAAAGAAAAATTTCGAAAGGGGTTTTAAGGGGAAAGGGGAAGGGGGAAACAAGCCTTTTTTGGGCCAAAAGGCAACCGGGCCAAAGGCGAAATAAAGGAGAAACTTTGGGGTAAAAAAAGCCAGGAAGGGGAAAAGGCGGGGGAGAGGGAAAGTCATCCCAACCAGGCCCCGGGGGATTTAAGGAAATAAGAGAAAAAGCGAAAAAACAAGATTGGAAAAATGATAAAAATAGGAAAGGGGGGAAGAATGTCTTACTCTAAAAATTCTGTTGGGGAAAAAAAATGGAAAGGCGAAGAAACAATAAACCATACAAAAACATGAAGGGAATGATGTTTTTCCAATGATAAAATAGTTCCATAGGTTATGGGAGGAAAGAATCTAAAAATTGGGGATGAATTTTTACGGGAAATGTTATCATATTGAGGAATGAAAGATCTATTAAATTGTGTGGAGAGAAATGGGTAAATGATAGAGAAAAGGTAATTTAAGGAGTGGTGTAAGGAAATTTATTAGTATTGTGTGTTTTGAAACATAATGTGGAAAGGGAGTGCGTGACGTGCTGGTCTTTTCTGAGTAGAATGAGAAAGAAGTGAAGAAGTATCATGAAGTAATGATCTTGGGCATTTAAGTGTGGGACTGGAGTCGGTCCGACGTGGGACAGGCGGGCAATTCGAAAATTGCCACACCGTAGAGGAAGAAGCCAGAAGCATAGTCAAAGAACAGAGGTTAGATGTATCAAAGGAGTCAGTCGGAACCCGGGTACCTGAAGCGGGTGATGAAACGGCACCAGCAAGAGGTACAGGGACATTAGAAGTGTCAGAAGAGTGGTCATATAACAAGGCAGGGTCAGAACAGGATGTGGTATCAGAAAGGGGCCCAGAGGGAGCAGGTCCATGGATTCAGAACTCCATGGTTATATCGCTTCTTTCTTTTTGTTTAGAAAAAAAGAAAAAAGGGGGTAAACATGAAGGAATAGCTCCTAGGAGGCAAAGGAAGGTCGTAAATCCCCCTCCGCCCCCAAGAGAACCTCAGCACCGCAAGTAATGCAGATGCGGCATGGAACCCGTGCTATACCCTACCCCTCATGCCAGTAAACGAGGAATCCAGGATAGCAACCTCACATCCGCTGAGCCACCTCACTCCTCAGTGGATAAGAGAGGCCAACCGGAAAACCGCCACAAAAACATTCCTCCTTCAGCCAGCACCCCCTGGAATCCGACAGGCAGCCTCCAGAGAAACACCTGTCACCCGAAAGACACCCAAAGCATCCCCCCCCCCCGGGAAACCGGAGAGGGATTGGGACATTTTCCAGGTGATCCAGATTCCACGCAAACTACACCACCGCCATAGACCACAACGGAATGGGATGGACCCTGGTACCCTTCCCCTTACCTAGGAACTAGAGTGCCTGTGGGAAGAATCCCTAAGGCTAAAAATAAAAAGGGAATATGGGAGGGATGGGGAGGCGGAGGAGGAGGAAAGGGAAAAGGGAAGAATGGGGAAGATGGGACAGGGAAGGGGGATTGAGGGGTAATTAGGTTCGGTCTGAGGAAAGAGACCAAAAGGTCAAATTCCTCAGACCAAGAGCCTTTCCACCGCACCAAGGAGTCAACCTTGAAGAAGTTATTTTACCAAAGATAAAGACTAGTCACTATTATTATCGGTCTGTGTGTAAATATTTTAATTTGCTGCCAGTTACCAAGAACAAGCAACAATGAACCAGCTTGATTCAAGTAGCAAGTCATGGTCAGATGGCAGTATCTGTGTGTGTGGTGTAGTCAGTGTAGCAGCCACCACTGCTGCCTCAACACACGCTCTTGTGCCACTCAAGCAATAGCTGAACATTTTAGTCAAATTTCGACGTAGTTTTCACGAGAGTCTTTGACGGTAAGTTCGTACCTGGAGGTTATTCCGGGGATCAACGCCCCCGCGGCCCGGTCCATGACCAGGTCTCCCGATGGATTAGGGCCTGATCAACAAGGCTGTTACTGCTGGCCGCACGCAGTCCAACGTACGAGCCACAGCCCGGCTGATCCGGCACTGAGTTTAGGTATCTGTCCAGCTCTCTCTTGAAGGCAGCCAGGGGTTTATTGGCAATTCCCCTAATGCTTGATGGGAGGCTGTTGAACAGTTTTGGGCCCCGGACACTTATGGTGTTTTCTCTTAGTGTACCAATGGCGCCCCTACTTTTTATTGGCGGCATTTTGCATCGCCGTTGGGAGTGATTTCTGTGTGCAGATTTGGGACCATTCCTTCCAAGATTTTCCAAGTGTAGATTATGATATATCTCTCCCTCCTGCGTTCCAACGAGTACAAGTCAAGTGCTTCCAAGCGTTCCCAGTAGTTAAGGTGCTTGACAGAACTTATACGTGCAGTAAAGGATCTCTGTACACTCTCTAGATCTGCGATTTCACCTGCTTTGAATGGAGATGTTAATGTACAGCAGTATTCCAGCCTAGAGAGAACAAGTGATTTGAAAAGGATCATCATGGGCTTGGCATCTCTCGTTTTGAAAGTTCTCATTATCCATCCTATCATTTTCTTTGCACGTGCGATCGTGGCACTGTTGTGATCCTTGAAAGTGAGATCCTCAGACATTACTACTCCCAGGTCCCTTACATTATTTTTCCGCTCTATTGTATGGCCGGAGTCAGTAGTATACTCTGTTCTAGTTATTATCTCCTCCAGTTTTCCATAACGGAGTAGTTGGAATTTGTCCTCATTGAACATCATATTGTTTTACCGTTGCCCACTGGAAAACTTTGTTTATATCTTCTTGGAGGTTAACCGCGTCCTCAGCAGATGACAGCCTCATGCAGATCCTAGTATCATCCGCAAAGGATGATACGGTGCTTTGGTGTATATTCTCTGTTTATGTCTGATATGAGGATAAGGAATAAGATGGGGGCGAGTACTGTGCCTTGTGGAACAGAGCTCTTCACTATGGCAGCCTCCGATTTAACTCTGTTGACCACTACTCTTTGTGTTCGATTTGTTAGGAAGTTGAAGATCCATCTCCCCACTTTCCCAGTTATTCCTTTAGACGTATTTTATGGGCTATTACGCCATGATCGCATTTGTCAAATGCTTTTGCAAAGTCTGTGTATATTACATCTGCATTCTGATTTTCTTCCAGTGCATCCAAGGCCATGTCATAGTGATCCAGTAGTTGTGAGAGGCAGGAGCGACCCCCTGAACCCAGTTGCCCTGGATTGTGAAATTTTTTGGGAAACCCCAGGTGATTTGCAATCCGCTTCTTAGCACTCTTTCAAAGTTTTTTATGATGGGGGACGTCAGAGCTAGGGTCTAAGTTCTTAGCTAATCTTTGCGCCACCTTTAGGGAGTGGGGCTATATCCGTTGCTTTAAGTAAGTTATATTTTCATCGAAACTCGAGAAATTAAGAAGTAAATGTATGATGGTATGGATATTTGCTTCTCAAATAATATCTTCCAAAATTTTCTGCATTCTCTAAATGAATAATTACATACTAAGCAAGAATACTCAATTTTAAATTTTCTATTTTTATGTTAATTGTATTCTTTGCAAGGTCTGTGAGATCGACACCATGCCTAACCCTTCTAGGGTAGGGTAGGTGCCTGAGCCCGAGCCTTTAGCTCACAAGACTGTCATTCCCATTTACCCCCTTGGGGCGGGGATGGCAGACCAGAGAGGCCTAGCTTGTGGCTAGGCCTGGGGACAATTGGTCCCAAAGATGAGGAGGTACTTGTGCCTCCTCCCATGGGAGACTTAGGTCTCAGACACTCCCTAAAGAGGGAACCAAGGCCGGGCCACCACTTGGAAAAGGCCCGGGCCGGGAGAATACCCGCGAATCTTTAATAATAATAATAATAATAATAAGATCTGTGAGTAACTATTCATTGTATTCTTTTAACTCTTTCCTGTATTGTACGTGATAAAGCATCCAAAGCGTTAGATAAAGCTGTATAAACAATTCTTCCTAAATTGTTGTTAGAAATCTTGGCACGGATGATCAGGCCCTGATCCACCGCGAGACCTGGTCACAGACCAGGTATCCTCCAGGTATGTCAGTTAGATAAGATAAGAGAGAGATAAGATTATTTTCGTATTTTTAACCCAGGAGGGTTAGCCACCCTGGATAACCCAAGAAAGTCAGTGCGTCATCGAGGACTGTCTAACTTATTTCCATTGGGGTCCTCAATCTTGTCTCCCAGGATGCGACCCAGATGTCTGTCTTTGCATCGACTATCTCGATCCATCTCCCCCCCCTTGAGTGGGACTTAAGGTATAGTACCACAGTACAACTGTAGTACATCCCAACAATAATGTGCCGCTAATGACATTATTATTAGAGATGTGCTAAGAGAGTGCAGATCATTAACATATTAATATACAAGGGATTTTCAGTTAAGAGACGTGTATAAGGGTGAGGCAGCGACGTACAAGAGAAAACTCCATCTCAAAGGTCATATCTTTCAAAGATTAAAAGTCACTCAATCATCGATGTTTATCTTGTTTATCAGTTATGGTATAAAACCTAATGTGTTGGCTAAACGTAATCACTGAAGATTACAATTAACTCCATTTTTCTCATTTTTAATCTGATGTTGAACACTTGTTATCCTATGTTGCGTAGGATAACAAGTGTTAAGGTGTATTTATTATTCTATATCTTTAATATTCTGTGTATATTTTATTTTCATATAATTTTATATTGGAGATGTTTTCATTATTAGCTAAAATGAAAATCTTACTTTGTACTGTTATTTGACTTAGCTATATTAATAGGTAAGGTGAGACACGTACATTTTATGTTCGAAAGTTGTGGTTGGCTGACCATATGGGAAAAATGCTTAGATAACTCTCGGCTCACTTACCTGCCAGCGTCTCTGCCGTACCACTGAGTCAATCACACAGGGGCTACTGGGTTTGCCTCACCCAGTTACCTGCTGGCTTCTCTTAGTAGACACATCAAGCTCTCTCCTTGGTGGCTGATATCCTCTTTCAAGGGTCATTTTAGAGTTCTACTTTACTCTGGTGAATTTGTTGGTTCAGCTAACTGACTCTGCCTTGTCAGCCCTTTTCTGTTACTTTGTGGTCGGTGTTATTCTAAGTCATTTTGATTTCGCCACATTAATATATCGGTTGAAATAGATTCTTATGGTTAATGCAATTATACAAATATGTGCATACCAAGAGAAGTGTAGGAGTTTGATTCCTTATTTATGTCCAATATTTTAACTTTGTACACATATATATTCTGCTAGACAACTTTACTAGTAAAGATCTTAAATTTTATCTATTTGGTTTGTAATCCCCAATTTATATTACAACTTCTTGTTACACAACCGGAAACAGGCAAACTGTTAGACGGGAATAAATTACCTAACTCTATACCATGCTCCTCAAACGTTTGAGATCTTTAACATAAAGCTCAGTTCTTTCTTGAGAACACCAGAGAATGAAATACCATCAAAATCAATTACCTTGTATCTCTTAAGTGAAAAGTAGACACCAGACAGACCTGCTTAACAACCTGCAACATTACAGTTTTAGTTATATTTGTTTTATTAAAAACACCCCAAATACAGGAATTGAAGGAGTGGCATCATGGGAACTTTTGCATACACTGAAGTTATACACCCAGATGTATATCCTTCGGTATATCTTTCCCTGAAGTACATTTATTTTCTTCTCTGAGGATGAAGCTCCCCAGTACAGATCTAGAGGTGACACCTCCCTATATATATATATATATATATATATATATATATTATATATATATATATATATATATATATATATATATATATATATATATATATATATATATATATATATATATATATATTTCCTTTCATTCCCCAAACGCTGATTGACTACTTATAAGACTCGGCCTCTCCCACCCATGTCTTCCCGTCATCTGAGCGTTCTCTTCTGTCCCAGAGCAAGTAACGCAAGAAATTTTCTCTCTCCACTGTGACTAATCTGTGAGCTCTTCCAGCTGTAATGTTTTTTTTTTCCTTTATGATGATTTATTATCTGCAGCAATGATTTAAACCTTTTATTCTAGATGGAATTGTGGAGAGCAGTGTTGGTGTGGGTTGCGGTACTGCAGTCAGTGGTAGCCACCAAAGTGCTCTTCCTGGGACCTGTCTCTTCACGAAGTCACAAGAACTTTTATATGGGCATTGTTAATGCCTTGGCTGATGATGACATCCAGGTTAGTCATTAGGACGAGAGAGAGAGAGAGAGAGGGGGAGAGAGAGAGAGAGAGAGAGAGAGAGAGAGAGAGAGAGAGAGGAGAGAGAGAGAGAGAGAGAGAGAGAGAGAGAAGAGAGAGAGAGAGAGAGAGAGAGAGAGAGAGAGGAGAGAGAGTGTGTTAATGAGTGCGAAAGCTTACGCATTTTACTAAAAGTATTATTTTATACAACTGTTGACAAACGTAAGTTGTTGTAACAGCCCTTATATTCCGGAGTCGCAAATTTCCATGTTAACTGAATCTTCTTATTCAGACAAATAAGACACTGGATGCAGATGAGCGTTGTGTTAACAATGTATCGCTTCATTATCGAATTCTTCATTTGTATCCATAATAAAAGAATATTAATTAAATATATGTATTTATATTAATATGCCTCGTGGCCTGGTGGTAAAAATCTCTCGCTTCACACGGTGAAGTCTGGGTTCGATTCCCGGCGAGGGAAGAAACATTGGGAGTGTTTCCTTACACCGGTTGTCTATGTTCACCCATTAGTAATAATGGATACCTGAGTGTTAGTGGACTGGTGTGGGTCGCATCCTGGGACAAAACTGGTGTACTTTGGACGAAATGCTCTGCATAACAAGCGGTTTTCTATATAGTATGTTATTGATGTCAGCTGGGACTGTATACCTTGTACATGTACTTGTAGAAATAAAGATATTATTTATGTTATTATCATTTATTTAATACATGTTATGAATATAACTTGAAAAAAATACTGAAATCCTTTGTTGTACTAAATTATGTAATGAAAAGTATATTTTTTAATCTTGCCATACCTAATTACGGTAAGCCAGTTAATGCTTAACCTTATTATAGTACTCAAGCTGATGCTTAACCTAATTACGGCACGCCAGCTTTACCACAGATGCATCATGCATCAAAGTCCCGAGTCGGGAGACATTTGCCCTTTTTTACTGAGGAAAAAAGCAACATTAGATTTTTTTTCGGTACAGGTTACAATGGTGTCGTCATTTAAGCCGTCGAAGGTCCGGGAAAATGTGCGTGAGGTGGTACTGACTGGCGTGGAGCTTACCGACATTTTTCCAAATATGTTTACCTCACGTACTATGACTGGCCCTTTGACTGTGATGAAGGTTATGCCGGGACTGTGTGCAGATGCTCTGGGAAAGGAAGAAGTTCAGCATTTATTGAAGGAAGATTTTGATTTGGTTTTCCTCAGTGTGTTCATGTCCGATTGTTTCTTATCAATAGTTTATCAGTTGAAGGTAAGTCATGTACCAAGTTTTACATTAAATGCAATATTTTTTTACTGTTCTTATAAAACATATATGAATATAATGTTCAGGCACAGGTACAGTGAAGGACTCATTATTATTATTATTATTATTATTATTATTATTATTATTATTATTATTATTATTATTATTATTATTATTATTATTGCCGTTGTTGCGGTTATTATTATTTTATTAATACGTCGGCCGTTTCCCACCAAGGTATTCACTTCATCCTTTTATTGCCAGAGGTGCCCCTACACTACAGTTATAAACCTTCAACATTAACTCCCATCCCTCCGAGTGCAGGCACTGTACGTCCCACCTCCAGGACTCAAGTCCGGCTAATCGGTTTCCCTGAAGTTAGTTTATCATCTTCATTATACACCCAATACCCATTCTGTGGACTTTAGTCAAAAGACTACAGAGGTACATAATGGGTCCAGGGACGGGACCCCGCAGTTTTGAGAGCTGAATGAGTTACAAAGGTAATGAACTCCAGGTAAATCTGGTAACAATCATGACTAAATTACGAGTGTAATGAATCATCTACACGTCTATACATGGTTACAATCATGAACAAATTACAAAGTAATGAGTGATTAACACGTCCACATCCGATCACAACTATAATGAGTTATTAGTACAAATATTAATTGGGTCGCACACACACACACACACATACACACACACACACACACACACACACACACACACACATTGATTGCATTTTCTTGGACTGCAAGAAGGCCTTCGACACAGTTCCTCACAAGAGATTAGTACAGAAGCTAGAGGAACAGGCACGTATAACAGGAGGGGCACTGCAATGGATCAGAAAATACCTAACAGGGAGGCAACAGAGAGTCATGGTCCGTGATGAGGTATCACAGTGGGCGCCGGTGACGAGCGGGATCCCACAGGGGTCAGTCCTGGGACCAGTGCTATTCTTGGTAAATGTGAACGACACGACGGAAGGGATAGACTCAGAAGTGTCCCTGTTTGCAGATGATGTGAAGTTGATGAGGAGAATTTAATCAGACGCGGACCAGACAAGTCTACAAAGAGACCTGGACAGGCTGGATGCGTGGTCCAGAAACTGGCTCCTAGAATTTAACCCTGCCAAATGCAAAGTCATGAAGATCGGAGGAGGGTAAAGAAGACCGCAGACAGAGTATAGGCTAGAAAGCCAAAGGCTGCAAACCTCACTCAAGGAGAAAGACCTAGGAGTGAATATAATACCGAGTACATCGCCAGAAGCACACATTAACCAGATAACTGCTGCGGCATATGGGCGCTTGGCAAACCTGAGAATAGCGTTCCGGTACCTTTGTAAGGAATCGTTCAAGACTTTATACACTGTGTACGTCAGGCCCATACTAGAGTACGCAGCACCAGTTTGGAACCCACACCTGGTCAAGCACGTCAAGAAATTAGAGAACGTGCAAAGGTTTTCAACAAGGTTAGTTCCAGAGCTAAGGGGAATGTCCTGTGAAGAAAGGTTAAGGGAAATCGGTCTCACGACACTGGAGGACAGGAGGGTCAGGGGAGACATGATAACGACATACAAAATACTGCGTAGAATAGACAAGGTGGACAGAGACAGGATGTTCCAGAGATGGGACACAGAAACAAGGGGTCACAATTGGAAGCTGAAGACTCAGATGAGTCAAAGGGAAGTTAGGAAATATTTCTTCAGTCATAGAGTAGTTAGGAAGTGGAATAGTCTGGCAAGCGATGTAGTGGAGGCAGGAATTATACATAGTTTTAAGACGAGGTATGATAAAGCTCATGGAGCAGGGAGAGGGAGGACCTAGTAGCGGTCAGTGAGGAGGCGGGGCCAGGAGCTGAGTCTCGACCCCTGCAGCCACAATATATATGACATATATGACATAAAATACTGAGAGGAATTGACAAGGTGGACAAAGACAGGATGCTCCAGAGATGGGACACAGCAACAAGGGGTCACAGTTGGATGCTGAAGACTCAGATGAATCACAGGGATGTTAGGAAGTATTTCTTCAGTCACAGAGTTGTCAGGAAATGGAATAGTCTTTGAAGTGGAGTAGTGGAGACAGGATCCATACATAGCTTTAGGAAGAGGTATGATAAAGCTCATGGAGCAGGATGAGTGACCTAGTAGCAGCCAGTGATGAGGCGGGGCCAGGAGCTGTGAATCGACCCCTGCAACCACAACTAGGTGAGTACACACACGCACACACACCCACAACACACACACACACACACACACACACACACACACACACACACACACACCACACACACACACACACACACACACACACACACACACACACACTCACACACACACACAATTAAAAGTAGGGGCGCCATTGGTACACTAAGAGAAAACACCAGTGTCCGGGGCCCAAGACTGTTCTACAGCCTCCCACCAAGCATAAGGGGAATTACCAATAAACCCCTGGCTGCCTTCAAGAGAGAGCTGGGCAGATACCTAAAGTCAGTGCCGGATCAGCCGGGCTGTGGTTCGCACGTTTGACTGCGTGCAGCCAGCAGTAACAACCTGGTTGATCAGGTCCTGATCCACCTGGAGGCCTGGTCGTGGACCGGGCCGCGGGGGCGTTGATCCCGGAATAACCTCAGGAAAACTCAGGTAGACACACACACACAAAGACACATACACACACACACAGTCACACTCACACTCACACACACTTGGTAATGCTTTATTTGCAGTTAGTA
Source organism: Cherax quadricarinatus (assembly GCF_026875155.1). NCBI lineage: Eukaryota > Metazoa > Arthropoda > Malacostraca > Decapoda > Parastacidae > Cherax > Cherax quadricarinatus. Next base: position 58,704,332 of record NC_069418.1, on the reverse strand, counting down.
AAGCCCCTTCATAATTGTTATATTGGTGGCATTCCAACAGCAGGTCAGGTCATAAAACCAAATTGTCTCTACGTAACACAGTAGGACACGTTTGTTGGAAGACTAAGTTCCTCGCACTCTAAACCTCCATTAACCCCTCTCTCCATCCTTTCCTAGGACGACCCCTACTCAGCCTTCCATCCACAGATTTATACGCCCTCCAAGTCACTCAATTTGGTTCCACCCTTCGTAAACGTCAGAACCACCTCAACAACACCTCCTCAGCCCTCTAGATAATATTTTTAGAAAACCTGCTCCTCCTTCTAATCTCCATGCTACGGATTCTCTGCATAATATTCACACCACACATTGGCCTCTGACAGGACACTCCACTGCCTCCAGCCTTCTCCTTGTTGCAACATTCACAACCCATGCTCACACCCATATCTAAGTGCCTGAGTACCATTATACTCTCATACAGTTCCCTCTTTGCTTACATGGACAACATTCTGTCTCCACAGACTCCTCAGTGCACCACTCACCTTTTCCCTTTCATCAATCCTATGATTAACCTCGTCTTTCATAGACCCATCTGCTGCCAAGTCTACTCCCATATACACTCACTTCCTCTTTACCCCCTCCAATCTGATCTCCAATCTTTCTTTACCTAGATTTTTTGTTATTGTCGTCACCTTTGTCTTTCCTATGTTCACACTTCATTTTCTTCTTATACAAAACCTACGAATCTAGTCCACCAACTTCTGCAACTACTCATCAGAATCTCCGTAAAGTCCAGTATCATCAGGAAAGAGCAACTGTGACAACTCCCACCTTGTGTTAGATTCTTTATCTCTTAATCCCATACCTCTTTCTAATACCATAGCTTTCGCTTCTCTCACAACTCCGTGTATAAATATAATGAACAATAATGATGACATCACATATTCTTGTCTATGACCTATTTTTACTGGGAAATAATCTCCCTCTCTCCTATATATTCTAACTTGCATGTCACTGTCACCGTATAAACTCTTACCTGCTTTCAGAAGCCTACCGGCTATTCCATACACTTGCAACGTCTGCCACATTGCTTCCATCTACACCCCATCATTTACCTTTTGCAAACCCATAAGTGCAACGAAACCTCTTTACTCTTATCTGAATACTGTTCACCTGCACACCCTCCTACCTCCTTGTTCATCTACGATCCTACTCTCCATCTTGCTCTTAATGCTTTCAATAATATTTCTACCATACACCTTACCAGGTATACTCAGCAGGCTTATTCCTTTATATTTTTTACACTCTATTTTTTTTGTCCCCTTTGCCTTTGTACAAAATAACTATACATTTTCTAGGTACCTTTCCTTATTTCGAGCATTTATTAAATAAAAGTGCCAACAATTCCAATACTATATCCCACTTGCTTTTAACATATCTGTCCTGATCCCATCAGCCCCAGCTGCTTTACTCTCTTTCATTCTACCAACAGCCTCACCCACCTTCCCCACACTCACAACTGGCTCTTCCTCACTCCTACAAGATGTTATACCCTCCTGCCCAGTGCCTGAAAATCAGAGCTTCCCTATCTTCATCAATATTTAACAGTTCTCAAAATATTCCCTCAATCTTCCCGATACCTTCAGCTTTCTATATAAAAGATCTTCTTTCCTAATATTAACTGTCAAATCCATTCGTTCCTTAGGCTTTCTCAGCTTATTAATCTCACTCCAAAACTTTTTCTTATTCACACAAAAATTTGTTGATAACATCTCACCCACTCTCTCATTTGCTCTCCTTTTACCTTCCTTCATCACTTTCTTACCCTCTCTTTTTCTCTCCATAGACTCCTCCTTCCTTATATCACTTCTACTTTGTAAAAATCGTTCATATACCAACTTTTTCTCTATTCTCTTTTTACCTCGCCATTCCAACACTTCTTCCATCCCGCACCCATTTTCCTGGAACCACACACTTCTGCTGAACACTAAAATTATTATTATTATTATTATTATTATTATTATTATTATTATTATTATCATCATCATCATCATCATCATCATCATCATCATCATCATCATCATCATCATTATATTATTTTCCCAGGTTCCACTCATATATGTGAGCCCAGGAGGGTTGATGGTACAACTACCATTAATAATCGGTAACCCACGCTTCCCCTCCTATGATGCCTCGGCTGTATTAGGCTTCCAACATCCTATGACCTTCATGCAGAGAACTATCAGCACTTTGACTCATGTTGCTATGGACTTTTTCTTCTTTTACTTTTTTTCACCAAGGTATTTGATTATTGGTTTTGTTTTTCTAGATTTTTCAGTCATGAATCAAACGTGTAGTAGAATTTTCTTAAGCTTCTTGACCTTTCATCTAGCAATAAATAGGTAACTTTGTTGTTTTTTTCATCTAGCAGTAAATATGTAACTGGGTGTCTGCGTCCTTACACCTGCTGCTGTCTTCCACCTAGCAGTAAATAGCTACCTGAATGTTAAGCTCCATTAAGTACCATTTTCCGCCCCCCAGAGAGAGAGTAGCTGTCCACTTAAAAATTTTTATCGTGAAACACATGACATACGGTACAGGTTGGGTAAACAAATACCAGTATATAATGAATCTCGGACAGTAAAACTTCCAATAACATGGGATTCATTCCTTGACGAAACTCTGGACCAAATGACCAGAAGTTCTCCTGACCGAGTCATTATTTAAACCAGATCCACATCAGGAGAAAATTTCTCATCTCACTCCATCCCTCCCTCACCCTCCCCCCCCCACACACACACTTAAAAAAGTGTTAATTCACTTATACATAGCATTACGTAGACTTGCACAACACCACATTGCTCATGTAAAGTAGGATACCAACACACCTCTGATGTGTCCAGTTTTGGTGAATAACAAAAGAAACACCTTGCTAAATATCCGCATTTTTATTTTATGTTACCCACCCGTGAAGAAATAATTTAGGGTAAGGCTATTAAATGGCTTTAATTTCATTATTTTCCACAGAATGGAGCTGAATTCGTCGGTGGCCTTTGTC
>NC_069418.1:58601665-58700795 GCF_026875155.1 Cherax quadricarinatus | reverse complement strand
AAAGGGGCCCCAGCGACCCAGGGGACAGGAGCACCAGGGGCAGAGAAAACAGGAGATGGACAAAAACCCAACCAGCAGGGTACAGGTACGGGGTGCTCCCCCTTCCCCCAGGTACACCGAAGGAAACCCAGCAACCAGGAACGGAGGAGCAGGAATCGCCTCCGCGCCTGATCAAGCACCAAAACGGCCACAGAGGAGCCAGGTATCGCTACAAAGAGAAAAACTACGCCGAGCAGAGATTAAACTACGAGAGGAATGGTAATCTCAGAAGTTCCTCTTACAGCATTAGAAATTAAGGTATTGGGGAAAAGGGTTTGTCTTTTGTTCCAGGTCCACGAGCACGAGATCTCCCTGTCCAACGTAGAAGAAACATGGGATAGAATCGAAACAGCAGTGATGAGGAAGATGGACGAAGCACAAGACAAGTGGATGGGGAACCAGCAGCCGAGGCATGCAGACCCCCCATCTACCCTAGAGTCCTCCCTACTACCAGAGTTTCGACAAACCAGCCAACGAGGAAGAGACCAGCCCTAAGAAGCAAGGTGCAAGCCCTAAAGAAGGAGGCAAAAATCACACCTTCTCCCTAAGACGAACCTGAAGAAGGGAGAGCGAACAGCATAAAAGGTTTGTCCCACAACCTAATATTGTAGCTAATAAGGCAGACAAAAGCCCATCTTTGGTGATTAGTCCACAGAAAACTACAGAGCAGCGGGCCCTGAAGCACTTGAAGGACGAGAGGACCTACGAGCCCTAACAGATGGCGGGGACTGCCCTAGAAAAAGCTCAAGACAGAGGTAAGAAAACTAATCCTGGACCTGTACAGAAATGAGGGCAGAGCAGGGACAATGACAGTAGCCCTGGGGGACTCCTTTCTGGAAACACAAAAGTAGAGTGCCCAGTATCTACTTTCTGGCCAGACACAAAGGACTTGGATCCGACTACGGGCACAGGAAAAAAAGCCCAGTGGTGTCAGGTTGTGCAGCACCTACCAGGCCCGTAGACAAATTCCTGACAGCCCTGTTGATGCCCTTTGGGAGAGTTAATCCCCAACAGGATCAAGGACACCACCCACTTCCTACAGAAAATGGAAGCCCTGAAGGATGAACTGCAAGAAATCCAGAAGACTACAGGTTTTGGGATCCTTTGATATTGAGTCTTTGTACCCTTCTATCCCCCAGAAAGAAGCAGCAGCCAGAGTGAGCTCATTCTATGGAGACAAGCTACAGGACATCAAGGACGTGCTGAGAACCAGAGGGATAAGGACACCACCATCCCAAGCCCTCGTCAGGACGAGCAATCCTGCATGTGATGCAGGACACCCTCCTGGAGTTTGACGGCATATACTACAGACACGAAGACGGGAACGGCATAGGAGCGTCAGTCAGGTTTAGCAATTGTCTGAAACTGTTCGTCTACCGGACGGTATTAGAAAGTGGAGATTGCAAGGGCAAACCTAAACCTCTTGTTTTTTGCAGATTATATTGATGACATCTTCTGCATATCCCAGGAGGAGAATCTGAAGTACAGCGACGTTGACATGGCTGAATGGTGTCAACAGAGCCTTGAGATTCACTTATGAAAATGGATAATAAACAGGAGCTCCCCTTTCTTGGACACAAATGTCTACTTGTACACGAGGCGGGGAGCCTCCAGACAAAGACTTACTACAAACCGTTCCAACACCCACAGTTCCTCTATGGACTTCAGCACACCCAACTCCCTAGGAGGTCCTGCCGTACTCCATGCATTGCGGATCAAAGAGAATTTGAAGCGAGAGCAACAGAGGTGAGTATGCAAACAGAGAAATGTTGGATTTTTTCAGGTCCAGAGGATATCCAAGAAGGGTCCGAGGAGGCGAGCAGAAGGTGGACACCCTGGAGAGACGAGACCTCATGTAGTGAAGAGAAGGTGCCCTAGGAAGATGATCCTACATGAAGTTCGAAGCTAGGATGGCCAGGACCATCAAGAACACCCTGAAGGACCTCGTGGATGTGGATAGAACAAAAGTATGGGGAAGCCCCATGGTTCAAGCACTTCCCCCAGACAACAACCACTAGTTGCAGGGATGAAGTTCGACTCGATCAAGGACCTACTAAGTGAGGGCAAGATTCCCGAAGAAGCAGATGACCTATGGAGTGGGAATGAGAGTCCCTCGCGAGTTTTGCTCCTCCTGAAGGAGAGGCCCTGTAGGGCAATGGGTAGGACACTAAGCACCTCCTTGTTGGACCCCGGACTGAGCCAGGGTGGGGCGTCAGTGTTGGTATTTGCAGCCGCACAACGAAAACCTAACCCTCGATCCTCAACTTGGTTCAGGAAGGGGACGCCCCTCGAGCCGCCCCTGACGAGAGGACCGAAACCTTGCGAGAGCCTTCCCCACTAAGGGAAAAACACTAGAAAGACATTTTTGTTGTGTCTGGACGGTGAGCACGGGTAGGGGGAATCCCGGGCAGAGGACCTGACCGCCTATGTTTACATGCCTGAGGCGCCTCCCAGCCTAATTAAAAGTCTTCCCACGGGTACCAGTGGAGAGGAAAGATTTTACATGTTTCATGAATTAGGAATGTTTCCCCTGTCTTTATTTCAAGGAACAGCTAGTGGACTACCACTTGGTGCAAACGAAGCACGTGGGACTCGGGACAGCCGGGAAGGGGCGAGAGCCGGAAGCCTGGAGACACGGACAGCCAAGGAGAAGGACACCGAAGAAAAGAAATACACCTCTTCCCCCCCGAGGACCGGAATCGGCGACACCGGCCGGAAGAGGCCCCACCGTGGACTGGAGTTCAGGGAACCGACAAAGCAGCCGGCCATTTGTTTTCTTCTCAAGGAAAAGCCGGCATCCCCTTTGAAGGGGGAGGCATGGAGGACGAGAGCTGGAGCCTGCCAACAGGAGAAGCGGACTTGTGGCCCTGGATAAAGCCGTACCAGGACTCAAGCACTGGTCCCACAGTGGACGGGAATGGTGAAGAAGAAAAGGACAGAATCGCACCAGCAACCCGTATGAAGGACCCAAGAGCTAGAGGGACCTAGACAGGATTAAGCGGGCAAGGAATGAAACCACACGAGAAGCGGCAGAGTCGGAGACGGAAGGGGAACAGGAGCAGTGAGCGCAACGAAGGCCAGACCAGCATTTTTGTATACTTCTTAGATTTTGTCATTTTCCGAAGGTTATCCTAGGTGTGAGACCTGCGGGTTACATACCTTTTTCTGTGGATTTTTGTGTAATACAGGAACTTAGGTAGGAGGGTAGGGGACCCAACCCCACGAGAGAAGCCCCCCGAGCCCCCTAGGGCCTTAGGACACCACAGGACCCCAAAAAAAACCTTTGCTTTTTGGAGACCTTTAGACTTTGGTCTGACCTTGTATCGTCAGATGATCCCCGCCCCATACCTGACATAGAGGGACCAGGTTGAAGAATGGGAGCACTGCACCTACCTACCCCAGGCCCAAAAAATCCTAATCCTAGGGTTGAACCAAAATACTAGGATTGGTATTTAAGCTGGGAGGGTCACGTTAAAGAATGAACCTTTTTTGTGACCTTGGCGCTAGAGAATAGTAGAGACTGAAGACACACCTTACACTAACCTCACCATGCCTCATTCACTTTAACCTGGATAACGCAAGGATTACCACCAGGAAATGAATGTAAGCCTGTGAGTTTCGAAGATAGGACTTACTTCAGTTTTTATACATTGTATCATTTCATAAGAAGCTGCCTGATATAACCGACCTGCAGTTTCTTTATAAAATATATATGTAAATAGGACCACTTAATATGTAAATATAACTATGTATTATATGGACTTTGAAAATATATGTGTATAAATTTGTTTCTTTGTGAGGACTAAGCATGCAGTCACATTTGGCACCACACCATGTACTGAGCCAGGGGTACTTAAACCCCTGCACCCATACTCAATAAGCGTAGAGCACACAAGTCACAGAGGCTAGAAGAGCAGCCTGAAGATCCCCCCGGGAAGGAAAACGCGTCGCCTTGAACATACTGACCAATCGAGGGACTTGTTGTTTTGTGCCCTTGTTCACATACAGTACCCGTGTGTTTATTTCCAAACCTGAGTAAACGGTGTTACCACAATGAGCAGTCTAGCTCATACTCTAGAAAGAACAGAAAGTAAGGAGAAGTGTGCGAGAGGATATACCTCCAAGGGAATTGGAAAACTCAGTGATCGTAGGTTTCAAGTCAGGGATAACACAGAGGACGAGGGTGGAAAACCTAACTTGGAACCCCAGACTGCCTACGAGGATCCCCTAGAAAAACTGCGAGGAGCAATGCAGAGAAGGTCAATCGCCCATACACGGGAAACCCAAAAAGACACGTAACAAAGGTAGTGTACTATTGGTACTTGGTCCCTCATAGCAGCTTTAGACTTATCTGAGGGGGTGGTTTAGATCACCTACCCTTTAGCATACACTCTAGTGTCCTTACGTTCATCAATATAACAGTGGACCCGTTCACAGAAGGGTTATCAGGTTGGAGGCCTACCGGCCATTTGCCAAGAAAGAACAGTAGAGCCTTAAATCTTTTAAAGGCTACTACAAAATCAGGGAAGATTTAACAAGAAGGCCCGAAGTACATCAAGGGACTGTTCTGCCATGAGTGTTGTGGTCCCAGAGATAGGCTTTAAACCCAATCCTCTGACGGGGAATGCCAGCAGTCTCCCCCTACCTAGTTGGTTTCTTAAAACATGTAGGCATACTCTAGGGAATATATCCCACGATGTCGGGCTGCAGACCCTAGCACTACAGAAGTAGCAGCCTTGCACATGGATGAAAAAATCCACAGGCCTTCAAAACAAGTAATAGTGAGATGTACTAGGAGTAGAAGAGCAAAGGATATTGTGAGCTAGTGCAGGAACCAGGAGCACAAAAACGACGGGTTTCCGAGACCGGGGGCCGCGAGCCCATCCTGCAGTTCGGGGGGAGCACGAACCTGACAAAACAGAACCATGCACTATGAACCGCCCTAGAGAAAGAATGGAATTTCCTGAGGAAACCTGCAAGCAATATCCTGACCCACCTATTACCCCACCCTCTCCTTCCCCCTTTTCCCCCCCCTCCCTTTTCCCCCCCCCCCCCCGTCCCCCCTCTGTTTTTTCGCAGGAAAGGCGGATAGCAGCCTCCAGATGTTTGCCAGCCGAGGGAGACCGGGGGACAGAGGTGAGCAACAGGGCGGGAAACCGCCGCCTGAGAGTGAACCCTTCTACGAGCAAGCCGTGGGCATTCCCCAGCCCAACAGAAAGAGAAAACTGGAGAACAGGTGGAACAGCGGAGGCGAGAGAGGGAGTCAACAGTAGGAATGAGGGATGGCGCCAAGGCCCGGCATGTCCCCAACCAACAGAAGCAGAAGGGAAGATACCTAGGCCACAAGGGACACCGCAAACAGCAGGGGCAACAGCGACAGCCGCCGAAAGGAGAAGTTGAACAACAAGACGGACAACCGGACAGAGAGCGCAAACCCTGAGGCAGAGGGACATTTGAACGCTTGACCAAAGGGTCAGGTACTAACACAAGTCTAGCAGAAAAACAACCACCCAGGGTGGACCAGGAGCGTAGGACCCTCAGCCGTAACCCTAACCTTTTCCAGCCTTTTTTTCAGAATCCCAGAGACCCAGAGAAAACGAGACCGGAGAGGAGGAGGAACGGGAGCTGGAACAGGCAGTGGAAGGGAGACCGGTGGACGCGGACCCAGGGACGGCAGGGATGGCCCCTGGGGCCCAGGTGCCCCAGCCCTTACCAGCAGAGAGAGAGAGCCAGGGACGTGGGGCAACCGGAACCCCAGACGGACAATTACAGAAGAAGGAACCTAGAACGATGGGACAGCAGAGCCTGGGACAGACGACAGGACAGGGAGCCCCAGCGACCCAGGGACAGGAGCACCCAGGGGCAGAGAAACAGGAGATGGGACAGAACCCCAACCAGCAGGGTACAGGTACGAGGTCTCCCCCTTCCCCCCAGGTACACCAGAAGGAAACCCAGCCAACCCAGGAACGGAGGAGACAGGAATCGCCTCCGCGCCTCGATCAAGCACCGAAACGGCCACAGAGGAGCCAGGTATCGCTACAAAGAGAACAACTACGCCGAGCAGAGATTAAACTACGAGAGGAACTGGTAATCTCAGAAGTTCCTCTTACAGCATTAGAAATTAAGGTATTAGGGAAGGGTTTGTCTTTTGTTCCAGGTCCACCGAGCACGAGAGTCTCCCTGTCCAACGTAGAAGAAACATGGGATAGAATCGAAACAGCAGTGATGAGGAAGATGGACGAAGCACAAGACAAGTGGATGGGGAACCAGCAGCCGAGGCCATGCAGACCCCCACCATCTACCCTAGAGTCCTACCTACTACCAGAGTTTCGACAACCCCAGCCAACGAGGAAGAGACCAGCCCTAAGAAGCAAGGTGCAAGCCCTAAAGAAGGAGGCAAAAATCACACCCTTCTTCCTAAGACAGAACCTGAAGAAGGGAGAGCGAACAGCACTAAAAGGTTTGTCCCACAACCCTAATATTGTAGCTAATAAGGCAGACAAAAGCCCATCTTTGGTGATTATGTCCACAGAAAACTACAGAGCAGCAGGCCTGAAGCACTTGAAGGACGAGAGGACCTACGAGCCCCTAACAGATGGCGAGACTGCCCTAGAACAAGCTCAAGACAGAGGTAAGAAACTAATCCTGGACCTGTACAGAAATGAGGGCAGAGCAGGGACAATGACAGTAGCCCTGAGAGACTCCTTTCTGAAACACAAAAGTAGAGTGCCCAGTATCTACTTTCTGGCCAAGACACACAAGGACTTGGATCCGACTACGGGCACATGGAAAACAAGACCAGTGGTGTCAGGTTGTGCAGCACCTACCAGGCCAGTAGACAAATTCCTGACAGCCCTGTTGATGCCTTTGGTAGAGTTACTCCCGAACAGGATCAAGGACACCACCCACTTCCTACAGAAAATGGAAGCCCTGAAGGATGAACTGCAAGAAATCCCAGAAGACTACAGGTTGGTATCCTTTGATATTGAGTCTTTGTACCCTTCTATCCCACAGAAAGAAGCAGCAGCCAGAGTGAGCTCATTCTATGGAGACAAGCTACAGGACATCAAGGACGTGCTGAGAACCAGAGGGATAAGGACACCACCATCCCAAGCCCTCGTCAGACGAGCAATCCTGCATGTGATGCAGGACACCCTCCTGGAGTTTGACGGCATAACCTACAGACAGAAGACGGGAACGGCAATAGGAGCGTCAGTCAGCGTAGCAATTGCAGAACTGTTCGTCTACCTGACGGTAGAAGTGAGATTGCAAAGGGCAAACCTAAACCTCCTTGTTTTTTGCAGATATATTGATGACATCTTCTGCATCATCCCAGGAGGAGAATCTGAAGTACAGCGAACGTTGACATGGCTGAATGGTGTCAACAGAGCCTTGAGATTCACTTATGAAATGGATAAACAGGAGCTCCCCTTCTTGGACACAAAAGTCTACTTGGACACGAGGCGGGGCCTCCAGACAAAGACTTACTACAAACCGTCCAACACCCACCAGTTCCTCCTATGGACTTCAGCACACCCAACCTCCCTCAGGAGGTCCCTGCCGTACTCCATGGCATTGCGGATCAAGAGAATTTGCAGCGAGGCAACAGAGTGTGAGTATGCAACAGTAGAAATGTTGGATTTTTTCAGGTCCAGAGGATATCCAGAGAAGGTCCTGCAGGAGGCGAAGCAGAAGGTGGACACCCTGGAGAGACCGAGACTCCTAGTAGTGAAGAGAAAGGTGCCCCTAGGAAGGATGATCCTACCAATGAAGTTCGAGCCTAGGATGGCCAGGACCATCAAGATACACCTGAAGGACCTGTGGATGTGGATAGAACAAACGTATGGGGAAGCCCCATGGTTCAAGCACTTCCCCCAGCAACAACCACTAGTAGCATGGATGAAGTTCGACTCGATCAAGGACCTACTAGTGAGGGCAAGATTCCGAAGATGCAGTGACCTAGTGAGTGGAGTCCCTCGCGCGTTTTGCCTCCTCCTGCAGGAGAGGCCCTGTAGGGCAAGGGGTAGGACTACTACCCTCCCTTGAGACCCCGGACTGAGCCGGGTGGGGCGCTCAGTGTTGGTATTGCCAGCCGCACAACACGAAAACCCTAACAACCGCACGATCCTCAATGGTTCAGAAGGGGAACGGCCCTCGGAGAGCCGCCCTGACGGAGACCGAAACCTGCGAGAGCTCCCACTAAGGAACACTAGCAAGACATATTGTTGTGTCTGGCGGAGCACGGGTAGGGAAATCCCGGAGCAGAGACCTGACCGCCTATGTTTACATGCCCTGAGGCGCCTCCCAGCCTAATTAAAATTCTTTCCCACGGTACACGTGAGAAGAAAGATTTACATGTTTCATGCATTAGAATGTCTTCCCTGGTCTTTATTTCAAGAAGCAGCTATGTAGACTACACTTGGAGCAACGAAGCACAGTGGGACTCGTGGACCCAGCCGGGGGACGAGAGCCGAGCCTGGAGACACGGACAGCAGAGAAGGACAACCGAGAAATACAACCCTTCCCCTCCCCGAGCACCGGAATCGGCCGACACCGGCCGGAGAGGCCCCACGTGGAGACAGGAGTTCAAGGAGGAACCGACAAAGCAGCCGGCCATTTTGTTTTCTTCCTCACAGGAAAAGCCGGCATCCCTTATGAAGGGGAGCATGAGGACGAAGCTGGAGCCTGCCCCACAGGAGAAGCGGACTGTGGCCGCAGGATAAAGCCGTACCAGCTCAAGCTCTGGTCCCCACAGTGGAAACGGGAATGTGAAGAAGAAGGACAGGAATCGCCCCAGCCACCCTATGAAGGACCACAAGAAGCTAAGGACTAGACAGGATTAGCGGCAAGAAACCCAGAGAAGCCGGTCAGCAGTCACGGAGACGGAAGGGACAGGAGCAGAAGCGCAACGAGGCAGACCAGCATTCTTGCATATTCTTAAGAATTTGTCATTTTCCCGAAGGTTATCCTAGGTTGTGAGACCTTGCGGTTATACCTTTTTCTGTGGATTTTTGTGTAATACAGACCTAGGTAGGAGGGTAAGGGACCAACCCCCGAGAAGCCCCCCGACCCCTAGGGGACCCATATGTCCTCCCACAGCTACCGTCGTATTTAACCCTGAACCCTACACCGTTATAACCTACCAGCAAAGCAGCATCAACCAGCAAAGCAGTAGTCAACTAGCAAAGGCAGTAGTCAACCAACAAAGCAGTAGTCAACCAGACAAAGCATAAGCCAACAGCAAAGCAGAACCAACCGCAAAAGCACAGTCCAACCAGCAGAGCAAAGTCAACCAGCAAAGCATTAGCCAACCAGCAAAGCAGCAAGTAGTCAACCAGCAGAGCCGTAGTCAACCAGCAGAGCAATAGTCACACCAGACAAAGCAATAGTCAAGCCAGACACAAAGCAGTAAGTCAACCAGCAGAGCAAAGTCAACCAGCCAAAAGCAGAAGTCCAACCAAGCAGAGCATAGTCAACAAGCAAAAGCATAGTCAAACCAGCAAAGCAGTAGTCAACCAGCAAGCAGTAGTCAACCAGCAGAGCAGTAGTCAACCAGCCGAAGCCAGTAGTCAACCAAGCAAAGCAGTATCAGCCACCAAAGCATAAGCGAACCAGCAAAGCAGTAGTCAACACACAAACAGCGAAGTCAACCAGCAAAGCAGTAGTCAACCAACAAACACAGTACCAACCAGTCAAAGCTGTAGTCTAGCAGCAAAGCAGTAGTCAACCAGCAAAGCAGGTATGTCAACCAGCAAAGCATAGTCAACCAGCAAAGCATATCAACCAGCAAAGCATTAGTCCAACCAGCAAAGCTGAGTCAACCAGCAAAAGCAGTATCCCAACCACACAAAGCAGTAGTCACCAGCAAAGAGCAATCAATCCAACAAAGCAGTATCAACCTAGCAAGCAGTAGTCAACAACAAAAGCAGTAGTCAACTAGCAAAGCATTAAGTCACAAGCAAAGATAGTCAACCAGCAAAGCAGTAGTCTAACACAGCAACGCATAGTCAACCAACAAAGCAGTCAGCCAACCAACAAAGCAGTAGTGTCAACTGAGCAAAGCAGTAGTCAACCAACAAGCAGAGTCAGTCAACTCAGCAAAGCAGTAGTCCAACCCAACAAAGCAGTAGTCAACTAGCAAAGCATAAGTCAACCGTAGCAGAGCAATAGTCAACCAGCATAGCAGTAGTCAACTACAAAGCAGTAGTACAACTACAAAGCAGATAGTCAACCACCAGAGAAATAGTCAACTAGCAAAGCAGTATGTCCCAACTAGCAAAGCAGTAGTCAACTGCAAAGCATAGTCAACTGCACAAAGCAGTAGTCATAGCAAGACAGAAGTCAAACAACAAAGCAGTAATCCAACCACAAAGCAGTAGCAACTAACAACGCAGTAGTCAACTAGCAGAGCAGAGCATTCAACCACAAAGCAGTATCAACTAGCAAAAGCATAGTAAACTACAGAGCAGCAGTCAAAAACCCAGCAAAGCAAGGTAGTGCACCAGCCAAAGCAGTAGACAACCAGCAAAGCAGCAGTCAACCAGCAAAGCAGTAGTCAACCAGCAATGCAGCAGTCAATCAGCAAAGCAGTAGCTTCAACTAGCAAAGCAGAAGTCAACTACAGCAGAGCAGTAGTCACCAGCAAAGCAGCAGTAAACTAGCAAAGCAGTAGTCCCAACTAGCAAAGCAGAGTCACTAGCAAAGCAGTAGTCCACTAGCAAAGCAGTAGTCATCACAGCAAAGCAGTAGTCAAGTAGCAAAGCATGTCAACTAGCAACAGCATTAGTCAACGTAGCAAAGCATAGTCAACCAGCAAAGCAGTAGTCAACTAGCAAAGCAGTATCAAACACAACAGAGCAGTAGCCAAACCAGCAAATGCAGTAGTCAACTAGCAGAGCAGTAGTCACCCACAAAGCACAGTAGTCAACCAGCAAAGCAGTAGCCAACCACACAGCAGTATTCACTATCAAAGCATTAGGCAACTAGCAAACAGTAGTCCCAATAGCAAAGCAGTAGTCAACCACAGAGCAGAAGTCACTAGCAAAGCAGTAGTCAACTACAAAGCAGTAGTCAAACAGCAACATCAAGTAAAGATCAACTAGCAAGTCAGTAGTCAAACAGCAGAGCCAAAGTCAACCAATCAAAGCAGTAATCAGAAAGAAAGCAGCAGTCAACCAGCAAAGCAGTAGTGTCAACTAGCAAAGCGCAGTAGTCAACCAGCAAAGCAGAGGTCAACTACAAAGCAAGTAGTCAAACAGACATGAGCAGAAGTCAGCACCAGCAAAGCAGTAATCAGAAAGCAAAGCAGCGTCACAGCAAAGCAGTAGTCCAACAAGCAAAGCAGTAGTTCAACCAGCAAAGAGCAGCAGTAACCAGCAAAAGCAGTTATTCAACTAGCAAAGCAGTAGCCCAACCCAGCAAAGCAGTAAGTCAGACTAGCAAAGCAGAGAGTCAACTAGCAAAGCAGTAGTCAACTAGTCAAAGCAGTAGTCAGCTAGCAAAGCAGTCTATCAACCAGCAGAGACAGAAGTCAACCAGCAAAGCACTAGTCAACCAGCAAAGCAGTAGTCAACCACATAGCAGTTAAATCAAGCCAGCAAGCAGTTGTCATCCAGCAGAGCAGAAGTCAAACCAACAAAGCAGTATCAACCAGCAGAGCAGTAATCAACCACAGAGCAGTTGTCAACCAGGCAGAGCAAGGAAGTCAACCAACAAACCAGTAGTCAACTAGCAAAGCAGTAGTCAACTTAGCAGATGCCATATGTCAACCAGCAAAGCAGTAGTCAACCAGCAAAAGCAATGCATCAACCTGAGCAAAGCAGTAGTCACTAGCACAGCAGTAGATCAACCAGCAAAGCAGTTAGTCAATGCGTAAAACCAGCAAAGCAGTAGACCAACCAGAAAGCATGTAGTCCAACTAGCAAAGGCAGTAGTCAACCAGCAGAGCAAGAAGTCAACCATGCAGAGCAGTAGTCACAACCAACAAAAGCAGCAGATCACCATCAAAGCAGTAGTCAACCAGCAAAGCAGTGGTCAAACAGCGTGGGGGAGAAGATCAACCCAGCAAGGCAGTTAGTCAACCATCAAGCAAGTAGTCAACCAGCATAGCCAGAGTCAAACAGCAAAGCAGTAGTCAACCAGCAAAGTCAGTAGTCAACCAGGCAAAGCATAGTCAAACCAGCAGAGCAGAAGTCAAACACAAAGGCAGTAAGACAACCAGCAAAGCAGAAGCCAACCAACATAGAGCAGTAGTCAACCAGCAAAGCAGTAGTCAACCCAACAAAGCTGTAGTCAACTAGCAAAGCAGTATCAACCAAAAGAGCGTAGTCAACCAGCAAAGCAGTAGTCAACCGCCAAGCAGTAGTCAACCAACAAAGCAGTAGTCAACTAGCAAAGCAGTAGTCAACTAGCAAAGCATAAGTGCAACAAACAAAGCAGTAGTCAACCAACAAAGCAGTAGTCAACAGCAAAGCAGTAGTCAACCAACAAAGCATAGTCAACAGCAAGCCAGTAAGTCAACAAGCAAAAGCAGTAGTCAACTAGCAAAGTCAGTAGTCAACCTAGCAAAGCATAAGTCAACCAGACAGAGCAAGAAGCACACCACAAATCAGCAGTCAACCAGCAAAGCCAGTCAACCTAGCAAAGCAGTAGTAAACTAGCAAAGCAGTAGTCCAACCAGCAGAGCAATTAGTCAACCATCAAAGCAGTAGTCCACTAGCAAAGCATAAGTCAACCGCAATAGCCAGTAGTCAACCAACAAAGCAGTATTCAACAAGCAAAGGCGAGATAGTTCAAAAACCAACAAAGCATAAGCTCAACCACAAAGCATAAGAGTCAACAAGCAAAGCAGTAGTCAACCTATCAAAGCATAGTCAACTCTAGCAAAGCATCTAATCAACCAGCAGAGCTAATAGTCAACCATCAAAGCAGCAGGTCAACCAGCAAAAGCAAGTAGTCAACTAGCAAACAGTTAGTCATCTAGCAAAGAAGTAGTTATCCAAAACCAGCAGAGCAATAGTCAATCAGCAATGCAGTAGTCAACTAGCAAAGCAGTAACCAACTAGCATAAGGCAGTAAAAAAAAAAAGTCAACACAAAGCATAGTCCAATCAAGCAAAAGTCAGTAGTCAGAGAAGCAAAGCAGAAGTCAACCAGCAAAGAAGTAGTTCTAACGAGCAAGTAGCAGTCAACCAGCAAAGCAGTAGGCCAACCAGCGAAAGCAGTAGTCCAACCAGCAAAGCAGCAGTCAACCAGCAAAGCAGTAGTCAACCAGCAAAGCAGCCAGTCAAGCCAGCCAAAGCAGTAGATCAAATAGCAAAGCAAAAGTCAACTAGCAGAGCAGTATTCAACCCAAACGCAGTAGTAAACTACAAAGCAGAACAATCTCGCAAAGTCAGTAGTCAACTAGCAAAGCAGTAGTCAACTAGCAAAGCAGTAGTCAACACTCAAAGCAGTAGTCCAAGTAGCAAGAGCAGTAGTACAACCAGCAATAGAAGAGTCAACGTAGCAAAGCAGTAGCCAACGCAGCAAAGTCAGTATCAACTAGCATAGCCTATCAACCAGCAAAGCAGTACAGTTCAACCAGCAAGCAATAGCCAACTCAGCAGAAGCGCAGTAGTCAACTAGCAAAGCCGTGAGTCAACTAGCAAAGCAGTATTCAACTAGCAAAGCAGTATCCAACCAGCAAGCAGTAAGTCAAGTTAGCAAAGCGTAGTCAACCAGCCAAAGCCAGAAGTCCTAGCAAAGCAGTACGCCATACCAGCAAAGCAGTAGAGTCCCCGACTAGCAGAGCAAGTCAACCACAAAGCAGTAGTCAACCAGCAAAGCAATAGCCAACAAACAAGCATAGCGAAAACTAGCAAAGCAGTAGTCAACTAGCAAGCAGTAGTGCAACCACAGAGCCAGTAATCAACCAGGCACAGCAGTAGCAACCAGCGAGCAGAAGTCAACCAAACAAACGCATAGTCAACCAGCAAAGCAGTTAGTCACTAGCAAAGCAGTAGTCAAGCCAGCAAAGCATCAGTTAACCAGCAAGCATTAGGCAACGTGCAAAGCATTAGCCAACCAGCAAAGCAGTAGTCAACCAGCACAGCAGCATCAACCAGCAAAGTCATAGTCAACTAGCAAAGCAGTAGTCAATCAGCAGAGCAGTAATCAACAGCAGAGCAGTAGTCAACACCAGCAGAGCAAAGTCAACCACGCAGCAGTAGTCAAACCATCCAAACGTATCAACCAGGACAAAGGCAGTAGTCAACTAGCAAAGCAGTAGTCAAGCCAGCAAACATCTACAGCAGTCAACCAGCAAAGGCTGTATCAAACCTACAGAGCAGCAGTCAACCAGCAAAGCAGTAGTCAAACCAGCAAAGCATGGTCAACCGCGGAGCAGAAGTCACCACAAGGCAGTAGTCAACGAACGCAAAGCAGAGGTCCAACAGCGGAGTAAAACTCAGTAGTCAACGCAGCAAAGCAGACGTAAGTCACACAACCAGCATGAACAGAAGCTCAACCAGCAAGAGGCAGTATCAACCACAAAGAGCGTTAGTCCAACCAGCAAAGCAGCAGTCAACCAGCAAAGCAGTAGTCAACTGAGCAAGCCAGTAGTCAACTAGTCAAAGCAGTAGTCAACTAGCAAAGCAGTAGTCCAACCACAGCAGCCCTAGTCCCCATCTAGCAAAGCAGTAGTCAACAAGCAAGCATGTAGTCAACCAGCAAAGCAGCGTCAACCACAACAGCAGTAGTCAACTTGCAAAGCATAGACAAGTCAACCAGCAAAGCAGTATCAACCAGCAAAGCAGCCGTCAACAGCAAAGCAGTGGGGGAGTCAACTAGCAAAGTCCGTAGTCAGAACTAGCAAGCAGTAGTCAACTCGCAATCATAAGTCAACCAGCAAAGTATAGTACAACTAGCAAAGCTGTAGTCGAACTGACCAAGCGCATTAGTTAACCGATGCAAAGCATATGTCAAACTCAGCAAAGCAGTAGCGTCAACTAGCAAAAACAGTAGTCAACTAGCAAAGCAGTAGTAACTACAAAGCAGGTAGTCATACCAGCAAGCAGTAGTCAACAACAAAGCGTAAGTCAACTCGCAAAACAGTCGTCAACTAGCAAAGCAGAAGTCCAACTAGCAACGCAGTATCAACTGGCAAGACGTCATACGTCACCGAGCAAAGCAGTAGTCAAGCTCACAAAGCAGTAATCTCGACAACCAGGCAAAGCAGTAGTCCAACTCAACAAAGCAGTAGTCAACCAACAACGCATTAGTCACCCATCAAAGCAAGTAACAGTCCAAACAGCCCAAAGCAGTAGTCTCCACCCTACAGTTACGGGCAAAAGTAGTCAAACTAGCAAAGCAGTAGATAACCACAAAGCAGTAGTCAACCAGAAAAGCAGTAGTCTCAACCAGCAAAGCAGTAGTCAACCAACAAAGCAATAGTCAATCCAACAAAGCAGTGAGTCAAGCTACCAAAGCATAAGTCACATTCAGCGAAAGCAGTAGTCAAAACCACAAAGCAGTAGTCAACCAACAAAGCATTAGTCAGCCACATAGCATAGTCAACTAACAAAGCAGTATCTACCGCAACGAAGCAGTAGTCTAAGCCAGCAAAGCAGTCAATCACCTAACAAAGCAAGATAGTCAATCTAGCATAGCCTAAGTCAACCAGCAAAGCAGTAGTCAAACACAAAGCAGTAGCCAACCAGCAACAGCCGTTAGTCAACTAACAAAGCAGTATCAACCAACAAAGCAGTAGTCAACCAGCAAGTAGCAGAGTTCAACCTAACAAAGCAGTAAGTAAACCAACAAAGCAGTATCAACCAACAAAGCAGTATGTCAACCCAACAAAGTCATGTAGTCAATCCAGAAAGCAGTAGTCAATCTAACAAGGCAGTAGTCCAAGCCAAGCAAAGCACTAGTCAACTCAGCAAAGCAGTAGTGCAACTAACAAAGCATTAGTCAACCTAACAAAGCAGTCAAGTCAACCAACAAAGCAGTAGTCAACCAACAAAGCCGTAGTCAACCAGCAAAGCAGTATCAACTCAACAAAGCAGTAGTCAACCAAAAAGCAGTGTCAACCAGCAAAGCAGTAGTCAACTAACAAAGCAAGTCAACTAACAAAGCAGTAGTCCGAACTAACCAAGCCAGTAGTCAACCAACAAAGCAGCAAGTCAACCAACAAAGCAGTAAGTCACCAGAAAAGCAGTAGTCAACTAACCAAAGCAGTAGGTCAACTAACAGAAGCAGGTAGTCAACCAACAAAGCATAGTCAGCCAACAAAGCAGTAGTCAACCGCAAAGCAGTAATCAACTACAAAGGATAGCTCAACCACAAGCAGTAGTCAACTCACCAAAGCAGTAAGTCAACTAACAAAGCAAGTAGTCAACTACAAAGCAGTATCAACGAACAAAGCATAGTCAACCAAGACCAAGCATAAGACACCACAAAGCATTAGTCAACTAACAAAGCAGTAGTTCACCAACAACGCAGTAAGTCAACCACAAAGCCTCGTCAACTAACAAAGCAGTATCCCCCCCAACTAACAAGCAAATAGTCAACTAACAATGGCAGAGTATTCAACCACCAAAGCATAGTCCAAGCCACAAAGCAGTAGGACAGCCAGCAAAGCAGTGTCAACAAAGCAAAGCAGTAGTCAAAACCATCAAAGCAGTAGTCAACTAACAAAGCAGTAGTCAACTACAAAGCAGTAGTCAACTCAACCAAGCATCAGTCAACCAACCACAGCAGTAGTCAACCAGCAAAGCAGTTTCACTAACAAAGCAGTAGTCAACCAACAAAAGAGTAGTCACCAGCAAAGCAGTTTAGTCAACTAACAAAGCAGTAGTCAACTAAAAAGCAGTAGTCAATACAACAAACAGTAGTCAACCAACAAAGCAGATAGTTCCAACCAACATAGCAGTAGTCAACCAACATAGGCAGTATCAGCTTAAACAAAGCATAGTCAACCAACAAAGCAGTAATCAACCAGCAAAGCAGTAGTCAACGAAACAAAGCGTATCAACCAGCAAAGCATAGTCACATAACAAAGCAGTAGTCAACCAACAAAGCAGTAGTCACCAGCAAAGCAGTAGTCCAACTACACAAATCAGTAGTCAACTTACAAAGCGTATTCAACTAACAAAGCAGTGAGTCAACCGAACAAAGCAGAAGTCAACCAACAAAGCAGTAGTCAACGCCAGCAAAGCAGGAAGTCAACTAATCAAAGCAGTCAAGTCAACGACAGTCAAAGCTGTACTCAACTAACAAACAGTAGTCAACGCTAACACAAGCAGTAGTCATCCAACAAAGCATAGTTTTTCAACCCCAAAAACGAATCGCAGTAGATACACATGCCATCAAGCTCAGGTAAGGAACAGTTCAATCTAACAAAAGCAGTAGTCAACACAAAGCAGTAGTCAACAACAAAGCATGTAGTCCAACCACAAAGCAGTAGTCAACGAGGCAAACTCGCTGACGAGTCAACTAACAAATCAGTAGTCGAACTAACAAAGCAGTATCAACTAACAAAGAGCAGTAGTTCCAAAAGTACAACAAAGCAGTTAGTACAACCAACAAAGCGCGTAACGTCAACCAGCAAAAGCAGACGTCCAAACTAACAGAAGCAGTAGTTCAACCACCAAAGCAGTAGGTCAAACCCCCCCCCTAAAAAAACCAAAGCAGTAGTCCAACTCAACCAAAGCAGTACGTCAACTAACAAAGCAGTAGTCAACCAACAAGCAGTAGTCAACCAACAAAGCATAGTCCAACCAACAAGCAGTATTCAAACTAACAAAGCTCAGTAGTCCAATCACAAAAGCAGTTACGTAACCAACAAGCAGTAGTCAACCAACAAAGCAGTAGAGTCACCCACAAAGTCAGTAGTACAACCAGCAAAGCAGTAGTCAACCCAACACAAGCAGTAAGTCACCAACAAAGCAGTAGTCACCACAGCAAAGCAGTAGTCAACCAACAAAGCAGAGTCAACCACAAAGCGAGTAGTCAACCAACAAAGGCATAGTCAACCACAAACAGTAGCCAACCAACAGGTATCAGTATCAACCAACAACGCAGTAGTCAACGTAACAAAGCAGTAGTGCAACCAGCAAAGCAGTAGTCCAACTCAACAAGGCAGTAGACAACCCACAAAGCAGTAGTCAACTAGCAAGCGAGTAGAGTCAACAACAAAGCCAGTAGTCAACCAGCAAAGCAGCTAGACACATAACAAAGCCGTATTAGTCAACTTAACAAAGCAGTATTCAACTACGCCTAGCAAGAAGTCAACCAAAAAAAACAAACAGAAGTCAAACCAACAAAGCAGTCAGTCAACCACAAAGGCAGTAGTTCAACTAACAAACGCAGTAGTCAACTAACAAAGCAGTAGTCAACCAACAAGCAGTAGTCGCAACAAAGCAGTCAATGTCAACACAGCAAAGCATAATCAACTAACAAAAGGATTAGTCAACCACAAAGCGAAAGTTAACCAGCAAAGCAGTAGTCAACAAACAAAAGCAATTATTCAACTAGCAAAGCAGTAGTCCAACGACCAAAGCAGTAGTCAACCAACAAAGCAGTTGTCAACTCATGCACAGCATTCAGATCCAACTAACAAAGACAGTATCAACCAACAAAGCAGTAGTCCCAACCAGCAAAGCGGAGTAGTCAATCTGACAAAGACATTAGTCAAGCTAACAAAGCATAGTCAAACTATCATGAAGCAGTAGTCGAGGGAGAACCAACAAATGCAGTAGTCAACCAACCAAAGCAGTAGGCAACTTCAGCAAAGGTAACAGTAGTCTCAACTAACAAAGCAGTAAGATCAACCATCAAAGCAGTAGGTACAACTAACAATCGCAGATATCAACTAACAAAGCAGTATGTCCACAGCCAACATAAGCATAGTCACCAACACAGCTAAGTGAGTACTACTCAACCAGCCAAAGCAGTATCAACTACAAAGCAGTACAACAAGCAAGCAGTATATTCAAAACCAGCAAAGCAAGTAGTCAACTAACAAAGCCAGTAGTCAACTAAAAAGCAGTAGTCAACTAACCAAAGCAGTAGTCAACCACAAAGCATGTATCAACCAGACAAAGGCAGTATTCGAACCACCAAAGGCAGTAGTCAGGCAACAAAGCAGTGAAGTCAACCAACAAAGCAGATAGTCAAAACCCACAAGCAGTGAAGTAACGCACTAACAAAGGCAGTAGTCAACACACAAAGCAGTAGTCAACTAACAAAGCAGGTAGTCAACCAACAAAGGCAGTATCAACCAGCAAAGCGTACCAACTAACAATCATAAGTTCAACTTACAAAGGCAGTAATCAACTAACAACGCAGTAGTCAATCCAACAACAGCAGTAGTACACCAACAAAGCATAGTCAACCAGCAAAGCAGAAGACAAGCTATACAAAGGCAGTCAGCGTCAACCAGCAAAGCATAGTCAACTAACAAAGCATAGTCAACGAAACAAAGCAGTAGTCAACCAACAAAGCAGGTAGTTCAACCTAACAAAGCCGAAGTTCAACCAGCAAAGCATAGTCATACTACATAGCATGTAGTCAACCAGCAAAGCAGTAGTCAACTAACAAAGCAGTAGTCAACCAACAAAGCAGTAGTCAACGAGGCAAAGCAGTATCAACTAACAAATCAGTATTCAACCTAACAAAGCCAGTAATCAACTAACATAGCAGAAGTCAACCCGAACAAAGCAGTAGTCAACAACAAAAGCCAGACTACAGTCAAGCACCAGCAAAGAGCCGAAGCGACAACTAACAAAGCATAGTGCAACCAACAAAAGCAGTTAGTCAACAAACACAGATAAGTTTGTCAACTAAACAAAGCGCAGTAGGGTCAAAATCAGAACAAAGCAGTAGTCAACCAATCAAACCAAAGCAGTAGTCAACTCAACAAAGCCATAGCAACCAACAAGCAGTAGTTCACACTAACAAGCAGTAGTCAATCATCAAACAGTAGTCAACCATACAAAAAGCAGTAGTCAACCAACAAAGCAGTAGTCAACCAACAAAGCAGTATTCAAGCCCAAAGCAGTAGTCAACCAACAAAGCAGTAAGTCAACCAACAAAGCGAGTAGTCAACGAGCAACAGCAGTAGTCAACCACAAAGCATAGTCAACAACTAAAGCAGTAGTCAACCAGCAAAGCAGTAGTCAACCAAACAAAGCAAGTAGTCAACCAACAAACGCAAAGGTCAACCATCAAAGGCAGTAGTCCGACGAGCAAAGCGTAGTCAACTCAACAAGCAGTAGTCAACCAACAAAGGCGTAGTCCAACCACAAAGCATAGCGTCACACCAACAAAGCAGTGTCAACCAACAAAGCAGTAGATCACTAGCAACAAAGCAGTAGTCTACCAACAAAGCTAGTCCAACCAACAACAGCAGTAGTCAACCAACAAGCGGGCAGTAGTCAACTACAAACAGTAAGTCACCCAAGCAAAGCAGTAGTCAACCTAACAAAGCAGAGTCAACCCAACAAGAGCAGTATTCAACCAACAAAGCATATCGAACCATCAAAGAGCAGTATTTTGCAACCAACAGAAGCAGTAGTCAACCAAACAAAGCAGGAGTCAAACCAGCAAAGCAGTAGATCAATCCAACAAAGCAGTAGTCCAACTTGTCAACAAAGAGCAGTAGTCCACCAACAAGCAGTAGTCAACCAACAAAGCAGTAGTCAAAACCAACAAAGCATAAGTCAACCAACAAAGCAGCTAGTCAACCAACAAAGCATATCAACCAACAAAGCAGTATCAAACCAACAAGCAGTAGTCAACCAACAACAGCATATCAACCAACAAAGCACAGTAGTCAACAACGAAAGCAGTATCAACCAACAATAGCAGTAGTCAACCAACAAAGCGTAGTCAACCAACAAAGCAGTAGTCAACCAGCAAGCAGTAGTCCACGCAACAATGCAGTATTCAACCAACAAAGCAGTAGTCAACCGAGCAAGCAATAGGTCCCCCCCCCCAACTAACAAAGCAGTAGTCAAGTCCAACAAAGCAGTAGTCAACCAACAAAGCAGCAGTCAACCAACAAATCAGTCAGACAACCAACAAAGCAGTATTCAACCCAACAAAGCAGCTAGTCAACACAAGCATAGTCCAACCAACAAGCAGTAGCACAACCCAACAAAGCAGTAGTCAACCAACAAAGCGCATAGTCAACCAACAAGCAGTAGTCAACCAACAAAGTAACATACGTGGTAAATGGAGCATCATACTAACTAGCGTCTGGATAACACCTTTTCTTATCAAAAAACAATACAGGAATTTTTTGAGTTAAGACAAACATGTTTATGGAAATAATACGAGAGTTGCCGAAAATGCACATTTAATGTATTTCAACATGATGGTTCTCTGAACCATTCCATCCACAAAGCTACTTATTTCTTGCAATAACGCGATAATATTTCTCTTTTTAATAAACATGATAATCACTGCGCTGCTATGAGCGATGATGTTTCCTAGAGAATTTCAAACATTTCAGCGTCACTGCTCATCAAATACATATGAGTTATCGCTCACTAAAAAAAAATGTTCAAAGGAAGAATTTCCGATACTGGGTCTCAGGAAGTGTCTATCTAGCGCAGTTAAACTCATCTCCTTTTGAACCCTTTTCCACTTGCACAAGACTGTCTATAAAACATTCTGATTTCACCAACGATATTTGCAGTTCCTCACCAGCAAGATAATTTCTGAGCTTTATCCTTGTGATATAAACCCAGGACATCAAGATCCGACACAAACACAGCACATCACACACACACACTCACACACGCACACATCTCCACGAACACACACACACACACACACACACACACACCATGCAACAACACCCACACACACACACACACACACATCACAACCCACACACTGGGGACCAGAGACTGTGACTCGACTCATGCAACCCCACTTTCTGAAAACTGACAATTCCCTTCCCCAGTACCCCCAATAACACCACTCAATCCCACCTCCATCTATACCGCCCTCTTTCCTTATCCTCAGCCATCCCCTTTTGTCTCCCTCTACCCACTCCCCTCTCTCCCCTTATCACTCTCCCCTTCCATGTCAATACTCCCTTCTCTCACCACTCTAGTACAATCTCTCTCTCTCCTCTCTCCTCCACATCTATCTCTCGACCTGATCCTCGCTCCTCTCTCTCTCTCTCTCTTTCCCTCACACACACTCCTCATAAATTTCTCCATCTCTCTGTCCGTCCTCCCACCGACGTACACAACACAGCACAAACACGACACATCACACACCCACACACAACACACTAAGGGCACAGCACGACTACACACACACACACACACACACAGCAGCACACACACACATACACACACTACACACACACTATACCACACACACCAGAGTCACACACACACACACACACACACACACTCACACACACACACACAGAAACAAGGGTCACTCTCTGGAATTCTGAAGACTCAGATGAATCACAAAGGGATGTAAAGCCAGTTCTTCAGTTACAGATGATCAGGAATTGAACATGCTGGCGAGCGATTTAGATGGTGGCAGGTACCATACTTAGCTTTAATACGACGCTATGATAAAGCTCATGGAACAGGGAGAGAGACCTAATCGCATTCTGAATGAGGCGGGGAAGGACGGAGTCTCGACCCCTGCAACTACATTAGGTGAGTACATACACACATGCACACACACATCATCGCACACAGCACACTCATAACCAACACACATAAACTGCAAACATACACCCAATTACACTACGAAACCTAGCCCAATAAAATGAAAATAGGCCTCATATGGGATGTCTAAGACTCAGGTATCAAAGGAAGATGGCCCTGGAAAGATGAATCGGATGGAAGAGCAATGTAAAAGGATTGAACAAGAGTGAAAAAAGCAAACTAAGGCAAACTTTCTGCAAGAAAGACAGAAACTGAAGGCACGAAAAAAGAATGGGAGTCTCACGAGCTGAAGCTGAGCAGAAGCCAAGATACAACCCAAAAGACAAAGAAATATTGCTGAAGCGGTTGCCCCTGACGGAATTTTTTTAATTTTCTCCCAGAGACCTTACTCCCACACCTACCAGGTTGGGGCATGTAAGGGAAGCGGGGAGATCTGCCTAGAGAGGTGTCAGTCTGGATGTACGAAGACTAAGAAATTAGCCTCATAACTCCTAGGCTAATTTTACACACAATAACTACATTACGACTACATATATTTTAACTAAGTTAAAGGATAGTCGTTAGCATTATGTCCAGAGCATTAACTAACCCAAAGGCACTTTCAACTCGCGCCATTTGAGGTCCCAAGGGATACAGCTGATGCCGACAGCGAGTACTTTACATTATTGGCAGTGAGACGGCGACTGTCCCACCACCCTACACAAACTTTTCATTTGTGAATACATTCATACACTATAGATCACTGCAAGCAACGGGTTTCATTAGTCTGGACCATGCAGTTGTATGATTCAAGAAGCATTCCTCATGTAACGCCTGTCCGCATCACTAACACGTTAGTATTTGTAAATTTGCGATTTAGGTGTACACGGATGTAGTAGAGGTGACACGCCGACGAGTCAGAGATTGCACAAGCAGCTCCCTTTCAACGACCACATTTCCTCTCTGAGGAATGAAGGTCAGTATTCTATTGGCTGAAGTTACCCCTGAAGTGGAGCAGCAGGCT
Source organism: Cherax quadricarinatus (assembly GCF_026875155.1). Taxonomy (NCBI): domain Eukaryota; kingdom Metazoa; phylum Arthropoda; class Malacostraca; order Decapoda; family Parastacidae; genus Cherax; species Cherax quadricarinatus. Next base: position 58,677,069 of record NC_069418.1, on the reverse strand, counting down.
TCAAGCTGAATTCACGACTGAAGCAGGGACCAATAATTAATCCAAGCCTGTCGTGCCTGCACATACATTACCTTAATTCCCCACAGGGCCAGTACCCATAGAGGACATGGCATCTGGAGCAGGCACAAACCTAGTAAAGAAGGGGTTTGAAGGAAGGGAAGGAAACATGACTTACTTTAAGGCCCAATTAGGCTACCAGGCAAGGCCGAGGAATGAAGGGGAGGAACTGTTGGGTGCAGGAACAGCAGTAAGGGGAGTGCGGGTAGAGGTGACAAGTCCCATGCCGAGGCACGACCAGGCCACCAAGAGTTACAGGAAATAAAGGAGACAATAGCTTTGTACAAACAAGACCTGGAGGCAAGGAGGGAAAGGCAAATGGAGGAGGAGAGGGAGAGGTCAGTCTTTACTCATGGGCTTCAGGGGAGTGAAGGGAAGACACACAATGAAAGACAGCAGAAAGAAAAACAAGAGATTGAAAACATGATCAAAAACATAGGTAAGGAGGACATGAATGTCATTGCCACATGTCTAGAAATTCTGTTGGACAATGGTATGGGGCAGAATGACAATACCACTACAAGAATTGAGGGAATGATGTTTTTCAATAGTTACAGGAATAGTATCCATAGTTGTAAGGAGAGAAAGATCGTGAGCTTGGGTAGAATTGTGGACAGTGAAGATGCGTGTACCACTCATGAGAGCATGAAAGGATATATCTCTACCAACGTGTGGTAGGAGCACCATGGTAATGTTATAGTATTGTGTGTTTTGAAACATAATGTGGAAAGGGAGTGCGTGACGTGCTGGTCTTTTCTGAGTAGAATGAGAAAGAAGTGAAGAATATCATGAAGTAATGATCTTGGGCATTTAAGTGTGGGACTGGAGTCGGTCCGACGTGGGACAGGCGGGCAATTCGAAAATTGCCACACCGTAGAGGAAGAAGCCAGAAGCATAGTCAAAGAACAGAGGTTAGATGTATCAAAGGAGTCAGTCGAACCCGGGTACCTGAAGGGTGAAAGAAACGGCACCGCACAAGAGTACAGGGACATTAGAATGTGTCAGAAGAGTGGTCATATAACAAGGCAGGGTCAGAACAGGATGTGATATCAGAAAGGGGCCCAGAGGAGCAGGTCCATGGATTCAGAACTCCATGGTTATATCGCTTCTTCTTTTGTTTAGAAAAAAAGAAAAAAGGGGGTAAACATGAAGGAATAGCTCCTAGGAGGCAAAGGAAGGTCGTAAATCCCCCTCCGCCCCCAAGAGAACCTCAGCACCGCAAGTAATGCAGATGCGGCATGGAACCCGTGCTATACCCTACCCCTCATGCCAGTAAACGAGGAATCCAGGATAGCAACCTCACATCCGCTGAGCCACCTCACTCCTCAGTGGATAAGAGAGGCCAACCGGACACCCGCCACAAAACATACCTCCTTCAGCCAGCACCCCCTGGAATCCGACAGGCAGCCTCCAGAGAAACACCTGTCACCCGAAAGACACCCAAAGCATTCCCCCCCCCCGGGAAACCGGAGAGGGATTGGGACATTTCCAGGTGATCCAGATTCCACGCAAACTACACCACCGCCATAGACCACAACGGAATGGGATGGACCCTGGTACCCTTCCCCTTACCTAGGAACTAGAGTGCCTGTGGGAAGAATCCCCAAGGCTAAAAATAAAAAGGGAATATGGGAGGATGGGGAGGCGGAGGAGGAGGAAGGGAAAAGGGAAGAATGGGGAAGATGGGACAGGGAAGGGGGATTGAGGGGTAATTAGGTTCGGTCTGAGGAAAGAGACCAAAAGGTCAAATTCCTCAGACCCAAAAGCCCTTTTCCCCCGCACCAAGGAGTCAACCTTGAAGAAGTTATTTTACCAAAGATAAAGACTATCACTTTTTATTATCGGTCTGTGTGTAAATATTTTAATTTGCTGCCAGTTACCAAGAACAAACAACAATGAACCCGCTTGATTCAAGTAGCAAGTCATGGTCAGATGGCATATCTGTGTGTGTGGTGTAGTCAGTGTAGCAGCCACCACTGCTGCCTCAACACACGCTCTTGTGCCACTCAAGCAATAGCTGAACATTTAGTCAAATTTCGACGTAGTTTTCACGAGAGTCTTTGACGGTAAGTTCGTATTATAAATTTTTATCAAACCCCCCCCGGTAATTGAAGTTGATGATTAGGGCCTTCAAAACTTTTCCCGAACGCATTTTCCAAGTAACAAAAAGCCCGGTATCAATTTAAATTTATATTTTAAGTTTCTTGGGCAAGGGGTTTATGGCAACCCCTAACCCCTTTAGGGAGGGTGAAGTTTTGGCCCCCGGCCTTTAGTTTCTTGTGTACCCAAACGCCCCCTTTTGGGCATTTTTAGCCGGAGTTTCTTTTGGCAGTGGGGGCCCTTTTCCAAAGATAAGGTAGATTATGGGGTATTTTCTCCCCTCCCTAAGAGGGGCCCAAACGGGCCCCTTAAGGTCCCGGGAGAAGGTGCGACAGAACTTAATATAAAGGGGTAAAGTACATCTTAGACTGATTCAAGTTTGAATGGAATGTAATGTAAAGCGATTTCCAGCTAAAGGGGGAAAAAGTGATTAAAAACAATGCTTGCATTGTTTGAAATTCATTACCATCCAGCACTTTCACGGCGGATTCGGGCAGTTGTGATTGAAAGTGAGATTTCAGAATTAACCCAGGTCCCCTATTTTACGCCAAAAGTATGGCGGGGTCAGTGAGACTGTTCTAATTATTATTCCTCATGTTTCCAAACGGAAGGAGTGGAATTTGTCCTATTGAACATCATATTTTTACGTTCCCCCATGAAAACTTTGTTTATATCTTCTTGGGGAAACGCGCCCTCACAGAGACAGCCTCATGCAGACCCTAGTATCATCCGAAAAAGGATGATACGGTGCTTTGGTTTTAAATCTCTTTTTATGTCTATATGAGGAAAAGGGAATAAGTGGGGGCGAGTACTGTCCCTTTGTGGAACAGAGCTTTCACTATGGCAGCCTCCGATTTAACTCTGTTGACCACTACTCTTTGTGTTCGTTTGTTGGAAGTTGAGACCATCTCCCATTTCCCCAGTTTTCCCCTTTAGCCGTTTTTTATGGGCTATTACGCCTGTCGCATTTGTCAAATGTTTTTGAAAAGTCTGTGTATATTACTTGCTTTTGATTTTTTTCCATGCATCCAAGGCCTTTCAATGATCGTAGTTGTGAGAGGCAGGAGCGACCCGCCCTGAACCCATTTGCCCTGGGTTGTGCAGATTTTTGGGGGGAAACCAGGGGATTTGCAAACCTGCTTTTAGCACTTTTCAAGATTTTTTTTTGATGTGGGGGGCGCAAGGGAGGGCATAGTTCTTGCTAATGCTTTGGGGCCCCTTTTGGGTGGGGGGTTTTCCGTTGCTTTAATAAGTTTTTTCTGAAATCGAGAAATTAAAAATAAAAGTTTTGGTATGGATATTTGCTTCTCAATAAATCTTCCAAAAATTTTTTGCATTCTCTAAATGAATAAATTTCATACTAAGCAAGAATACTCAATTTTAAATTTTCTATTTTTATTTTAATTGTTTTTCTTTGCAAGGTCGGAGATCGACCCCATGCCTACCCTTTCAGGGTGGGGTGGTGCCTGAGCCGACCCTTTAGTACAAACTGTCATTCCCATTTACCCCCTTGGGGGGGGGATGGCGACCGAGAGGCCTACTTGGGGTGGGCCTGGGACAATTGGCCCCAAAAAGATGGGGGAACTTGTGCCTCCCCCCATGGGAGATTGGGTCTAGACCTCCCTAAAGGGGCCAACCCGGGGCCCACCATTTGGGAAAAAGGGCCCCGGGCCGGGGAATACCCCGCAAATCTTTAATATAAAATAATAAAAATGATCTGTGAGAAAATATTCATTGTATTTTTTAACTCTTTCCTGTATTGTACGTGATAAAGCATTCCAAAGCGTTAGATAAAGCTGTAAAAAACAATTCTTCTAAATTGTTGTTAGAAATCTTGGCACGGATGATCAGGCCCTGATCCACCGGCGAGACCTTGGTCACAGACCAGGTATCCTCCAGGTATGTCAGTTAGATAAGATAAGAGAGAGATAAGATTATTTTCTTTATTTTTAACCCGGGAGGGTTAGCCACCCTGGATAACCCAAGAAAGTCAGGCGTCATCGAGGACTGTTAACTTATTTCCATTGGGGTCCTCAATTTTGTCTCCAGGATGCGACCCAGATGTCTGTCTTTGCATCGACTTCTCGATCCTTTCTCCCCCCCTTTGAGTGGGACTTAAGGTATAGTACCACAGTACAACTGTAGTACATCCCAAAAATAATGTGCCCTAATGACATTATTTTTAAAGAGATGTGCTAAGAGAGGGGCAGATCTTTAAACATATTATAACAAGGGATTTTCGTTAAGAGACGTGTATAAGGTGAGGCAGCGACGTACAAAGAAAACTCCATCTAAAAGGTCATACTTTCAAAGATTAAAAGTCACTCAATCATGATTTTTATCTTGTTTATCAGTTTGGTATAAAACCTAATGTGTTGGCTAAACGTAATCACTGAAGATTACAATTATCTCCATTTTTCTCATTTTTAATCTGATGTTGAAACACTTGTTATCCTTGTTGCGTAGGATAACAAGTGTTAAGGTGTATTTATTATTTTATTATTTTATTATATTATTTTTTATTATTCTATACTTTAATATTCTGGTATTTTATTATCATTAATTTATATTGGAGATGTTTTCATTATTAGCTAAAATGAAAATCTTACTTTGTACTGTTATTTGACTTAGCTATATTAATAGGTAAGGTGAGACACCGTACATTTTATGTTCGAAAGTTTGGTTGGTTGGCTGACCATATGGGAAAAATGCTTAGATAACTCTCGGCTCACTTACCTGCCAGCGTCTCTGCCGTACCATTTGAGTCAATCACACAGGGGCAAACTGGGTTTGCCTCACCCAGTTACTGCTGGCTTCTCTTAGTAGACACATCAGCTCTCCCCTTTGGTGGCTGTTTATCCTCTTAAAGGGTCATTTTAGAGTTCTCTTTTACTCTGGTGAATTTGTTGGTTCAGCTACTGACTCTCCCTTGGTCAGCCCTTTTCTGTTACTTTGTGGTCGGTATTTTTCAATCGGGTGGGTGAAGATAGTACTAAGACTAAGCTATCATTTTGATTTCGCCACATTAATAATATCGGTTGGAAATAGATTCTTATGGTTTTAAAGCAATTATACAAATATGTGCATACCAAGAGAAGTGTAGGAGTTTGATTCCTTATTTATGTCCAATATTTTAACTTTGTAACACATATATATTCTGCTAGACAACTTTACTAGTAAAGATCTTAAATTTTATCTATTTTGGGTTTTTAATCCCCAATTTATATTACAACCTTTTGTTACACAACCGGAAACAGGCAAAATGTTAGACGGGGAAAAATTACCTAACTCTATCCATGCTCTGGAGCGTTTTAAAAACGAGTTTTGTCTCTTTCCTCAGATCATTACAAAAGCTCAGTTCTTTCTTGAGAACCCAGAGAATGAAATACCATCAAAATCATTTTCTTTGTATTCTTAAGTGAAAAGTAGACACCAGACAGACCTGCTTAACAACCTGCAACATTACAGTTTTAGTTATATTTGTTTTATTAAAAACACCCCAAATACAGGAAATTTAAGGAGTGGCATCATGGGAACTTTTGCTACATGAAGTTATACACCCAGATGTATATCCTTCGGTATATCTTTCCCTGAAGTACATTTATTTTCTTCTCTGAGGATGAAGCTCCCCAGTACAGATCTAGGGGGTGACACCTCCCTAAAATATATATATATATATTTTATATATATATATATAATATATATATATATATATATATTTTAATATATATACTTATATATATATATATATATATATATATTATATTTCCTTTCATTCCCCAAACGCTGATTGACCCACTTTTTAAGACTCGGCCTCTCCCACCCCTGTCTTCCTGTCATCTGAGCGTTCTTTCTGTCCCAGAGCAAGTAACGCAAGAAATTTTTCTCTCCCTGTGACTAATCTGTGAGCTCTTCCAGCTGTAATGTTTTTTTTTTTTTCCTTTATGATGATTTATTATCTGCAGGAATGATTTAAACTTTATATTAGATGGAATTGTGGAGAGCAGTGTTGGTGTGGGTTTTCGGTACTGCAGTCAGTGGTAGCCACCAAAGTGCTCTTCCTGGGACCCGTCTCTTCACGAAGTCACAAGAACTTTTATTGGGCATTGTATATGCCTTGGTGATGATGACATCCAGGTTAGTCATTAGCGAAATGTTGTGAGAGAGAGAGAGAGAGGGGAGAGAGAGGAGAGGGAGAGAGAGGAGAGAGAGAGAGAGAGAGAGAGAGAAAAGAAAAGAGATGGGGAGGGGAGGGGGAGAGGAGAGGAGAGGTGTTAATGAGGCCGGGGAAAATTAGCATTTTACTAAAAGTATTAATTTTATACAACTGTTGACAACGTAAGTTGTTTTAACAGCCTTATATTCCGGAGTCGCAATTCCATGTTTAATGAATCTTCTTATTTAGAAAAATAAGGGCACTGGATGGGAGATGAGGCGTTGTGTTAACAAGTATCGCTTCATTATCGATTCTTCTTTGTATCCATAATAAAGAAATTTAATTAAATATATGTATTTATACTAATATGCCACGTTTGGCTGGTTTGGTAAAAATCTCTCGCTTCACACGTGAAGTGTCTGGGTTCATTTCCCGGGGAGGAAGAAACAATTTGGGGGTGTTTTCCTTACACGTTGTCTATGTTCACCCATTAGTAATAATGGATTCCTGAGTGTTAGTGTCTGGTGTGGGTCGCATCCTGGACAAAACTGGTGTTACTTTGGACGAAATGCTCTGATAACAAGCGGTTTTCTATATAGTATGTTTTTGATGTCAGCTAGGACTGTATACCTTGTACATGTACTTGTAGAAATAAAGATATTATTTATATTATTATCATTTATTTAATACATGTTATGAATATAACTCTTGAAAAAAGTACTGAAATCCTTTGTTGTACTAAATTATTTAATGAAAAGTATATTTTTTAATCTTGCCAACACCTAATTACGGTAAGCCAGTTAATGCTTAACCTTATTATAGTACTCAAGCTGATGCTTAACCTAATTACGGCACGCCCAGCTTTTCCACAGATAAGTCATCATGCATCAAAGTCCGAGTCGGGAGACATTTGCCCTTTTTTTCTGAGGAAAAAAAAACAACATCGATTTTTTTTCGGTACAGGTTACAATGGTGTCGTCATTTAAGCCGTCGAAGGTCCGGGAAAATGTGCGTGAGGTGGTACTGACGGGCGTGGAGCTTACCGACATTTTTCCAAATAGTTTACCTCACGTACTATGAGTGGCCCTTGACTGTGATGAAGGTTAGCCGGGACTGTGTGCAGATGCCTCTGGGAAAGGAAGAAGTTCAGCATTTATTGAAGGAAGATTTTGATTTGGTTTTCCTCAGTTGTTCATGTTCCCATTGTTTCTTATCAATAGTTTATCAGTTGAGGTAAGTCATGTACCGAGTTTTACATTAAATGCAATATTTTTTTTTCTGTTTTATAAAACAATATGAATATAATGTTCAGGCACAGGTACAGTGAAGGACTCATTATTATTATTATTATTTTTATTAAATTTTTATTATTATTATTTTTATTATTATATTTATTATTTATTATTATTATTGCCGTTGTTGCGGTTATTATTTTTTTATTAATACGTCGGCCGTTTCCCACCAAGGTATTCACTTCATCCTTTTATTGCCAGAGGTGCCCCTACACTACAGTTATAAACCTTCAAAAATTAACTCCCATTTTCCCGAGTGCAGGCACTGTACGTCCACCTCCAGGACTCAAGTCCGGTTAAATCGGTTTCCCTGAAGTTAGTTTATCTTTCTTCATTATACACCCAATACCCATTCTGTGGACTTAGTCAAAAGACTACAGAGGTACATAAGGGGTCCAGGGACGGGACCCCGCAGTTTTGAGAGCTGAATAAGTTCAAAGGTAACGAACTCAAGGTAAATCTGGTAACAATCATGACTAAAATTACGAGTGTAATGAATCATCTACACTTTCTATACTTTGGTTACAATCATGAACAAATTACAAAGTAATGAGTGATTTAACACGTCCACATCCGATCACAAACTATAATGAGTTATTAGTACAAATATTAATTGGGTCGCACACACACACACACACACATACACACACACACACCCCCACCACACACACACCACACACATTGATTGCATTTTCTTGGACTGCAAGAAGGCCTTCGACCAGTTCCTCACAAGAAAATAGTACAAAAGCTAGAGGAACAGGCACGTATAACAGGAGGGGCACTGCAATGGATCGGGAAAATACCTAACAGGGAGGCAACAGGGGAGTCATGGTCCGTGATGAGGTATCACAGTGGGCGCCGGTGACGAGCGGGATCCCACAGGGGTCAGTCCTGGGCCCAGTCCCATTCTTGGAAAATGTGAACGACATGACGGAAGGATAGACTCAGAAGTGTCCCTGTTTGCAGATGATGTGAAGTTGATGAGGAGAATTTAATCAGACGCGGACCAGACAAGTCTACAAAGAGACCTGGACAGGCTGGATGCGTGGTCCAGAAACTGGCTCCTAGAATTTAACCCTGCCAAATGCAAAGTCATGAAGATCGGAGGAGGGTAAAGAAGACCGCAGACAGAGTATAGGCTAGAAAGCCAAAGGCTGCAAACCTCACTCAAGGAGAAAGACCTAGGAATGAGTATAATACCGAGTACATCGCCAGAAGTACACATTAACCAGATAACTGCTGCGGCATATGGGCGCTTGGCAAACCTGAGAATAGCGTTCCGGTACCTCAGTAAGGAATCGTTCAAGACTTTATACACTGTGTACGTCAGGCCCATACTAGAGTACGCAGCACCAGTTTGGAACCCACACCTGGTCAAGCACGTCAAGAAATTAAAGAACGTGCAAAGGTTTTCAACAAGGTTAGTTCCAGAGCTAAGGGGAATGTCCTGTGAAGAAAGGTTAAGGGAAATCGGTCTCACGACACTGGAGGACAGGAGGGTCAGGGGAGACATGATAACGACATACAAAATACTGCGTAGAATAGACAAGGTGGACAGAGACAGGATGTTCCAGAGATGGGACACAGAAACAAGGGGTCATAATTGGAAGCTGAAGACTCAGATGAGTCAAAGGGATGTTAGGAAATATTTCTTCAGTCATAGAGTAGTTAGGAAGTGGAATAGTCTGGCAAGCGATGTAGTGGAGGCAGGAATTATACATAGTTTTAAGACGAGGTATGATAAAGCTCATGGAGCAGGGAGAGGGAGGACCTAGTAGCGGTCAGTGAGGAGGCGGGGCCAGGAGCTGAGTCTCGACCCCTGCAGCCACAATATATATGACATATATGACATAAAATACTGAGAGGAATTGACAAGGTGGACAAAGACAGGATGCTCCAGAGATGGGACACAGCAACAAGGGGTCACAGTTGGATGCTGAAGACTCAGATGAATCACAGGGATGTTAGGAAGTATTTCTTCAGTCACAGAGTTGTCAGGAAATGGAATAGTCTTTGAAGTGGAGTAGTGGAGACAGGATCCATACATAGCTTTAGGAAGAGGTATGATAAGCTCATGGAGCAGGATGAGTGACCTAGTAGCAGCCATGGTGATGAGGCGGGGCCAGGAGCTGTGAATCGACCCCTGCAACCACAACTAGGTGAGTACACACACGCACACAACACCCACACACACAACACCAACACACACACACACACACACACACACACACACACAACACACACACACCACACACACACACACACACACAACACACTCACACACACACACAATTAAAAGTAGGGGCGCCATTGGTACACTAAGAGAAAACACCAGTGTCCGGGGCCAAGACTGTTCTACAGCCTCCCACCAAGCATAAGGGGAATTACCAATAAACCCCTGGCTGCCTTCAAGAGAGAGCTGGGCAGATACCTAAAGTCAGTGCCGGATCAGCCGGGCTGTGGTTCGCACGTTTGACTGCGTGCAGCCAAGCAGTAACAACCTGGTTGATCAGGTCCTGATCCACCTGGAGGCCTGGTCGTGGACCGGGCCGCGGGGGCGTTGATCCCCGGAATAACCTCCAGGAAAACTCCAGGTAGACACACACACACAAAGACACATACACACACACACAGTCACACTCACACTCACACACACTTGGTAATGCTTTATTTGCAGTTAGTAAAGCCCCTTCATAATTGTTATATTGGTGGCATTCCAACAGCAGGTCAGGTCATAAAACCAAATTGTCTCTACGTAACACAGTAGGACACGTTTGTTGGAAGACTAAGTTCCTCGCACTCTAAACCTCCATTAACCCCTCTCTCCATCCTTTCCTAGGACGACCCCTACTCAGCCTTCCTCCACAGATTTATACGCCCTCCAAGTCACTCAATTTGGTTCCACACCTTCGTAAACGTCAGAACCACCTCAAACACACACCTCCTCAGCCCTCTAGATAATATTTTTAGAAAAACCTGCTCCTCCTTCTATCTCCATGCTACGGATTCTCTGCATAATATTCACACCACACATTGGCCTCTGACAGACACCCACTGCCTCCAGCCTTCTCCTTGTTGCAACATTCACAACCCATGCTCACACCCATATCTAGTGCCTGAGTACCATTATTACTCTCATACAGTTCCCTCTTGCTTACATGGACAACATTCTGTCTCCACAGACTCCTCAGTGCACCACTCACCTTTTCCCTTTCATCAATCCTATGATTAACCTCGTCTCTCATAGACCCATCTTCTGCCAAGTCTACTCCCATATACACTCACTTCCTCTTTACCCCCCTCCAATCTGATCTCCAATCTTTCTTTACTAGATTTTTTGTTATTGTCGTCACCTTGTCTTTCCTATGTTCACACTTCATTTTCTTCTTATACAAAACCTACGAATCTAGTCCACCAACTTCTGCAACTACTCATCAGAATCTCCGTAAAGTCCAGTATCATCAGGAAAGAGCAACTGTGACAACTCCCACCTTGTGTTAGATTCTTTATCTCTTAATCCCATACCTCTTTCTAATACCATAGCTTTCGCTTCTCTCACAACTCCGTGTATAAATATAATGAACAATAATGATGACATCACATATTCTTGTCTATGACCTATTTTTACTGGGAAATAATCTCCCTCTCTCCTATATATTCTAACTTGCATGTCACTGTCACCGTATAAACTCTTACCTGCTTTCAGAAGCCTACCGGCTATTCCATACACTTGCAACGTCTGCCACATTGCTTCCATCTACACCCCATCATTTACCTTTTGCAAACCATAAGTGCAACGAAACCTCTTTACTACTCTAATCTGAATACTGTTCACCTGCACACCCTCCTACCTCCATTGTTCATCTACATCCTATACTCTTCCATCTTGATCTTAATGCTTTTCTAATAATATTTCTACCATACACCTTACCAGGTTATACTCAGCAGGCTTATTCTTTATATTTTTTACACTCTATTTTTTTTGTCCCCTTTGCCTTTGTACAAAATAACTATACATTTTCTAGGTACCTTTCCTTATTTCGAGCATTTATTAAATAAAAGTGCCAACAATTCCAATACTATATCCCACTTGCTTTTAACATATCTGTCCTGATCCCATCAGCCCCAGCTGCTTTACTCTCTTTCATTCTACCAACAGCCTCACCCACCTTCCCCACACTCACAACTGGCTCTTCCTCACTCCTACAAGATGTTATACCCTCCTGCCCAGTGCCTGAAATCAGAGCTTCCCTATCTTCATCAATATTTAACAGTTCTCAAAATATTCCCTCAATCTTCCCGATACCTTCAGCTTTCTATATAAAAGATCTTCTTTCCTAATATTAACTGTCAAATCCATTCGTTCCTTAGGCTTTCTCAGCTTATTAATCTCACTCCAAAAACTTTTTCTTATTCCACAAAAAATTTGTTGAAAACATCTCACCCACTCTCTCATTTGCTCTCCTTTTACCTTCCTTCATCACTTTCTTACCTCTCTTTTCTCTCCATAGACTCCTCCTTCCTTATATCACTTCTACTTTGTAAAAATCGTTCATATACCAACTTTTTCTCTATTCTTTTTTACCTCGCCATTCCAACATTTTCTTCCATCCCGCACCATTTTCCTGGAACCACACACTTCTGCTGAACACTAAAAATTTATTATTATTATTTTATTATTATTATTATTATTATTATTATTATTATTATTATTATTATTTTTATCATCCATCACATCATCTCATCATCATCATCATCACCCATCATCATCAATCATTCATTATATTATTTTCCCAGGTTCCACTCATATATGTGGCCCAGGAGGGTTGATGGTAAAACTACCATTAATAATCGGTAACCCACGCTTCCCTCCTTTGATGCCTCGGCTGTATTAGGCTTCCAACACCCTATGACCTTCATGCCAGAGAACTTCGCACTTTAAACTCATGTTGCTAGGGACTTTTTCTTTTTACTTTTTTTCACCAAGGTATTTGATTATTGGTTTTTTTTTTTTCTAGATTTTTCAGTCATGAATCAAACGTGTAGTAGAATTTTCTTAAGCTTCTTGACCTTTCATCTAGCAATAAATAGTAACTTTGTTTTTTTTTTTCATCTAGCAGTAAATTATGTAACTGGGTGTCTGCGTCCCTTTCACCTGCTGCTGTCTTCCACCTAGCAGTAAATAGCTACCTGAATGTTAAGCTCCATTAAGTACCATTTTCCGCCCCCCAGAGAGAGAGAGAGTAGCTGTCCACTTAAAAATTTTATCGTGAAACACATGACATTTCGGTACAGGTTGGGTAAACAAATACCAGTAAATAATTTAATCTGGACAGTAAAACTTCCAATAACATGGGATTCATTCCTTGACGAAACTCTGGACCAAAATGACCAGAAGTTCTCCTGACCGAGTCATTATTTAAACCAGTCCACATCAGGAGAAAATTTCTATCTCACTCCATCCCTCCCTCACCCTCCCCCCCCCCACACACACACACTTAAAAAAGTGTTAATTCACTTATACATAGCATTACGTAGACTTGCACAACACCACATTGCTCATGAAAAGTAGGATACCAAACCTCGATGTTACCTGGAGTTTACTGGAGAGATTTTCGGGGTCAAGCCCGCGGCCCGGTCTGGACCAGGCCCCAGTTTTGGTGAATAAAAAAAGAAACACCTTGTTTAAAAAATATCCGCATTTTTATTTTATGTTACCCACCAGTGAAGAAATAATTTAGGGTAAGGCTATTAATGGCTTTAATTTCATTATTTTCCACAGAATGGAAGCTGAATGTCGTCGTCGTGGCCTTTGTCCAGATAACATGCCCAGCTTCTGGGAAATAAGTTCAAATGCAAGTCTTGTACTGATAAATGGGTTCGTTACAGCTTGCATTTATTCTGAAAAAGTTTTAGTTATTGCTGCTTTTATCATGACATTATAACGCTCGACACTGAGCGAAACGTTGTGAGACTTGCCCAACATTCTCTGTTTCTTTAGCGTGCCGGTTGGCAAGATATGCTAGAGAAAACGAAAATGATTTGATGTATGTGAAAGGCTAACGAATGTAAGATTGAGTTGAATTTTTACAGTGTACAAACCATCGATTATCCAGCTCGTCCTTATGTTCCTGCCGTGATACATTGTGGAGGTATTCATCTGCGTCCCTCACAGCCTCTCTCACAAGTAAGTTACCTCCAACACAGTTTCAGTTCGCTTCCTTGGTCCTCCAAGGTCAACTCCCACTTATTTTCAATGCTTTCATGACTGATCATCACATTATTGTTATTGATTCAGCTGATGTGGTTCCACAAGCGAATGGTTGCCACTTAAAAATGTGACATTAGTTGCAATTGCCTCCTCTTACCTAACATTGTATCAGTAATTCTAGCTTTATTAATATTAATTGTCAAGCCTCACAAGTTTCCTGGAGAATTTAGTTCTCTTTACATGTAGGTGATAATTATTTTGCGTGTTCAGGAACAAACATACAACAATAAGCCACCTTCAAACAGAGCACAATTAACCGAGCTTACAGCTGCGCCACATGACACGTATTAAACTTCTCAGGATTCAAAACGAGTTTGATTGTATTCACTCAGCGCTGTGTCATGATATAGGATATAATATATGATACATATTTCATATAAACAATCTTTACTTGAAGGACCTTGAAGACTGGGTACAAGGTGCTGGTGATGCTGGCTTTATCTACTTCAGTCTTGGCTCAGCTGTCACTCCATCAACTATGCCAGAGGAGTAAGTGTTATAAATATTTCTTAATAAAATTATTTTCATAGGAAGTGCTAAACAAGTATGGGTCGTATAACGCCTAGGGAATACAAGCTGAAGGGGGTAATATATATTCGAGTCAGGAAAGAGTACCTCCAGTTCTCTGAATTAAGATTCCTTCAGCAGCTTCAAGGTTGACCCTTGAAAAAAGAGAAGTTAATCCGCTTTTCAGTTTTTATTTATTAGCTACTGTTCACCCACAACTGATAGGTTGGTGCAAATTTACCTGTGGCTAATTGCTCACAGTATTGGACCTGAACCTCCTCTTGCACGTTTCTGTATTCTACAAGGGAAAAAGCCAAGCCGTGTGTTACCATTTTGTCCTAGGCACATGTCGATTAGACACTAGACCTGTTGTATATGAGTACGTGTGTGTGTGTGTGTGTGTGTGTGTGTGTGTGGGTGTGTTGTGTGTGTGTGTGTGTGGTGTGAGGTGTGCGTGTGTGTGTGTGTATGTGTGTGTGTGTGTGTGTGCGAGTGTGTGTGCGTGTGTGTGTGTGTGGGGTGTGTGTGTGTGTGTGTGAGTGTGTGGGTGTGTGTGTGTGTATGTGTGGGGTTTGGGGTGTGTGGGGTGCGAGTGTGTGTGCGGTTGTGTGTGTGTGTGTGTGTGTGTGTGTGTGTGTGTGTGTGTGTGTGTGTGTGTCCGTGTGTGTGTGTGTGTATGTGTGTGTGTGTGTGTGTGTGCGAGTGTGTGTGCGTGTGTTTTGTGCGTGTGTGAGTGTGTGTGTGTGTGTGTGCGTGTGTGTGTGGTGTGTGTGTGTGTGTGTTGTGTGTTTTGTGGTGTGTCTGGGTGTGACTACCTAGTTGTACTCACCTAGTTGAGGTTGCAGGGGTCGAGTCCAAGCTCCTGGCCCCGCCTCTTCACTGGTCGCTACTAGGTCACTTTTCCCCGAACCATGAGCTTTATCGTAACTCTGCTTAAAGCTATGTATGGATCCTGCCTCCACTACATCGCTTTCCCCCAAAATATTCCACTTCCTGACTACTCTGTGGGTGAAGAAATACTTCCTAACATCCCTTTGATTCATCTGTGTCTTCAGCTTCCAACTGTGTCCCGGTGTTGCTGTGTCCAGTCTCTGGAACATCCTGTCTTTGTCCACCTTGTCAATTCCTCTCAGTATTTTGTAAGTCGTTATCATGTCCCCCCTATCTCTCCTGTCCTCCAGTGTCGTCAGGTTGATTTCCCTTAACCTCTCCTCATAGGACATACCTCTTAACCCTGGGACTAGTCTTGTTGCAAACCTTTGCACTTTCTCTTGTTTCTTTACATGCTTGGCTAGATGTGGATTCCAAACTGGTGCCGCATACTCTAACATGGGCCTAACGTACACGGTGTACAGGGTCCTGAACGACTCCTTATTAAGATGTCGGAATGCTGTTCTGAGGTTTGCCAGGCGCCCATATGCTGCGGCAGTTATTTGGTTGATGTGCGCTTCAGGAGATGTGCCTGGTGTTATACTCACCCCAAGATCTTTTTCCTTGAGTGATGTTTGTAGTCTCTGGCCCCTTAGACTGTACTCCGTCTGCGGTCTTCTTTGTCCTTCCCCAATCCTCATGACTTTGCACTTGGTGGGATTGAACTCCAGGAGCCAGTTGCTGGACCAGTTCTGCAGCTGTCCAGATCCCTTTGTAGTTCTGCCTGGTCTTCGACCGAATGAACTCTTCTCATCAACTTCACGTCATCTGCAAACAGGGACACCTCGGAGTTTATTCCTTCCGTCATGTCGTTCACAAATACCAGAAACAGCACTGGTCCTAGGACTGACCCTGTGGGACCCCGCTGGTCACAGGTGTGCCCACTCTGACACCTCGCCACGTACCATTACTCGCTGCTGTCTTCCTGACAAGTATTCCCTGATCCATTGCAGTGCCTTCCCTGTTATCCCTGCTTGGTCCTCCAGTTTTTGCACTAATCTCTTGTGTGGTACTGTGTCAAAAGCCTTCTTGCAGTCCAAGAAAATGCAATCCACCCAACCCTCTCTCTCTTGTCTTACTGCTGTCACCATGTCATAGAACTCCAGTAGGTTTGTGACACAGGATTTCCCATCTCTGAAACCATGTTGGCTGCTGGTGATGAGATCATTCCTTTCTAGATGTTCCACCATTCTTGTCCTGACAATCTTTTCCATGATTTTGCATGCTATACATGTCAGTGACACTGGTCTGTAGTTTAGTGATTCATGTCTGTCTCCTTTTTTAAAGATTGGGACCACATTTGCTGTCTTCCATGCCTCATGCAATCTCCCTGTTTCGATAGATGTATTGAATATTGTTGTTAGGGGTACACATAGCGCCTCTGCTCCCTCTCTCAGGACCCATGGAGAGATGTTATCTGGCCCCATTGCCTTTGAGGTATCTAGCTCACTCAGAAGCCTCTTCACTTCTTCCTCGGTTGTGTGTACTGTGTCCAGCACATGGTGGTGTACCCCACCTCTCCGTCTTTCTGGAGCCCTTCTGTCTCCTCTGTGAACACTTCTTTGAATCTCTTGTTGAGTTCCTCACATACTTCACGTCATTTCTTGTTGTCTCTCCTCCTTCCTTCCTTAGCCTGATTACCTGGTCCTTAACGGTTGTTTCTTCCTGATGTGGCTGTATAACAGCTTCGGGTCAGATTTGGCTTTTGCTGCTATGTCTTTTTCATATTGACGTTGGGCCTCCCTTCTTATCTGTGCATATTCGTTTCTGGCTCTACGACTGCTCTCCTTATTCTCCTGGGTCCTTTGCCTTCTATATTTCTTCCATTCCCTAGCACACTTGGTTTTTGCCTCCTTGCATCTTTGGGTGAACCATGGGCTCATCCTGGCTTTTTCATTATTCCTGTTACCCTTGGGTACAAACCTCTCCTCAGCCTCCTTGCACATTGTTGCTACATATTCCATCATCTCATTAACTGGCTTCCCTGCCAGTCCTCTGTCCCACTGTACCTCATTCAGGAAGTTCCTCATTCCTGTGTAGTCCCCTTTCCTGTAGTTTGGTTTCATTTGTCCTTGCCTTCCTGCTTCCCCCTCCCTTGTAGCTCTACTGTGTATTCGAAGCTCAAAAACCACATGATCGCTGGCCCCAAGGGGTCTTTCATATGTGATGTCCTCAATATCTGCACTACTCAAGGTGAATACTAAGTCCAGTCTTGCTGGTTCGTCCTCTCCTCTCTCTCTTGTAGTGTCCCTTACGTGTTGGTACATGAAGTTTTCCAGTACCACCTCCATTCATCTTAGCCCTCCATGTATCTTGGCCCCCATGTGGCTCCAAGTTCTCCCATTCGATCATCCTTGTGGTTAAAGTCGCCCATGATCAGGAGCTTTGCCCTGCATGCATGAGCTCTTCTCGCCACTGCAGCCAGTGTGTCAACCATCTCTCTATTGCTCTCGTCATACTCTTGCCTTGGCCTCCTGCTGTTCTGTGGTGGGTTATACATCACTGCAATTATCACCTTGGGACCTCCAGAGTGAAGCGTTCCCGCTATGTAATCACTTTCTTCTCCGCTGTCTCCTCTCTCCAGCTCATCAAAATTCCATCGGTGTTTGATCAGCAATGCCACTCCTCCACCCCCCCCTGTTCCTTCTGTCTTTTCTCAGGATCTGGTATCCCGCTGGAAAGATGGCATCTGTTATCATACCTGTAAGCTTGGTTTCTGTGATCGCTATGATGTCTGGTGATGCCTCTTTGACTCTTTCGTGCCACTCCTCCCACTTGTTTGTTATTCCATCAGCGTTTGTGTACCATACCTTCAGTTTCCTTTCTAACACTGTGGTTTGGGAGGCCTGTGGGGGTGGGAGACCTGGTAGCTTACTGTGGGATTCTATAGTTGGGGGTTGGGTGGAAGCTGTGGGTATGGATTGTATTGTGTGTTGGGATGGTATGATAGGTTGTGGGGTTCTGAGGATAGTTGTGTGTGTGCTTGCCCTTGCTGCTCTGTTCTGTTCTGACTGACCTCTGGTTCCATCCTTGTCTCCTTTCCTAGCTCCTTTCGCTTTTTTGTCCTCTCCCTCAGCTTTCTCTCTGTTTGTGTTCTGTCTCTGTCTAGGAACACCTTCTTGTATTCTTCTGAACTTTTCAACCGTGGTTTCTCTTGGAGTATCCTGTTCCGCACTGTTTCTGTCCTGAGAATCAGCTTGATTGGTCGGTTTCTTCCCCTTCAAGTACCCCCCTATTCTCTGAAAATTTACAATCTCATCCATGTCTTCTCCCCCTATTTCTGTGATGATTTTCTCAATCTCCTTTCTTTCTTCCTGCCGTTTCAGTGTGTGTCCTTTCCTCTCTCTCCCGAAGCCCATGGATAATCACTGATTTTGCCCTTTCCTCCTCCCATTGCCTCTTCCTCTGTGACTCTGGTTCCTGTCTGTATGTGGTCATTTTCTCCCTTGATTTTTCCATGGCTCTTGGTAGCATGGTTGTGCCTCAGCATTCGACCTATCTCCCTCTCCATCTGCACCCATCTGCTCTTCCCTTCCACTCCCTGGCCCTTCTTTGCAGGCTGATATGACCTTAGCATAATTTCATATCTCCTTCCTTCCTGTTCAGCCTCTCATCATCGTATGGTGTGTCTTCTCTGGTCACTACCCCTGAGACTTGCTTCAGCCTGTTTACCTCAAATTCTAGGACCTTTACCCTGGCTACTGCAGTTTCGACTTGTGACTCCCAATTCTTCGTCTCCTTCTCCAACCTCTTTTCCCATTTCACAGAGAGCTCTTTCTCCATTTTTTCAGAAAGCTCTCCTAATTTTCTCTCCCATTCTTGCTCTATCCTTTTCCACTGTTCCTCCATCCATTCCTCCCTACCAGTACCATTGTCATCTGATCCCTGATTCCTGCGAGTCCCAACCATTTTTTTTTTTATGAAAGAGAGAAAGAGAAAAAGAAAAAGGGGGAGAGAGTGAGAGATAGGGAGAGAGAGAAGGGGAGCCTAGAAGGAGGGGAAAAGAAGGGAAAAGGGGGGAGAAAGTGAGAGAGGGAAAAGGTAAGAGAGAGGGGGGAGTGAAAAGGGAAGAGAGAGAGAGAGAGAAGAGTAAAAGAGAGAGAGAGAGAAGAGTAAAAGAGAGAGTAAGAGAGGAAGAGAGAGAGGATGAGAGAGAGGATGAGAGAACGGGGGAGAGAAAGGGGGAGAGAGAAGGGGAGAGAGAAAGAGAAGAGAGAGGGGAGAGAGGGAGAGAGCTAGGGATCCTTAACCTTGTCAAACCCTGTGTAAAAAAAAAAAAAAAAAAAAAAAAAAAAAAAAAAAAAAAAAAAAAAAAAAAAAAAAAAGAGAGAGAGAGGAAGAGAGAGGAGAGGGAGAGAGAGGAGAGGGAGAGAGATGGGGGGGGAGAAAGGAAGGGTTATTGGGTCACTTCACAGGAAGGTGTAAAATCCTGTATATGTGTGTGTCTATATATGTGTGTGTGTGTGTGTCTATGTGTGTGTGTGTGTGTGTGTGTGTCTATGTGTGTGTGTGTGTGTGTGTGTGTGTGTGTGTGTGTGTGTGTGTGTGTGTGTGTGTGTGTGTGTGTGTGTGTGTGTTAGTGTGTGTGTGTGTGTTAGTGTGTGTGTGTGTGTGTGTGTGTGTGTGTGTGTGTGTGTGTGTGTGTACTCACCTAATTGTACTCACCTATTTGTGGTTGCAGGGGTCGAGACTCAGCTCCTGGCCCCGCCTCTTCACTGATCGCTACTGGATCCTCTCTCTCTCTGCCTCCTGAGCTTTGTCATACCTCTTCTTAAAACTATGTATGGTTCCTGCCTCCACTACTTCACTTGCTAGGCTATTCCACTTGCTGACAACTCTATGAATGAAGAAATACTTCCTAACGCCCCCTGTGACTCGTCTGAGTCTTCAGCTTCCAGTTGTGACCCCTTGCCCCTGTGTCCCCTCTCTGGAACATCCTATCTCTGTCCAACCTTGTCTATTCACTGCAGTATCTTGTATGTCGTTAACAGTCCCCCCTGACCCTTCTGTCCTCCAGTGTCGTCAGTCCGATTTCCCTTAACCTTTTCCTCGTACGACATTCCCTTGGCTCTGGGACAAGCCTTGTTGCAAACCTTTGTACTTTCTCTAACTTCTTGACGTGCTCGACCAGGTGTGGGTTCCAGACTGGTGCTGCATACTCAGTATTGGCCTAATATACACAGTGTACAGTGTCTTGAACGTTTCCCTTTATTAAGGTATCGGAACGCTATTCTCAGGTTTTGCCAGGCGCCCGTATGCTGCAGCGGTTTTTTGGGTTGATGTGTGCCTCCGGTGATGTGTTCGGTGTTATGGTCACCCCAAGGTCTTTCTCCCTGAGTGAGGTTGTAGTCTTTGTCCACCTAGCCTATACTCTGTCTGGGGTCTTTTTTGCCCCCTTCCCCAATCTTCATGACTTTGCATTTGGCTGGATTGAATTCGAGAAGCCAGTTGCTGGACCAAATGTCCAGCCTGTCCAGGTCTCTTTGCAGTCCCCTGCCTCATCCTCGTCCGATTTAATTCTTCTCATCAACTTCACGTTTTATCTGCGAACAGGGACACTTCAGAGTCTATTCCTTCCATCATGTCGTTCACATATATAAAAAATAGCACTGGTCCTAGAACTGACCCCTGTGGACCCCGCTCTTTAAAAGGTGCCCACTTGTGATACCTCTTCACGTACCATGACTCGTTGCTGCCTCCCTGTCAGGTATTCTCTTATCCATTGCAGTGCCCTCCCCTTTTACGTGCGCCTGATCCTCCAGCTTCTGCAATAATTTCTTGTGGGGAAATGTGTCAAAGGCCTTCCTGCAGTCTAGGAAAACGCAATCTACCCACCCCCCTCTCTCGTGTCTTACTTCTGTTACCTTGTCATAAAACTCCAGGAGGGGTTTTTGATACAAGATTTTTCCTTCCATGAACCATGCTGGTTTTCATTTATAATCTTGTTCCTTTCCAGGGGTTTTGACCACTCTCCTCCTGATAATTTTCTCCATGACTTTGCACCCCAATACATGTCAGAGACACAGGTCTGTAGTTTTAGTGCCTCGTTTCTGTTTCCTTTCTTAATATGGGGACTACATTAGCCGTCTTCCTTTTTCTCAGGTAGTTGCCCAGTTTCTAGGGATGTGTTGAAGATTGTGGTTAGAGGCACACACAGCATCCCCTGCTCCTTCTCTAAGGACCCATGGGAAGATGTTGTCCGGTCCCACGCCTTTGAGGTGCCCAAGGTCACTTAAGAGCTTCTTCACCTCCTCCTCATTGTTCGTATGTCATCCAACACTTGTTGGTATATTCCCTCTTGATGTTCCCTTCTGTGCTGTTTTCCCACAGCCCTTCCTGTCTCTACTGTAAAAATTTCCCTTAAATCTCCTGTTCAGCTCCTCACATACCTCCTGACTTTTTCTTGTGAGTTCTCCACCTTCTGTCCTTAATCTGATCACCTGGTCTTTGACTGTCGTCTTCCTCCTAAATGTGGCTATACAACAGTTTCGGGTCAGTCTTGATTCTCGATGCTATGCCCATTTTCATACTGTCGCTGGGCCTCCCTCCTTACCTGTGCATACTCATTCCTGGCTCTGCGACTGATCCCCCTATTTTCGTGTGTTCTCT
Organism: Cherax quadricarinatus; assembly: GCF_026875155.1. Classification (NCBI taxonomy): domain Eukaryota; kingdom Metazoa; phylum Arthropoda; class Malacostraca; order Decapoda; family Parastacidae; genus Cherax; species Cherax quadricarinatus. Next base: position 58,655,147 of record NC_069418.1, on the reverse strand, counting down.
GCCTTCTGTATTTTTTTCCATTCTCTATTGCACTTTGTTTTTGCCCCCTTACACCGTCGGGTAAACCAGGGTCTCGTTCGGGTCTTCCCGTTGTTACTGTTCCCCTTTGGGGAATAAACCTTTCCACTGCCTCCCTGCATTTTGTTGTTACATATTCCATCATTTCATTTACTGGCTTCATGCCAGTTCTCTGTCCCACTGGACCTCCCGCGGGAAGTTCTTCAAACCTATGTAGTCCCCCTTTTATAGTCAGGCTTTTCCCAAATCAACTCCTGTTATTCTCTCCACTTGCAGCTCTACTATGTATTCCAAAGCACAGAACCACGTGGTCGCTAGCTCCTAGGGGACCTCATACTTGATGTCCTCGATATTGAGCTGCCCAGGGTGAACACAAGGTCCAATCTTGCTGGTTCATCCTCCCCTCTCCACTCTGGTACTGTCCTTAACATGTTGGTGCATGAGGTTTCCAGCACCACGCCCCAACATCCTGGCTCTCCATTTTTTCGGGACCCCCATGTGGCTCCAGGTTTCCCCCGGTCAATCTCCCTGTGGTTGAAATCCCCCATAACCACAACTTTGCTCTGCTGGAGTGAGCTCTTCTTTCCACCTCAGCAAGTGGGGTCCACCATTGCTTTTGTTGCTCTCTTCATATTCCTCTCTTGGCCTCCTGCAGTTCTGTGGGGGATTATACATCACTGCAATGACCACTTTGTGTTCCCCAGACTGAAGTGTACCTGCTATGTAGTCTCTTTCTCCCGTCTCATCTATTCCTTCCATTTTCTCGAATTTCCATCTGTTTTTTACGAGCAGAGCAACCCCACCTCCCCCCCTGCCCCTTCTATCTTTACTCATGATTTGGTATCCTGGTGGGAAGATTGCATCTTTTTATTGTCTCTGTGAGTTTTGTTTCTGTAACTGCTATGATGTCTGGGGACTTCTCATTGATTCTTTCTTGCCATTCCTCATGTTTATTCGTTAATCCATCTGCATTCTAATACTGTAACTGTGGTGCGGGGGGTGGAAACAGACGGATCAGTGTGTGATGGTTGGTTTGGATTGTTCAGTTGCCTTGGAGGTGTCGTGGCTGGAGTCCTTCTGCAGGTGTTTTTTGGGGTGTGTGCTTGTCCTTCCATTTGATCCTAGGTTATTTTTCTCTCCTTTTTCATTTCCTCCCATTTCTCCTTTCGTTTTTGAACTCTCTCTTTCATTGTCTTCCTTTCGTCCTGTATTCTGTCTCGATCGAAGTACACACTCCGGAACTCCTGCTTTCCTCTCAGCCGTGCTTTTCTCCTGCAGGATCATGGTTCGGGTTTGATTCTGCCTTGAAAATTACTTTGAGGGCTGATTCCTTTTCTTGTGAACCCCCCAAATTTTCTCCGAAAATTTGCCACCTGGGTCATGTCCCCCTCGCCTATCACCTTCATGATATCTTCAATCGCTTTTTTTTTCCTCCTGCTTTCTTTCATCATAAGTTTCCCCTTTAGCTTGGGTCCTAGCCCATAGACAAACACGGATCTCTCCCTTTCCACCTCCCACTGTGACTCCCCTTGCATCCTCTGATGTGTTTTAGTTCCTTCCCGTGGGGTGTTCCTTCCTTCAGTCCCTTCCCTAGTTATGGCCCCTATGCTTCTTGGTTATCCTTCCTGCTCACCCTGCTCCTGGCCCCACAGGTATCGGTAAGGTCCTTTCACATGTCCTAGTCCTTCAATGTCTTCCAACCTCTCATTCTGTCCTATGTGCTCCCTGTCTTTGTTTTGGCCCCATGCGGGTTTGACAGGACCTCTGCGTACAGTTTAGTTTCCATGCTTCCTTCAGACCTGTCTCTGTGCTGTTTCAGATGTCTCAGCTCTTCTTCTAATCTCTCTATCTTTATTTCTGCTGCTGTGGCCTGTTTGCTTCCACATTCTGCATTCTGCTGCCCAACCCTCTTCCATCTTCCTTTCCAGCTCATCTAGTCTCCTTCCCCAGTCTTCCTCCCTTTCTTTGAGCTCCACCTCCCATTCCCTCCCCCCCAGATTCCCTCCTTGGAGCCCCTGTCCTCATCCTGGTTAGGGGGAGGGGAATCGATGGTTAGGAGAGGGATGGATGGTTTGTGGGAGGGAGGAAAGGTTATTGAAGTGGGAAGATAGTTGGGGGGGGGGGTTAAATGGTTTGGGGGAGAGAGGGGATTTGGGTGGTTATGGGGGGGGAGGTGAGGATGTTTTGAGGGAGGGGGAGGAGGTTTGTTGGGGGGCTAGACGGTTTGGGAGGGGTTAGTGGTTTTGGGGGGGGTAGGTGGCTAAGTGAGGTGGTTAGGGAAGGGGGAGAGGTGGTTTAGGGGGAGGGGTTACGTGTTTGTGTCAAGTGTTTGTATCAGTGGTGGGGGGTGTGTGGGGGGGTGTGTGCGTGTGTGTGTGTGGTGTGTGTGTGTGTGAGGTGTGTTGGTGTGTGTGTGTGGTGTGTGTGTGTGTTTTGTGTGTTGGGGGTTGTGTGTGTGGTGTGGTATGTGGGTGTGTGGGTTTTGTGTGTGTTGGTGTGTGGTGGGGTGTGTGTGGTGTGTGTATGTGTGGTGTGTGTGTGGGTGTAGGGTTGTATGTGGGGTGTGTGGTGTGGGGGTGGTGGTGTGAGTGAGGGGTGTGTGTGTGTGGTGTGTGTGTGTGTGTGTGTGTGTGTGTATATGTGTGTGTGTTGTGTGTGTGTGTTTTTTGTTTGTGTGTCTGTGTGTATGTGTTTATAGTATGTATGTTGTGTGTGTGTGGTGTGTGGTGGTGTGTGTGTGTTAGTGTGTACTCACCTATTATTTATTGTGTGTGTGTGTGTGTGTGTGTACTCACCTCACCTAGTTGTACTCACCTATTGAGGTTGCGGGGGAAAGAGTCCGAGCTCCTGGCCCCGCCTGTTTTACTGATAGCTACTAGGTCACTCTCCCTGAGCCGTGAGCTTTATCATACCTCGCTTAAAGCTATGTATGGATCATGCCTCCACTACATCGCTTTCCCCAAACTATTCCACTTACGACTACCTCTGTGGCTGAAGAAAATACTTCCTAACATCCCTGGTGATTCATCTGTGTCCTTCAGCTTCCAACTGTGTCCCCTTGTTTTCTGTGTCCAATCTCTGGAACATCCTGTCTTTGTCCACCTTGTCAATTCCTCTCATATATTGTATGTCGTTATCATGTCCCCCCATCCCTCCTGTCCTCCAGTGTCGTCAGGTTGATTTCCCCTTTAAACCCCTCCTCGTAGGACATACCTCTTAGCTCTGGGACTAGTCTTGTTGCAAACCTTTGCACTTTCTCTAGTTTTCTTCACGTGCTTGGCTAGGTGTGGGTTTTTCCAAAGGGTGCCGCATACCCAAATAGGGGCCTAACGTACACATTGTATAGGTCCTGTGATTCCTTTTAAAGATGTGGGAATGCTTTTTTTGAGGTTTCCCGGGCCCCCCCAATGCTGCAGCAGTTATTTGGTTGATGTGCGCTTAGGAGATGTGCCGGGTGTTATACTCACCCAAGATTTTTTTCCCTTTGAGTGGGGTTTGTGTTCTGACCCCCTAACTGTCCCCACCGTCTGCGGTTCTTTGCCCTTCCCAATCTTCTGACTTTGACTTGGTGGGATTGAACTCCAGGAGCCAATTGCTGGACCGGGTCTGCAGCCTTGATATCCCTTTGTAGTTCTGCCTGGTCTTCGCGAGTGAATTCTTCCATCAAGTTCACGTCACTGAAAACGGGGACCCCTAGAGTCTTTTCCCTTTCCCGTCATGTCTTCACAAAATAACAAAACGCACGGGTCCAGGACTGCCCCCCGGGGGCCCCCCCGGGGTCACGGGTGCCCACTCTGACACTCGCCACGTACCAGACTCGCTGCTTCTTCCTGAAAGTTTTCCCCCTGATCCATTGTTTGCCTTTCCCTGTTATCCCTGCTTGTCCTCCGTTTTTGCAGCAATCTCTTGTGTGGAACTGTTTCAAACCCTTTTGCAGTCCAAGAAAAGCAATCCACCCACCCCTTCTCTCTTGTTTACGCGTCCCATTCATAGAATCCAGGGTTTGTGACACAGGATTTCCCGTCCCTGAAACCCATGTTGGCTGCTGTTATGGATCGTTCCTTTCTATGTTCCACCACCTTCTCCTATAATCTTCTCCCTGTTTTTGCATTCTATACATGTCAGTGACAGGCTGTAGTTTTAAAGCTTCAGTCGTCTCCTTTTTTTAAAGATTTGGGGGTACATTTGCTGTCTTTCCCTGCCTCAGGCAATCTCCCTGTTTCGATAAAGTATTGAAAATTGTTGTTGGGGGACACAAGCGCCTCTGCTCCCTCTCTCAATACCCATGGGGAGTTTACTGGCCCCTTTTTCCTTTGAGGGATCTAGCCCTTCAAAAGCCTTTTCCACTTTTTCCTGGGTTTTGTGTGCACTGGGTCCAGCACTTGGGGGGTGTCCCCCAAACCTCCCCGCTTTCTGGAGCCCCTTTTTGTCTCCTCGTGAACATTTTCTTTGAATCTCTTTTTTATTTCCTTAAACAAAATTCACGGTCTTTCTTGTTGCTCTCCTCCTTCCTTCCTTAGCCTTATTACCGGGCCCTTTAAACTGTTTTTTCCCCCCTATGTGGCTGACAACAGTTTCGGGTAAATTTTTGGTTTTCGGCTGCTATGCCCATTTTCATATTGTTTTTTGGGCCCCCCTTTTTTATCTGGGGCATTTTCCCGTTTCTGGCTCTACAAACCTTTTTCTCCTTTTTCCCCTCCGGGGCCTTTTTCCTTTCTATATTTTTTCCCTTTTTCCCTTTGGGCAATTTGGGGTTTTTTGCCCCCCCTGCCCTTTGGGTTTAAACCAGGGGCTCATCCTGGTTTTTTTCATTTTTCCCTGTTACCCTTGGTAAAAACCCTCCCCTCACCCCTCCTTGCATTTTGTTGCTACAAAATTCCATCTTTCTCATTAACTGGCTACCCGGGCCATTTTTCCCCTGTCCCATTTAAACCCCCGGTTCAGGTATTTTCCTCTTTCCTGTTAATCCCCCTTTTCTTGAAATTTTTGGCTTTTTTTCGTCCGGGGGCCTTTTCCTGCTTCTCCATCCCACTTGACCCTCTACTGTGTATTCAATTTAAACCCCCCAAAATGGCCCATTTGGCCCCCCAAGGGGTCTTTTCATATGTCTTGCCCCTCGATATCTCCCACTACTCAAGGTGAATACTAAGTCCAGCCTTGCTGGTTCACCCCTCCCCCCTCTCCTTGAAAGTTCCCTTACTTTTTGGGCACATAAAGGTTTTTCCGTCCCCAACCTTTCCCATCATCTTACCCCCCCTTATCTTGGCCCCCATGTGGGCCCCAAGTTCCCCCAACGATCTCCTTGGGGTTTTTAAATTTAAACCCAAAAAATCAGGAGTTTTTCCCCCTGCATGCATGAGCTCTTCTGCCATTTCTACCAGTGTGCCCAACCACGCTCTATTGCTCTTTTCGTCCTCTTGCTTTGGCCTCCTGCTGTTTGTGGTGGGTTATGCATCACGCTATTACCACCTTGGACCCCAGAGGGGAAGTTTTCCCGCAATGAAATTTCACTTCTCCGCGTCCCCCCTCTCCCAATGTATCAAATTCCCCAGCGATTTTTGATCACAAGGGCCACTCCCTCCCCCCCCCCCCTTGTTCCCTCTTTTTTTTCCCTTCGGGTTTTTCGTACCCCATTGGAAAGATTTTTTTTCTCAATTTTCCCTTTCTTTTTTCCCCTCCGGCCTTTTCAGTGTGTGTCCCTTTCCCTCTTCTCCTGAAGCCCAGGGGATAAACACTAAATTTTGCCCTTTCCTCCCCCCATTGCCTCACCCCTGTGACTCTGGACCCGGCCTGTTGGGGTCATTTCCCCCCTTGATTTTTCCAGTGGCTCTTGATAGCCTGGTTGTGCCTCAGAAATTTCGCCAAATCACCCCCCCATCTGCAACCACCCTGTTCTTCCCCCTTTTAAACTCCCTTGGGTCCTCCTGGCGGGCTGATATGACCTTAGCAAATTCAAATTCCCCTTCCCCCCCCGTTCGGGGCCCCGCAGCTTCATTTTGCGTGTCTTCCCCCGGGCACTGCCCCTGTAACTCGCTTTCAAAAAACCCAAATTTTTCTCAACTTTTTAGGACCCTTTTCTTGGGTACTGGGAAATTTCGACTTGTGCCTCCCAATTCTTTTTTTTCCCCCTCCAACCTCTTTTTTCCCAAATTTTTCCCGAGACTCTTTTCCCCCATTTTTTTTAGAAAGCCCCCCTAATTTTTTTTTTCTCCCACTCTTGTTCCCTCCTTTTCCCTGCTCCTCCATCCCCTCCTCCCCCACCAGAACCATTCCCATCTGATCCCTTTGGGCCCCGCGAGTCCCCAACCCCCTTTTTTTTTTTTTAGAGAAGAAGAAGGGGAAAAGGGAAAAAGGGGAGGGAGAGGGGAAGATTTAGAAAGGGGAAAAGGGGGAAAAAGAGGTGGGAGAGGGGGAAAAAGAGAGAAGGGAAAGGGGAAAGGGGAGGGGGGAGAGTGGAAAGGGAAAAAAAGGGAAAAAGAAAATGGAGAGAGAGAGAAAAGCGAGAGAGAGAGCGGAGAGGGGAGAGAGAGAGAGAGAGAAGAGAAGAGAAGAGAGAAAAAGGGGAAAAGAGAGAGAGGGGGAGAGAGAGAGGAGAGAGAAGAGGGGAGAGAGAAGAGAGAGAAGGAAAAGGTTTAAAAAGGGGATAGTGAGAAGGAAAAAGGGGAAGAGGTGAAGTGAGAGGGGAGAGGGGGAAGAGGGACGGGAAGGGGGAGGAGGGGGGAAATTAGAAGGGAAAATGGGAAAGAAAAGAGCAAGAGAGAGGAGGGAAAAGAGGGAGGGGGAAGGGGGGGAGAGTGAGAGAGAGGGGGGAAAGAGTGAAGGGAAAAAAAATAGGAGAGGGGGAGAGTTAGAAGGGAAAATGGGGGAAAGAGAGAGCAAGAGAGAGAGAAGAGAAAAAAGGGGGAAGGGGAGAGAGAGAGAGAGAGAAGAGGAGAGGGGAGAGAGAGAGAGAAGAGAGGAGAGAGAGAGAGGAAAAAGAAGAGAGAGAGGGGAGGGAGGAGAGAAGAGAGGGGGAGAGAGAGAGAGAAAAGAGAGAGAGAGAGAGAGAGAGAGAGGGAAAAGAGAGAGAAAAGAAAGCAAAGAGGGGGAAAAGAGGGGGCAGAGAGGGGGAAAAGGGGGGAAAAAGGGGGGAGATGGAAGGGGTGAGAGGGGGGGAGGCCTTTGGGGGAAAGGGAGGGGGGGAGGGGGGAAAAGATTTTTGGGGAAAGGGAGAAGGTTAAAAAAGTTTTGAAAATTTAAAGGTTTTAGGTTTGGATGATTTTTTAGGGGAAAATTGGGGGAAAAAGAGAGGATTAAATTTTGGAAGGGGGGATTTAGGGTTAGGGGAAGGAGATAAGGTAAAAGAGTGAAAAGGTTTTAAATTTTGGGCCCCCTTTTTTTTGGGGGGGGGGGGGGAGGAGGAAAAAAGGGGGTTTGGGGTTTTGGGGGAGTTAAAAGGTGTGAAATTTGTAAGTGTCTGTTGTGTGTAATACAGCTTACAAGTGCTTGTCACTTGTTGTGTGTGTGTGTGGGTGTGTGTGTGTGGTGTGTTGTGTGTGGTGTGGTGTGTGGTGTGGTGTGTGTGTAGGTGTGTATGTGTATGTGTATGTGTAGTGTGTGTATTTGTGTGTTTTGGGGTAGGGTGTGTGGTGTGTGTGGGGTGTGTGGTGGTTGTGTTGGTACGTGTGGTGTGTGTGGGTGTGTGGTGTGTGTGTGAAATGTGTGTTGAAAGTGTTATTTTGGTGTGTGTGTATGTGTTGTGGTGTGTGTGGGGTTGTGTGATGTGTGTGTGTGTGTATGTTAGGTGTGTGTGTTATGTGTATGTGTGTGTGTGTGTATGTGTGTGTGTATGTGTGTGTATGTGTGTGTGTTGTTGTGTGTGTGTATTGTGTGTATGTGTGTGTGTGTGTATTGTGTGTGGTTGGTGTTGTGTGTGTGTGTATGTGTGTATTGTGTGTGTGTGTGTGTATGTGTATGTGTTGTGCATGTGTGTGTGCCCCCACTCTAAGTATTCATACCACTAATAAATACCGGAAGATACCAGTAATTCTAAGCTTACCAATACTTGTAACACTTATCGATTCTACTTCTAAAATTCAAAAGTAGCTAGGTTGTAAAATTTAGCTTGTCTCAGCTTAAGTGTCTGACGTTATCCCTCACTACACCGCTTTACTCCTTGCCCCTTCTCCTCTAATGCTATTTCTACTCAAATTTCTGGTAATGGTTTTGCAGGAGTAGTGACCAGTATCTAACAGTGATGCAGGACCAGACTCAATCTTGCAAAATGCAACCTCAACAGGGGAAATACTTTCGCTGACAGCGGTGTGATGACAAGTTGCCAGAAGCTGATGACGTAGCCGTCGTACATAGGCCTTCTCTCCACTATTTTGTAACTCCTTCACCCTGATGTTTATAACCATATAGCTCATGCATCCCGCGTTTTCCCCAAGTGATTTCACTTTTCACTTATTACAGAATACACTTCACATTCGGTGTTTACACTTTATATGTATAATGGCATACAAACTGTTTTTGACGTCACTGCTTCAGTAGGCCTACTGCCACCTTCCCTTGTTGTATATTTTATTTTTTCTTTCTCCTTTTGCCTATTAACTTTTTCACTCTCACATTACGATCACCCGTTTCCACACTCACTTTGATCTTTTTATGTTTGTACTGTGGGGCAACAGTGCCTAGTAGATTTCCCCAATGGTTTGGCACTTTTAAAAGAAAATACTGAATTTAAGGGGTTTTCCCCCCGAATTTTTTCAACTAATAACTATAGTTATCACTCGTAGGTTTGTTCACTGACTTTGTCACTACCACTGATTACTGCTAGGGGTTTTTGCACGCCTCAGAAACACGAAGGTTCTCGGAGCCTTGTGTACCCACGTCTGCACCCACCATGTGTGTGTACGTGTGTGTGTGTGTGTGTGTGTTTGTGTGTGTGTGTGTGTGTGTGTGTGTGTGTGTGTGACCCAATAATTGTGGTTGCAGGGATAGAGTCACAGCTCCTGTCCCCGCCTCTTCACTGGTCGCTATTAGGTCACTCTCCCTGCTCCATGAACTTTTCATACCTCTTCTTAAAGTTATATATAGATCCTTCCTCCACTACATCACTTCCCAGACTAATCCACTTCCTGACAACACTGTGACTGAAGAAGTACTTCGTAACATCCCTGTGGCTCATCTGAGTCTTCAACTCCCTTGTTGCTGTATCCCATCTCTGGAACATCCTGTCTCAGTCCACCTTGTCGATTCCTCTCAGTATTTTATGTCGTTATCATGTGTGTACTCACATGTGTTGTTATCATGTGTGTACTCACATAGTTGTACTCACCTAGTTGTGGTTGCAGGTGTCGATTCATAGCTCCTGGCCCCACCTCTTCATTGGTAGCTACTAGGTCACTGTTCCTGCTCCAGGAGCTTTATCATTCCTGTTCTTAAAGCTATGTATGGATCCTGAATCCACTACATCACTTCCGAGACTATTTCACTTCCTGACAACTCTGTGACTGAAGAAGTACTTCCTAACATCCCTGTGGCTCATATGAGTCTTCAACTTCCAATTGTGACCCCTGGTTGCTGTGTCCCATCTCTGGAACATCTTGTCTCTGTCCACCTTGTCAATTCCTGTTAATATTTTATATGTCGCTATCATATCCCCCTATTTCTCCTGTCCTCCAGTGTCATCACGTCGATTTCTCTTAACCTCTACTCGAATGATATGACTCAAGAAATCGTAATGACACGATTGCAAACAAACCATACCCCCGGCCGGGATTGAACCCGCGGTCATAGAGTCTCAAAAACTCCAGCCCGTCGCGTTAGCCACTAGACCAGCTAGCCACAATTAGATTCATCCAACTAGGTATATTTCTACACCATAGGAAGGTTAGCGGGTTCAATCCCGGCCGGGGGTATGGTTTGTTTGCAATCGTGTCAATACGATTTCTTGAGTCATGTTGACGGCAGTGAAGGGACTTGAGCTAGAGTTCGTCACGGCCACGCCAGCTGGAGATTCGTCTGTAAAAACTTGCATTTGTGGTTACAGTGGTGCCTGTGCTAACCTTCCAATGGTGTAGAAATATACCTAGTTGGATGAATCTTATTGTGGCTAGCTGGTCTAGTGGCTAACGCGACGGGCTGGAGTTTTGAGACTCTATGACCGCGGGTTCAATCCCGGCCGGGGGTATGGCTCGTATGATATGCCCCTTAGCTCAGGGATTAGTCTTGTTGCAAACTTTTCACTTTCTCTAATTTCTTTATATGCTTGGCTAGGTGTGAGTTCCAAACTGGTGCTCCATACTCCAATAAAGGTTTGACATACACGGTATACAGGGCCCTGAACGATTCCTTATTGAGATGTCGGAATGCTCTTCTTATCTTTGCTAGGAGCCCATATGCTGCAGCAGTTATTTGGTTGATGTCCACCTCATATCATGTGCCTGGTGTTACACTCACCCTAAGATCCTTTTCCTTCAGTGAGATTTGTAGTCTCTGGCCCCCTAGACTGTGCCCCGTCTGTGGTCTTCTTTGCCCCTCCTCAATCTTCATGACTTTGCACTTGGTGGGGTTGAACTCCAGGAGCCAGTTGCTGGAGCAGGCGTGCAGCCTGTCCAGATCCCTTTGCAGTTTAGCCTGGTCCTCCTCCAACTGAATTCTTCTCATGAACTTCATATCATCTACAAACAGGGGCACTTCGGGGTCTATTCCTTCTGTCGTGTCGTTCACAAATGCCAGAAACAGTAACGGTTATAGGATTGCCCCCTGTGGAACCCCGCTCGTCACAGGTGCCCACTCTGACACCTCGCCACGTACCATGACTCGCTGGTGTCTTCCTGACAGGTATTTCCTGATTCATTGCGGGGCTTTTCTTGTCATCCTTTCCTGGTCCCCCAGCTTTTGCGCTAATCTCTTGTGTGGAATTGAGTCAAACGCCTTCTTACGGTCCAGAAAAATGTAATCTACCCACCCCTCTCTCTCCTCTCTTACTGCTGTCACCCTGTCATTGAACTCCAGTAGGTTTGTGACAGAGAATTTCCCATCCTTGAAACGCTGCTGGCTATCGTTGATAAGCTCCTTCCTTTTTAGGTTCTCCACCTCTCTTCTCCTGATAATCTTCTCCATGACTTTGCGTACTATACATGTCAGTAACATGTACAGTATGTGGTCTGTAGTTTAATGTTCTGAGTCTGTCTCTTTTTTTAAAAAAACTGTGGACTACATTTGCTGTCTTCCATACCTCAGGTAGTCGCCCTGTCTCGATAGATGTGTTGAATATTGTTGTTAGTGGTACACATAGCGCTTCTGCTCCCTCTCTCAGGACACATGGAGAGATGTTATCTGGCTCCATCGCCTTTGAGGTATCTAGCTCGTTTTGCAGCCTCTTCACTTCTTCCTCGGTTGTATGTATTGTGTCCAACACTTGATGGTGTACCCCACCTCACTGTCTTTCTGATGTCTCTTCTCTCTTCTCTGTGAACACTTCTTTGAATCTCATGTTGTGTGTGTGTGAGCATGTGTGTGAGTACTCACCTAGTTGTGCTCACCTAGTTGAGGTTGCAGGGGTCGAGTCCAAGCTCCTGGCCCCGCCTCTTCACTGGTCGCTACTAGGTCACTCTCCCTGAACCATGAGCTTTATCATACCTCTGCTTAAAGCTATGTATGGATCCTGCCTCCACTACATCGCTTCCAAAACTATTCCACTTTCTGACTACTCTGTGGCTGAAGAAATACTTCCTAACATCCCTGTGATTCATCTGTGTCTTCAACTTCCAACTGTGTCCCCTTGTTACTGTGTCCAATCTCTGGAACATCCTGTCTTTGTCCACCCTGTCAATTCCTCTCAGTATTTTGTATGTCGTTATCATGTCCTCTCTGTTTCTCCTGTCCTCCAGTGTCGTCAGGTTGATTTCCCTTAACCTCTCCTCGTAGGACATACCTCTTATCTCCGGGACTAGTCTTGTTACAAACCTTTGGACTTTCTCTAGTTTTTTACATGCTTGGCTGGGTGTGGGTTCCAAACTGGTGCCGCATACTCAAATATGGGCCTAACGTACACGGTGTACAGGGTCCTGAACGATTCCTTATTAAGATGTCGAAATGCTGTTCTGAGGTTTGCTAGGCACCCATATGCGGCAGCAGTTATTTGGTTGATGAGCGCTTCAGGAGATGTGCCTGGTGTTATACTCACCCCAAGATCTTTTTCCTTGAGTGAGGTTTGTAGTCTCTGGCCCCCAAGACTGTACTCCGTCTGCGGTCTTCTTTGCCCTTCCCCAATCTTCATGACTTTGCACTTGGTGGGATTGAACTCCAGGAGACAATTGCTGGACCAGGTCTGCAGCCTGTCCAGATGACTTTGTAGTTCTGCCTGGTCTTCGATCGAATGAATTCTTCTCATCAACTTCACGTCATCTGCAAACAGGGACACCTCGGAGTCTATTCCTGTGCGTGTGTACTCACCTAATTGTACTCACCTAATAGTGGTTGCAGGGGTCGATACTCAGCTCCTGGCCACGCCTCTTCACTGATCGCTACTAGGTCCTCTCCCTCTCTGCTTCCTGAGCTTTGTCATACCTCTTCTTAAAACTATGTATGGTTCCTGCCTCCACTACTTCACTTGCTAGGCTATTCCACTTCCTGACGACTCTATGACTGAACAAATACTTCCTAACGTCCCTGTGACTCGTCTGAGTCTTCAGCTTCCAATTGTGACCCCTTGTTTCTGTGTCCCCTCTCTGGAACATCCTGTCTCTGTCCACCTTGTATATTCCTCGCAGTATCTTGTATGTCGTTATCATGTCTCCCCTGACCCTTCTGTCCTCCAGTGTCGTTAGTCCGATTTCCCTCAACCTTTCCTCGTACGACATTCCCCTGAGCTCTGGAACTAGGCTTGTTGCAAACCTTTCTACTTTCTCTAACTTCTTGACGTGCTTGACCAGGTGTGGGTTCCAGACTGATGCTGCATACTCCAGTATGGGCCTAACATACACAGTGCACACTGTCTTGAACGATTCCTTATTAAGGTAGTTGCCCAGTTTCAAGGGATGTGTTGAAGATTGTCTTTAGGGGCACACACAGCATCTCTGCTCCTTCTCTATGGACCCAAGGGAAGATGCTGTCCGGCCCCATCGCCTTTAAAGTATCAAGGTCACTTAGCAGCTTCTGCACCTCCTCCTCGGTTGTTCGTATGTCATCCAACACTTGCTGGTATATTCCCTCTTCATGTTCCCTTCTGTTCTGTTTTCCCATAGCCCTTCCTGTCTCTACTGTAAAAACTTCCTTAAATCTATTTAGCTCCTCACATACCTCCTGATCATTTCATGTGGGTTCTCCACCTTCTTTCCTCAGTCTGATCACCTGGTCTTTGACTGTTGTCTTCCTCCTGATGTGGCTATACAACAATTTCGGGTCAGCCTTGACTTTCGATGCTATGTTATTTTCGTACTGTCGTACTGGGTGTGTGTGTGTGTGTGTGTGTGTGTGTCCAACACTTGATGGTGTACCCCACCTCTCTGTCTTTCTGATGTCTCTTCTGTCTTCTCTGTGAACACTTCTTTGAATCTCATGTTTGTGTGTGTGTGTGTGTGTGTGTGTGTGTGTGTGTGTGTGTGTGTGTGTGTGTGTGTGTGTGTGTGTGTGTGTGTGTGTGTGTGTGTGTGTGTGTGTGTGTTTGTGTGTGTGTATGTGTGTGTGTGTGTACTCACCTAATTGTGGTTGAAGTGGTCGAGACTCAGCTCCTGGCCCCGGTTCTTCACTGATCGCTACTAGGTCCTCTCTCTCTCTGCTTCCTGACCTTTGTCATACTTCGTCTTAAAGCTGTGTATGGTTCCTGCCTCCACTACGTCACTTGCTAGGCTATTCCACTTCCTGACGACTCTATGACTGAAGAAATACTTCCTAACATCCTTTTGACTCGTCTGAGTATTCAGCTTCCAATCGTGACCCCTTGTTTCTGTGTCCCCTCTCTGGAACATCCTGTCTCTGTCCACCTTATCTATTCCCCGCAGTATCTTGTATGTCGTTATCATGTCTCCCCTGGCCCTTCTGTCCTTTAGTGGCGTCAGTCTGATTTCCCTCAACCTTTCATCGTAGGACATTCCCCTGAGCTCTGGAACTAGTCTTGTTGCAAACCTTTGTACTTTCTCTAATTTCTTGACGTGCTTGACCAGGTGTGGGTTCCACACTGGTACTGCATACTCCAGTATGGGCCTTACGTAAGCAGTGTACAGTGTCTTGAACGATTCCTTATTAATGTATCGGAACGATGTTCTCAGGTTTGCCAGGCGCCCGTATGCTGCAGCAGTTATCTGGTTGATGTGTGTCTCCGGAGACGTGCTAGGTGTTATGGTCACCCCAAGATCTTTCTCCTTGAGTTAGGTTTGTAGTCTTTGTCCACCTAGCCTTTACTCTATCTGCGGTCTTCGTTTCCCTTCCCTAATCTTCATGACTTTGCATTTGACAGGGTTGAATTCGAGAAGCCAGTTTCTGGACCACGTGTCCAGTCTGTCCAGATCTCTTTGAAGTCCTGCCTGATCCTCGTCCGGTTTAATTCTTCTCATCAACTTCACATCATCTGCGAATAGGGACACTTCAGAGTCTATCCCTTCAACCATGTCATTCACATATATCAAAAATAGCACTTGTCCTAGAACTGACCCCTGTGGGACCCCGCTTGTCACAGGCTCCCACTGTGATACCTCTTCACGTACCATGACTCGTTGTTGCCTCCTTGTCAGGTATTCTCTGATCCATTGCAGTGCCCTCCCTGTTATACGTGCCTGATCCTCCAGCTTCTGCACTAATCTCTCGTGAGGAACTGTGTCAAAGGCCTTCCTGCAGTCCAGGAAAATGCAATTCACCCACCCCTCTCTCTCGTGCCTTACTTCTGTTATCTTGTCATAAAACTCCAGAAGGTTTGTGACACAGGATTTGCCTTCCATGAATCCATGCTGGTTTTCACTTATAATCTTGTTCCGTTCCAGGTGCTCCACCACTCTCCTGATAATCTTCTCCATGACTTTGCATACTAAACACGTCAGAGACACTGGTCTGTAGTTTAGCGCCTCGTTTCTGTCTCCTTTCTTAAAAATGGGGACTACATTTGCCGTCTTCCATATCTCAGGTAGCTGCCCAGTTTCAAGGGATGTATTGAAGATTGTAGTTAGGGGCATGCACAGCGTCTCTGCTCCTTCTCTAAGTACCCACGGGGAGATTTTGTCCGGTCCCATTGCCTTTGAGGTATTAAGGTCACTTAGCAGCTTCTGCTCCTCCTCCTCCGTTGCTCGTATGTCATAGAACACTTTTTGGTATATTCACTGTTGATGTTCCCCTCTGTGCTGTCTTCCCAGTACCCTTCCTGTCTCTACTGTAAAAACTTCTTAAATCTCATGTTTAGCTCCTCACATATCTCCTGATCGTTTCTTGTGAGTTCTCCATCTTCTGTCCTCAGTCTGATCAAATGGTCTTTGACTGTTGTCTTCCTCCTGATGTGGCTATACAACAGTTTCGGGTCAGCCTTGACTTTCGATGCTATGTTATTTTCATACTGTCGCTGGGCCTCCCTCCTTACCTGTGCATACTCGTTCCTGGCGATGCGACTAATCTCCCTATTTTCATGTGTTCTATGCCTTCTGTACCTTTTCCATTCTCTACTGCACTTAGTTTTTGCCTCCTTACACCGTTGGGTAATCCAGGGGCTCGTTCTGGTCTCCCCATTGTTTCTGTTGCTCTTGGGAACAAATCTTTCCACTGCTTCCTTGCATTTTGTTGTTATGTATTCCATCATTTCGTTTACTGACTTTCCTACCAGTTCTCTGTCCCACTGAACCTCCTGCAGGAAGTTCCTCAAACCTATGTAGTCCCCTCTTTTATAGTGTGTGTGTGTGTGTGTGTGTGTGTGTGTGTGTGTGTGTGTGTGTGTGTGTGTGTGTGTGTGTGTGTGTGTGTGTGTGTGTGGTGTGTGTTTGTGTGTGTGTGTGTGTGTGTGTGTGTGTGTGTGTGTGTGTGTGTGTGTGTGTGTGTGTGTGTGTGTGTGTGTGTGTGGGTATGAGTGAGTATGTCAGTCTGTCTGCGTGTATGTTTAGTGTATCTATCTTTTTAATATAGACAATAAAGTCAATTATATATCTCAGTGTTAAGTACAGAACCAGTACAGTGTGGTCCTCGACCTGCACTCACCAGCTCTGTGTCTCAGTGTTAAGTACAGAACCAGTACAGTGTGGTCCTCGACCTGCACTCACCAGCTCTGTGTCTCAGTGTTAAGTACAGAACCAGTACAGTGTGGTCCTCGACCTGCACTCACCAACTCTGTGTCTCAGTGTTAAGTACAGAACCAGTACAGTGTGGTCCTCGACCTGCACTCACCAACTCTGTGTCTCAGTGTTAAGTACAGAACCAGTACAGTGTGGTCCTCGACCTGCACTCACCAACTCTGTGTCTCAGTGTTAAGTACAGAACCAGTACAGTGTGGTCCTCGACCTGCACTCACCAACTCTGTGTCTCAGTGTTAAGTACAGAACCAGTACAGTGTGGTCCTCGACCTGCACTCACCAACTCTGTGTCTCAGTGTTAAGTACAGAGCCAGTACAGTGTGGTCCTCGACCTGCAGTCACCAACTCTGTACTCACCAATTTGTACTCACCTATTTGTGGTTGCAGGGGTCGAGTCATAGCTCCTTGCCCCGCCTCTTCGCTGATTGCTACTAGGTCCTCTCTCTCCCTGCCCCATGAGCTATATCATACCTCGCCTTAAAACTATGTATGGTTCCCACCTCCACTACGTCACTTTCTAGGCTATTCCACGGCCTGACTACTCTATGACTGAAGAAATACTTCCTAACATTCCTTTGATTCATCCGAGTCTTCAACTTCCAATTGTGACCTCTTGTGTCTGTGTCCCATCTCTGGAACATCTCGTCTTTGTCCACCTTGTCTATTCCGCGCAGTATTTTATATGTCGTTATCATGTCTCCCCTGACCCTCCTGTCCTCCAGTGTCGTCAGGCCGATTTCCCTCAACCTTTCTTCGTAGGACAATCCCCGTAGCTCTGGGACTAGTCTTGTTGCAAACCTTTGCACTTTCTGTAATTTCTTGACGTGCTTGACTAGGTGTGGATTCCAAACTGGTGCTGCATACTCCAGTATGGGCCTGACGTAAATGGTATACAGAGTCTTGAACGAATCCTTACTGAGGTATCGGAACGCTATCCGTAAGTTTGCCAGACCCCCGTATACAGCAGCAGTTATCTGATTGATGTGCGCCTCAGGAGATATGCTCGGTGTTATACTCACCCCCAGATCTTTTTCCTTGAGTGAGGTTTGCAGTCTTTGGCCATCTAAACTACATTGTGTCTGCGGTCTTCTTTGCCCTTCCCCAATCTTCATGACTTTGCACTTGGCAGGGTTAATCTCAAGGAGCCAGTTGCTGGACCAGGCTTGTAGCCTCTCCAGGTCACTTTGTAATCCTGCCTGATCCTCATCCGATTTGATTCTTTTCATTAACTTCACATCATCTGGAAACAAGGACACTTCTGAGTCTATCCCTTCCGTTATGTCGTTCACATATAACAAGAACAGCACAGGTCCTAGGACTGACCCCTGTGGAACCCCGCTTGTCACAGGCGCCCACTCTGACACCTCGTCACGTACCATGACTCGTTGTTGCCTCCCTGTCAGGTATTCTCTGATCCATTGCAGTGCCTTTCCTGTTATGTGTGCCTGATCCTCTAGCTTTTGCAGTAACCTCTTGTGAGGAACTGTGTCGAAGGCCTTCTTGCAGTCCAAAAAAATGCAGTCGATCCACCCCTTTCTCTCTTGTCTTACTTCTGCCACCTTGTCATAAAACTCTAGTAGGTTTGTGACACAGGATTTTCCTTCCCTGAAACCGTGCTGGTTGTCAATTATACACTTGTTTCTTTCCAGGTGCTCCACCACTCTCCTCCTGATGAATTCTCCATGACCTTGCATACTATACACGTTAGTGATACAGGTCTGTAGTTTAGTGCCTCATGTCTATCTCCCTTTTTAAAAACTGGGACTACATTTGCCATCTTCCATACCTCAGGGAGTTGCCCAGTTTCAAATGATGTTTTGAAGATCTTTGTTACTGGCACACACAATATCTCTGCTCCCTCTTTAAGGACCCACGGAGAGATGTTGTCTGGTCCCACCGCCTTTGAGGTGTCAAGTTCGCATAGCAGCTTCTTCACCTCCTCCTTGGTTATAAGTACCTCATCCAGCACTTGCTGGTGTACCCCCCTGTTCTGATTTCCTGGAGTCCTACTGGTTTCCACTGTAAATACTTCTTTAAATCTCATGTTGAGCTGCTGACATACCTCTAGGTCGTTTCTTGTGAATTCCCCATCGCCCTTCCTCAGTCTAATTACCTGGTCCTTGACTGTTGTTTTCCTCCTGATGTGGCTGTACAACAGCTTCGGGTCAGTCTTGACTTTTAATGCTATGTCATTTTTATATCGTCGCTGAGCCTCCCTTCTTATCTGTGCATATTCGTTTCTGGCTCTTCGGCTAATCTCTTTATTTTCGTAAGTTCTCTGTCTTCTGTACCTTTTCCATTCTCTAGTACAACTAGTTTTTGCCTCCCTACACCTCTGGGTGAACCAAGGACTCGTTCTGTTCTTCCCATTATTTCTGTATCCCTTGGGAACAAACCTCTCCTCTGCCTCCTTGCATTTTGTTGCCACATAGTCCATCATTTCTTGTACTGGTTTTCCTGTCAGTTCCCTCTCCCACTGAATGTCTTGAAGGAAGTTCCTTATGCCTGAGTAGTTCCCCCTTTTGTAGTTTGGTTTTTCCCACCCTATTCCTGCTACTCTCTCCACCTGGAGCTCAACTATGTAGTCGAAGCACAGAACCACATGATCACTAGCTCCCAGGGGCCTTTCATACATGATATCCTCGATGTCCGAACTACTCAAGGTGAATACAAGGTCCAGTCTTGCTGGTTCATCCTCTCCTCTCTCTCTGGTAGTGTCTCTAACATGCTGATGCATGAGGTTTTCCAGTACCACGTCCATCATCTTGGCTCTCCATGTTTCGGGACCCCCATCAGGCTCCAGGTTTTCCCAGTCAATCTCCTTGTGATTGAAATCACCCATAACTAGTAACTTTGCAACCCCCATGTGTGCTCTCCTGGCCACCTCGGCTAGTGTGTCGACCATTGCTCTGTTGCTCTCATCGTAGTCTTCTCTTGGCCTCCTGCATTTCTGTTGTGGGTTGTACATTACTGTAATTATCATCTTATTTCCCTCAAACTGGATTGTTCCTAGTAAGTAGTCCCTTTCGCCCGTGCCATCCAATCCTTCCATTTTCTCAAAACCCCACTGGTTTTTAATGAGCAGTGCAACTCCTCCTTCCCCTCTCCTCCCTCTGTCTTTCCTGAGGATTTGATATCCGGATGGAAAGATTGAATCTGTTATTATTCTAGTGAGTTTTGTTTCTGTGAGTGCTATTATGTCTGGGGATGTCTCCTTGATTCTTTCGTGCCACTCCTCATACTTATTTGTTATTCCATCTGCATTTGTATACCACACCTTCAACTTCTTCTCTAAGACTGTGGTCTGGGAGGTGTATTGGGGTTGGGGAAGTGGGAGACCTGATAAGGAACTACGGGTGGTTGCTGTGGGGGTGAAGTTTGTAATGCAGTGGGTGGGGGCAATGGATGTGGCATGGGTGTTTTGGTTTAGAGTGCTTGGTTGCACTGGGGTTGATCTGTGTCTCAGTGTTAAGTACAGAACCAATACACTGTGGTCCTCGACCTGCACTCACCAACTCTGTGTCTCAGCTTCTCACTATACATCTCTCGCATATCTTCATTTTTATTTAGAAATTAATTTTTTTGCAGTTATAATTTAAAATCAATAATTAGTGTAAATTTCCTGTTCTTATAGTTTTTTCCTCTGCGTGAAATTGATATTAAATTTAATAATAAAAAACTTACATGCATATGACTTGACAATCCTACATTGTCCCGTAAGATTTCCTTAAAAAATCACTGAAAGACTCTCATGCAGGAATCTTTTCGCAGGAAAATCTATTTTTATTCTTCCGTGATTTCTTATCATTTTTATTTTTTGAATTTCTAATAAAGATGTAAACATCTTGTTTAACTAATGCATCTTTACTTGTAATTGTGTTAACTGGATACTTAAATACCTATTATCTAGATTACTCTCTATTAACTCCACTTCTGTAGATACTTTCTCAGAGAAAATGACTAATTACTGACACAATTTACACAAGTTGTAGAACAAGTTTTATTTCTGACAAGTAAAGTTTGCTCACTGTAGAACTTTATCATGACTTTATAAAGCACTACTCAGAGTGATACGTTGTTTTAATAAAGTTTGTTCTCCATCTTGTTTCTTTGTGTTCATAATCTTCATAAATTTACTGCGGTTATAGCTACATCTTACTTACTATACATGCAGGTACCGCACTATCTTGGTTCAAGTGTTTGCCTCCCTCCAGCAGAGAGTCTTGTGGAAGTGGGATAAAAACACTATGGATGACCTGCCTCCTAATGTCCGTCTTGGCAAGTGGCTCCCACAACAAGATATTCTTGGTAAGTAAATCTTAAGTTTATTCTTACACTAGCATCCAAATATGGTGTTGACTCTGGGAGTTGACGTTCCAGGTCCATCGCTTGAAAATTTCGACTCATAAATATTTGGAAATTCAAATTTATTTTGACGTATCTCAAAATAAAAACAATTAAGCCATGCTCAAAAAAATTAACATTATATATTAAGTTATTATATAAGTTATTATATAAGTAATGATGATAAAAATAATGTTTAGTATTTTATTAATATTTTATTATTGAATTATATCTGGACGTCGTAAACTCCTTAAACAAAACAATTTTTTAGACTCAGAAAAAAAAACCATACCCCCGGCCGGGATTGAACCCGCGGTCATAGAGTCTCAAAACTCCAGCCCGTCGCGTTAGCCACTAGACCAGCTAACGCGACGTGGCTAACGCGACGGGCTGGAGTTTTGAGACTCTCTGACCGCGGGTTCAATCCCGGCCTGGGGTATGGTTTATTTGCAATCGTGTCATTACGATTTCTTAAGTCTTTTAGACTCAGTATGGTTTTAATCAGGCTCATCTATTTACATTCAATATAATGCAAAAAATAAGGTACTATAAACGAAAATAAAATTCCTGCATCACAGAGTTTCAAGTAAAAACTCCTATGACTTACCGGAGAAAAATTAGCAACAATGTCCATTATTAAAATGTTCTCCTCTCAGAAACTACTACAATATTTGGAACCTTCAGTATGTTTCCCCCAGAGTTAAAATAATAATAATAATTTTAAGAATAATGATGACAAAACGAATATCTAATAATAATAATAATAATAATAAATAATAATAATAATAATAATAATAATAATAATAATATAATTTGTATGTGCATCTGGTAGCGGGAATGAAAGGCACTCTTCAAGGTCACGTGTTACTATATTTGAGTTGTCGGTACACAAAGAGTGTGTTAAGGCGGCCCAGAGTGCCAGCACAAGCACGCGAGGGAGAGAGTACACTTGTTGTCTCTAGGCTGTCAAGTATGTGAGTGAGCTTGGTGAGATATATGGCCGTTGAGCAACTTCTTTATTGGAATAATGGGGTTCACAGCGGGTAGTGTGAAGTGTGCCGAGGCCAGTCTGGGAGGGGAGCTGTTAACAGGAAGTCCAGGAGTCTAGGAGTGAGAAAAAGGCATGGCCGGGTAAGTCGAATTTGAGAACCTACCCTCTGGTGGGCACTCAGGAAACTAGGCCCACAGTAACTCGCTCCTTGGGGGGAGTATTAGAACAAGAGTAGGCTTACTGTCTATATTAATAATAGTAATGAAATGAATAATAAAAATAAAATTAATAATAATAAGAAGAAGAAAGACGAGAAAATCTAATTCTAATTGCTTTTTTGGCACAGGCGACCCTCGTTTGAGTTTGTTTATCACACACGGTGGGTTGTTGAGCACCCAGGAGTCTATGTACCACGGTGTGACGGTACTGGGGATGCCTGTGTTTGCTGACCAACATTCCAACATGAACACTGTGCAGAGGGAAGGATGGGGCAGAGTGCTTCTCTGGAAGGAACTTACCTTTGATAATCTCAAGAATACGATCAACATCATCATGAATGATGAAAGGTATTGTGGCTTTATTGCTTCAAGGCGTAATTTTTTCCAGTACAAGAATGACAAAGAAGGTAAGGACATTTAATATCATTCATTCCCTAGTTCTCTCCATGCATACTGTGACATACATTTTCCAGTTCATCTTCTGAACGGAACATATCAAGGTCTAACGAGTGCATGTGATACAGTTAAAAATTATGTTAGATATCTGAGAAGAATAATGAAAGGGAGATATAATAATGGATATAAGGAAATTGGATGTTTTTCAAGGCATTGAATTTCTACATTCTGAGAACTTTGAGAATAAGAGACATGGATCCAAAGTTCACACTAAATTACAGGAATATGAATATATATAATATATATATATATATATATATATATATATATATATATATATATATATATATATATATATATATATTAATATTATATATATATATATGTATGTCGTGCCGAATAGGCAGAACTTGCGATCTTGGCTTAAATAGCAACGCTCAACTTGCCATATAGGACAAGTGAAAATTTGTGTATGCAATAATTTCGCCAAAATCATTCTGAACCTAACGAAAAAAATATATTTCACTGTGTTTGTTTAGCATTAAATTATTGTAAACAAATCTAAAATATATTTAGTTGGGTTAGGCTAAAATAAATTGTTCTTGTTGTAATAAGGTTAGGTAAGTTTTCTAAGATTCTTTTGGAGCAAAATTAAAAATTTTAACATTAACATTAATGAAAAAAATATATCTTTAAATGTATAAGAGAAAATTTTAGAAAGGACTTAATTTTAAATGAGTTCTTGCTAATTGACCAGTTTTACATATTCGGCACGACATATATATATATATATTATATTATATATATATTATATATATATATATATATATTATATATATATATATATATATATATATATATATATATATATATATATGCAATAAGATCACAGTAAACAGGTGATTTCAGAATATGCAAAACAACCACTCTGAAAGAATAGAGAAATTCCAAGCGTTTCGTGACTACTCACATTATCAAGGAACTATGAAAGTAAAGCATCCAAGGAAGGCATATAAGGGGTCTGGCCAACACCTCACTATCAGATCCCACAACGGTTAAACACCTGACGCGCGCCGACCTAACTGGATAGGTCCTTTGCACAACTCACCCACAAACTATTCTACCCAAGAAAATTTAAAAATTATTATTTGTCCAGTGTATTATTAAATTCTTCCCAAATTCTATTAATTATAAATGGATCTAATTTATATAAACCAAAGGAAATATTCATATTATTGTCAAAACTGCTTTTTATGAAACAAGATTCAATTGTATTCCTGTCGACCATGGACTTGCTTGATACTACTTTCTCAACTTTTTGAAAATCAATTGGATGGTTAAAATCTCTTACATGAATAAATAGAGCATTGGAATCTTGTCCAGTTCTAATGCTATATTTATGTTGCTTTAATCTTAGTTCGAGATTTTTACCAGTTTGACCGTAATAAACTTTATCGCAAATTTTACAAGGAATCTTATAGACATATCCATCAGCATTTTGGGGGGAATTCTTTATCAAAAGTTTTTTTACTGTATCAAGATTTTTGAATACAACTTTAATATTAAAAGTCTTAAGAAGAGAAGGCATATCAACCAAGTTTTCATGGTAAGGGAGAACCAACATATTTTTAGTTGAATAAGGCTGGTTGTCCCTTTTTGGATTGTAGAAAGTATTTCTAGCAACTTTAAAAGATTTATCAATTACATTTCTTGGGTATTTTAAATCATTACCTATTTCATAAATTTTGGATATTTCCTCATCTATGAACTCAGGACTACAAATTCGTAAAGCTCTCAAAAACATTGATGAGTGGTTGTTTATATATATATATATTATATATATATATATATATATATATATATATATATATATATATATATATATATATATATATATATATATATTATATATATATATATATATATATTTTAAATATATAGGGAGGTACCACCTCTATAGCTGGAATGGGGAGCCTCATCCTCAGAGAAGACAATAGGGCCCGGTGGCCTGGTGCTTAAATCTCCCGCTTCACACACGGAGGGCCCAGGTTCGATTCCCGGCGGGTGGAAACATTTCGACACGTTTCCTTACACCTGTTGTCCTGTTCACCTAGCAGCAAATAGGTACCTGGGTGTTAGTCGACTGGTGTGGGTCGCATCCTGGGGGACAAGATTAAGGACCCCAATGGAAATAAGTTAGACAGTCCTCGATGACGCACTGGCTTTCCTGGGTGGCTAACCCTCCGGGGTTAAAAATCCGAACGAAATCTTATCTTATCTTATAAACGTACCTCAGGGAAAACTCAAGGTTCTCCCCGGAGTTGTTTGAATATTTTCTTCTCCTTCCACCCCCTATATTTTATATTCTATGTGATCATTTATTAATAAACAGAATACATTTACAGAAAACGTAAAGTGTTAAAACCAGAAGGGAAATAGAGAATAGGTGAGTGTAGGTACTTATATTATATTGATGTCATATGGCATCTGGGAAATATGGGACTATTAGGCTTGATATATGGAGAGAGATGGTGCCTTCCTCAGAATTAAGGCTCCTCTGTCTTGAAAGATTAGCTTACATACATGATGTGATATTTCTGTAATGATCTGAGTGATGATGCTATTTGTGAATCAAATAAATAAAACAAAAATTTGGGTTGTGGGTGACAATGCAGCATGAGAGCTGAGGTAGCAAGAAGGTCCAAAGTCCTGAGAGATCGTCCACAAGACCCAGGAGAGGTGGCCCTCTACTGGACCAAGTATGTTATCAGACATAAGGGCGCCCCACACCTCCGCTCTCCTGCTTCCACCATGACTTGGTCAGTATGACTCGGGATTGATGAATTATAGTAGTAGTAATAATAATAATAATAATAATAATAATAATAATAATAATAATAATAATAATAATAATAATAATAATAATAATAATAATAACCTAGTTATTACAAGAAAAGAAGCCAGAATAGGAGAATTCACACAGGTATATTAACTGACACTGAGAGTATTTCCTGAATATTCTGGAATGTACTACAACATCTGTTGACAAAATGAGGGATTTTTCCTTCTATTTCATTAGTTTGAAGGTTGTAAATGAAGGTATGTAATGAACCTCTAATGTAATGAAACTATTCCCGTCACATGACCTGTTCCAAGCGGTTAGAAGCTTAGAGCTGGCTATTAACTATCTTCTAGTACTTTTCCTCATGCTATCTGCAAATTGTGAGGCCTACCCCACCCGACCCCATATGGGGTGGGGTGTTGGGGGAGGACTGGTGTGTGGTTGGCATCCCTCTTGCCTCTCTCAGACCGGTAAACCAGCGGTAGGCCTCAGTTAGATGATCAAAAGCTCTAACGACGGGTCATTATCTGACTATGACCTGCGTCAGGAGACACTTGTCCTGTTTCCTGACGAACCTAACATAACCTCAGACAGAGACTGGCTGGTGCCTCAACACTACCATATTCTGAAAACTTACCCTACTTCTCCTGTTGTTGCCTTTGCAACATTGCACAGCTCCTGATGACGCAATGAGAAGTGTGAAAGTACTTGAGCTAAAGATTTCCAATCCTCGTTGCTTGCCTTGCATATATATATATATATATATATATATATATATATATATATATATATATATATATATATGTGTGTGTGTGTGTGTGTGTGTGTGTGTGTGTGTGTGTGTGTGTGTGTGTGTGTGTGTGTGTGTGTGTGTGTGTGTGTGTGTGTGTGTGTGTGTGTGTGTGTGTGTATTTAGATGAAAAGTTTTCTATACTGAAATTATTGTTGTTTTTTAGGTTAACACTAATGGTAAGTTAGAAAGTTTACATATATCTTTGATTCTGATGCTGACATTCCCAAGGAGAGTCGTGATGAAAGCAAGTGTCTCATATAACGTTTCTTATTTTACTTAATTACACTTACTTATTTATTTTTCTTTACCTTTTTCAGTTTAATGAAGAAATGTTTTCTAGTCTAACGAAGACTTATAATTTCAGGTATCAATTGTATAATGTGGACGTGTGGGCAACAGTGACTCTGCTGTTCATCATTCTCACCTACGTCTCTATACGACTTATAGTTTCCTTGTTTTTCTGGCTCTGTTTTTCCAGCTCTAAAACAAAAACTGAATAAAATTTATTTAGCCTAGAATATGTTTTCAGTCATTTCCTCCAGCAAATCCTCTCACGTACTGTGTTCCATAAGCCTTATAGAGTGAAGAACCTCCACCAGTGAATGATATTATACATGAATAATAATTAAAAGGTATTCGCAACGTCTCTCGACCTAAACATATGAGAAAGAATAAGTTGCAAATAAGTAACATAACTACAAGTGTGTCAATCCTTGAATGATCCAAGAAATGTTTCCCTGTACTTCTGGATGTCAGTTCTCGTTTCTTAAGAGGCACGTAGGGACCCCTGTCTTCTAATAACAAGTTCATTTTTCTACCTTGTCCATAATTACTATAGCGTTTCTTTTGTCTGTTTCGTAAGGTGAATTCCAGGATCTTAATTATAGACAAGGTAGATTATAGTGGGAAAATGAACATGTTATTAGAAGACAGGGGTACTTAAGCGTCCCTTAATGTACACAAAAGAATCAGAATAGAGTGAAGCGTAATTTTCTAATGGAATTACATGTAAAAGTTCAAGATTTCAAGCCAGTCAGAAGATGCATTCACAGATTTTAGCAGGAAAATCAGAATAACAATGTTATTAATTTCTTCCATTAAACTTCCATATTGGTGCCTATCCAGACCTTCTCTAATAAGATACATCAGTTTTTGAGATTGAAAGTCGATCAAGGAAAGTGTTTCCAGACGCTGCTCTCAGTCATATGATGACCCACCACTGGAGCTTTTGGTCATCTGACTGAGGCCTTCCACTGGCTTACTTGTTTACCCCTTTAAAATTTATGCTTACGATTATAACCATTTCGTATTACCTTCTACAGAATATTGTTTGCATGTAAACAGAAAATTAAGAATTCTTTGTTTATCTGCAGAAAATTATTGAAGATATTACAAGATATAAATACTGTTATCTGATAACTTTTACTTAATTTTCTAGTTTAAAAAGATTTGATAGAAAAATAGCTTACTAATTTACTTCAGTAAGTTTCGCGAAAGCTGCTTTGAGAAACTGCAGAGAATGTTGAATATTTTCTTGATTGAGAGTAACAGTTTGCTTGATCCCGCTGTGTAGATGACTACAATGTCCTTTACATCTTACACCCCACACAGATATCTTGAAATAATAATGATTCAGTACTTTACTCAAGTGATTTTTATAGTATCTAGTTCAAGGTCACAGGCAAAAGTTATATATATATATTCACAGATAACGGCAACATGATAGTGGCTGATCATACCCCGGTCGGGATTGAACTCGCGGTCAGAGAGTCTCAAAACTCCAGCCCGTCGCAATCGTGTCATTACGATTTCGTGAGTCATAGTGGCTGATGATTTTCTTTGGTAACTGAACACTGCCTCTATGTGCAAAGAAACCATTATTTACAGTGCTCAGTAGACCTTCATCATGTCAGTATCACAAATTCTACTTAGGACGATCTATCTCTAGAATTAGAATCATGTCATTTATCACCGTCGTTTCGCTCATAACAGTAAGCTTTCAGATAATATTATGGTAATTTATAAGTCCTATGTAAATAAATAAAATAATAGTATTTCTAAAGATAGGTACTGCTGCGGGAAAAAGTTCCTAGACAAGGCCTGGTCACAGACCGGGCCGCGGGGGCGTTGACCCCCGGAACTCTCTCCAGGTAAACTCTCCAGGTAGACACTCTCACCTGTGCAGAAATAACATCTAGTAACTAAGATATAGTAAATATAGAAGTCAACTCTTATTTTTATGAATGAATCAGCACAGTTTGTAACGACGATGGTGACTGGTTAACAACGCGGGTTCAACTCCCGTCTGTGCCGTGGTTTGGATCTGTCATATCTACTCAGCTAAAGCATATTTTTGATGTTAAGTAAATGGACTCAGATGCAATGTGACATTTTATTGTGGCAACGTTTATCGTTCTCCGGGAGCTATGACATTCCGTTGCAAACATTACTTGGACACAATGTTCCATCTTCAATCCCTCATGATTGACTACTGGATGGAAAGTTGACATGACAGACCAATTTTCACTTTTAATTTGGGTTGTGGCCTGTCACCTGTACAATAAGTAGTTGATGATGTCAATTCACCAGTACAGAACAATAAACTACATTAATCTTCTTGTGATGAATGGTTTGAAAAACCGACAAGTTGAAGATTGAGACACTTATGCAGCATATGGGAATCTTTATTCAGGAAACGTTTCGCCACACAGTGGCGAAAGTGGATGGTACCACTATGACCCCGCCTCCGCCTGCTTCACCTCACCTCACTACAGTATATAAGTCACGTCTACGGCCCTATGCTGTACATTCTACAAGATTGATAGACACATCGACTCCAGGCTGAGGGACTGATTACCTCATACTCCTCCTCTCCTTATGCCTTCCTCTTTGTATTGGACTGAAGAAGCCACTGTGTGGCGAAACGTTTCCTGAATAAAGATTCCCATATGCTGCATAAGTGTCTCAATCTTCATTAATCTTCTTCTAGAATAAGTTATTAGGGTTACTGATTCTATTTGCTTGAAAAACTTAAAAATTGGTTATACAAATAACAGAATAAAACCTGATGTATTTAAATGGAATTTATGTAATGTTCTTAAGTAACATTATAAATATCATTATTCCTTAAATAAATATTAAAGTAAGCTCTCAGTGTTGATCATATACACTGACAAACGAGAGTGTCTGTGTAACGCTGGCTTCATGTGTGTGTGGGGAGGGTAGGAGTGGGGGTAGGAGAGAGGAGTTACCACCGAGAGTGTCTGTGTAACTCTGGCTTCATGTGTGTGTGGGTGGGTAGGAGTGGGGGTAGGAGAGAGGAGTTACCACCGAGAGTGTCTGTGTAACGCTGGCTTCATGTGTGTGTTGGGAGGGTAGGAGTGGGGGTAGGAGAGAGGAGTTACCACCGAGAGTGTCTGTGTAACGCTGGCTTCATGTGTGTGTGGGGAGGGTAGGAGTGGGGGTAGGAGAGAGGAGTTACCACCGAGAGTGTCTGTGTAACGCTGGCTTCATGTGTGTGGGGGGAGGGTAGGAGTGGGGGTAGGAGAGAGGAGTTACCACCTCGAGTGTCTGTGTAACGCTGGCTTCATGTGTGTGTGGGAGGGTACGAGTGGGGGTAGGAGAGAGGAGTTACCACCGAGAGTGTCTGTGTAACGCTGGCTTCATGTGTGTGTGGGGAGGGTAGGAGTGGGGGTAGGAGAGAGGAGTTACCACCGCGAGTGTCTGTGTAACGCTGGCTTCATGTGTGTGTGGGGAGGGTAGGAGTGGGGGTAGGAGAGAGGAGTTACCACCGAGAGTGTCTGTGTAACGCTGGCTTCATGTGTGTGGGGGGAGGGTAGGAGTGGGGGTAGGAGAGAGGAGTTACCACCTCGAGTGTCTGTGTAACGCTGGCTTCATGTGTGTGTGGGGAGGGTAGGAGTGGGGGTAGGAGAGAGGAGTTACCACCGCCAATAATATTAAACTGTTGTATTATAAATATTGTAGACAAGAGGCACATAAACAAGTGCTGCATTTAGTTGTTACAAACAGTGAAGTAACAAATAAAGTATATATAGGTAACAAGGATCCTTAATCACCAGTTCAAACTATATTAAGCGGAAAAGACACATTCGTCATCTCTGAAGAATTAGCAAGAGTTATCTTCAAAACAATCATCACTACTACTACTACTGCTGCTGCTACTGATACGACTGCTACTATTACTTCCGTTACTATTACTACTACTTCTACTACTTCCACTGGTTTAACACCTGGATACTGCCGTGTTTGTAATTATTTTACGAGGAAGGTTTTAGAGAACAAACAAGAATCGAGGAGATGTTGTGAGAAGCTGTTCTCCTCTTCGTTCATCTCCAGCATGATGATCTGTCTAGTGCTGGTTCTCCCACTTCTTCCTCTGCCCATGGATGAGTGCTGGTTCTTCCACTTGTTCCTCTGCCCATGGATGAGTGCTGGTTCTCCCACTTCTTCCTCTGCCCATGGATGAGTGCTGGTTCTCCCACTTCTTCCTCTGCCCATGGATGAGTGCTGGTTCTCCCACTTCTTCCTCTGCCCATGGATGAGTGCTGGTTTTCCCACTTCTTCCTCTGCCCATGGATGAGTGCTGGTTCTCCCACTTCTTCCTCTGCCCATGGATGAGTGCTGGTTCTCCCACTTCTTCCTCTGCCCATGGATGAGTGCTGGTTCTCCCACTTCTTCCTCTGCCCATGGATGAGTGCTGGTTCTTCCACTTGTTCCTCTGCCCATGGATGAGTGCTGGTTCTCCCACTTCTTCCTCTGCCCATGGATGAGTGCTGGTTCTCCCACTTCTTCCTCTGCCCATGGATGAGTGCTGGTTCTCCCACTTCTTCCTCTGCCCATGGATGAGTGCTGGTTCTTCCACTTGTTCCTCTGCCCATGGATGAGTGCTGGTTCTCCCACTTCTTCCTCTGCCCATGGATGAGTGCTGGTTCTCCCACTTCTTCCTCTGCCCATGGATGAGTGCTGGTTCTCCCACTTCTTCCTCTGCCCATGGATGAGTGCTGGTTCTCCCACTTCTTCCTCTGCCCATGGATGAGTGCTGGTTCTCCCACTTCTTCCTCTGCCCATGGATGAGTGCTGGTTTTCCCACTTCTTCCTCTGCCCATGGATGAGTGCTGGTTCTCCCACTTCTTCCTCTGCCCATGGATGAGTGCTGGTTCTCCCACTTCTTCCTCTGCCCATGGATGAGTGCTGGTTCTTCCACTTGTTCCTCTGCCCATGGATGAGTGCTGGTTCTCCCACTTCTTCCTCTGCCCATGGATGAGTGCTGGTTCTCCCACTTCTTCCTCTGCCCATGGATGAGTGCTGGTTCTCCCACTTCTTCCTCTGCCCATGGATGAGTGCTGGTTCTTCCACTTGTTCCTCTGCCCATGGATGAGTGCTGGTTCTCCCACTTCTTCCTCTGCCCATGGATGAGTGCTGGTTCTCCCACTTCTTCCTCTGCCCATGGATGAGTGCTGGTTCTTCCACTTGTTCCTCTGCCCATGGATGAGTGCTGGTTCTCCCACTTCTTCCTCTGCCCATGGATGAGTGCTGGTTCTCCCACTTCTTCCTCTGCCCATGGATGAGTGCTGGTTCTCCCACTTCTTCCTCTGCCCATGGATGAGTGCTGGTTCTCCCACTTCTTCCTCTGCCCATGGATGAGTGCTGGTTCTCCCACTTCTTCCTCTGCCCATGGATGAGTGCTGGTTCTTCCACTTGTTCCTCTGCCCATGGATGAGTGCTGGTTCTCCCACTTCTTCCTCTGCCCATGGATGAGTGCTGGTTCTCCCACTTCTTCCTCTGCCCATGGATGAGTGCTGGTTCTCCCACTTCTTCCTCTGCCCATGGATGATTGATGGATGTGATATGATAGAGGAATATTAGGATTGATGCAGTTTGCCTGGCAGCGGGTGAATGCGTAGACCAGCGGCCTTTTATTGAAGATTTACGTACTGTATGGCAAAGTTATCACAATTTTAGGTCATTGTAGGTATCCACTACTTTGAAGGTGAATTAAGTAAGACATGAGCCTAGTTAGGTTAGGGAAGGTTCGTCAGGAAACAGGACATGTGTTTCCTGACGCGGGACTTAGTCAGATGATGACCCTCAGTTGGAGCTTCTGGTCATCTGACCGAAGCCTTCAGCTGGCTTACTGGTCCACCCCTTTAAAAATTATGGTCATAGTTATGACCATTTAGTTACAGTCCGAAACATAACTCTGGAGATGATAATTATAACATGTACTGACAGTTTTGGCAGTCTACTAGACGGTTACAAGTTTTGTTAACGTAACTGGGATAAAAAGTGGATTTTGGGTTGTGATAATCTCCACAAAATCCTCGTAAAATTTCAGTATTTCACAGGATCAATTTTCTCAACAGGTTATTATTCTCATCGTGTATGCATTGAAAGACTAAATAAAAATTTAAAAATATTTCTCAAGACACCAGAGGACTGAGTGTGTACAGAATACCATAAACATTATCGCCAGTTTACGGCGACTGGTCACATCAGCGACCACTCAGCCATTTAACTCGTCTTTCATGTGGTGATGTCTTCTTTGGCAGCCAGGCCGCTCACAGATAACCAGGCACGGCTCCACACATCCCAGACACGGCTTCACACTTTCCAGACACGGCTTCACACTTCCAAAGTACGGCTTCACATTTCCCAGACACGGCTTCACACTTTCCAGGCACGGCTACACACTTCCATGGTACGGCTTCACACTTCTCAGGCACGGCTTCAAACTTCCCAGACACGGCTTCACACTTCCCATGCACGGCTTCATACTTCCCAGACACAGCTTCACACTTCCAAGACACAGCTTCACACTTCCAAGACACGGCTTCACACTTCTCAGACACGGTTTCACACTTCTCAGACACGCTTCACACTTCTTAGACACGGCTTCACACTTCCCAGACATGCTTCACACTTCCCACACACGGCTTCAGACTTCTCAGACACGCTTCACACTTCCAAGACACGGCTTCACACTTCCAAGACCCGGCTTCACACTTCTCAGACACGGCTTCAGACTTCTCAGAAACGGCTTCACACTTCTCAGACATGCTTCACACTTCCCACACACAGCTTCACACTTCTCAGACACGCTTCACACTTCCAAGACACGGCTTCACACTTCCAAGACACGTTTCACACTTTCAACACACGGCTTCAGACTTCTCAGACACAGCTTCACACTTCCCAGACACGGCTTCATACTTCCAAGACACGGCTTCACACTTCCCGGGCTGTTGAGAAATGGCATTACCAGCTAAGTTTAAATGTATGGAAACTTAACTTAGAAAGACAGCTCATCGCCTGCACAGCCGCCCCTGCAGACGAGGTCTTGAGAAGCTGTCGAAGTCATCTCTCAACGGGCTGTAAGGAGTTATAATTTGTAAGATTATAAATTACCCCTAGGGGGTGTTAAGTCAGCATATTTCATTCACTGATTGCTGACAAACTTACTTGTGTGGACTCAAAGGTCCGCATATCACCGGGGTTTATGATAAGTGACTAACTCACGACTTCATACTCAACTGCTCAGTCAATAGTAGTACATCACAAGTTAGAACACTTACCTGGGTATATGTATCTGACCCATAATTACGCCCGGATATCCGTTGAGTTGATTGAAGAATAGTGTTCTTTGAAGAATGTCGCACTACACTCTGTTGGATCGCAACACTCGTTGTTACACTGTTCATCAATAATTGTTCACACAATATCACTAAGAAGTTGATTACACTTCTCTGTAAGTGTTTATCGTGTTTTGTGAGACACTTTGTTCACACTAACGCACAGATCGTTCTTTGTTGGTTATCCTGGCGTCAGTGTCACTCTCAGTAGAGTCAAAAGTAATCTGAAGACGCCACAGCACCCCATGCCGTCACTGCCCCAGCACAAAGGAAAAGCTGACATAGTACTTTTGCTTCCTTGCCACTTCCTCGATGAAGCAAAGCAGAATGTTTAAATCTTGCTGTCTTAAGCATAGACAACAATGTCCACTATCTTTACTATGGTAAAGTGGGAGCAGGATTTTCCTTAATTGTCCTGCTAAGGTAAGAGATGAACTGTCTTTTATTAAGCTACACTTTGCAACACAGGACCGCACGGAGCGTCGAGCCACGTCACATACTGATACTGCATCTGGGGTCAATTACTCGCTGTAGCAGTAAACAAGATATTTGCCCCTTCTGAGAGGGCTGGGCCCCTCAGGGCTGAAAGGGGCTGAAAGGGGCTGAAGGGGGCTGATACCCCCCTCCTGGAGAAAATTTCTCCACACGGGCACAACTTCACACTTCCCAGACACGGCTTCAAGAATACGCTAAAGGATAAGCAGAGAAGCGATGGGGAAGATATTGAAGCAGGAATGGCCAGAGATGAAGCAGGGACTGCCAGAGATGAAGCAGAGAAGGCCATAGATGAAGCAAGGGTGGCCAAAGATGAAGCAAGGGCTGCCAGAGATGAAGCAAGGGTGTGCCAGAGATGAACAAAACTGATCAGAGATGAAGCAAGGGTTTACCTGGAGTTTACCTGGAAAGGGTTCCGGGGGTCAACGCCCCTGCGGCTCGGTCTGAGACCAGGCGTCATGGTGGATCAGGGTCTGATCAACCAGGCTGCTACTGCTGGCCGCATGTAAACTGCCATTCGAACTACAGCAGGTACTGACTTTAGGTGCCTGTATGGGGCCTTCTTGAAGACAGCCAAGGGTCTATTGGTAATCCCCCTTATGTATGCTGGGAGGCAGTTGAAGAGTCTTGGGCCCCGGACACTTAATGTGTTGTCTTTCAGTTATTCGTGGCGTGCCTGCTTTTCATCGGGGAAATGTTACATCTCCTCCCGAGTCTTTTGCTTTCATAGGGAGTGATTTTCGTGTGCAGGTTTGGTACCAATCCCTTCAAGACCTTCCAAGTGTATATTATCATGTATCTCTCTCGCCTGCATTCCAAGGAATGCAGATCAAGACCTTCAACCGTTCCCAGTAATTTAGGTACCTTATTGTACTTAAGTGTGCCATGAAAGTTCTTTGTACGCTCTCCAGGTCTGCAGTGTCTCCAGCCTTGAAGGTGGCCGTTAGTGTACAGCAGTATTCCAGCCTAGAGAGAACAAGCGATTTGAAGAGGATCATCATGGGCTTGGCACCCTAGTTTTGATGGTTCATTATCCATGCTATCATTTTCCTAGCAGACGAGGTAGATACATTGTTGTGGTCTTTGAAGGAGAGATCCTCTGACATTATCACTCCCAGGTCCTTAACATTTCTTTTTCGATCTATTGTCTGGTTAGAATTTGTCGTATACCCTAAAACATTTTTAATTTCTTCAAGTTTTCCATATCTGAGTAAATGAAATTTCTCCTTCATATTGTTTTGAGTAGCCCATTCGAAGATTTGGTTGATGTCCGCTTGGAGTCTCACGGTGTCTTCGATGGAGATCACTGCCATGGTAATCTGGGTGTCATGGTAATCTGGGTGTCATGATAATCTGGGTGTCATCTCTGTCTATGTCAGAAATGAGAATGAGGAATAGAATGGGAGCGAGTACTGTGCCTTGTGGAAAAGAGTTTTTCACTATAGCTGCCTCAGACTTTACTCTGTTTACTATTACTCTTTGTGTTCTATTTGTCAGGAAGTTATAGATCCATCTACCAACTTTTCCTGTTATTCCTTTATCACGCATTTTGTGTGCTATTACACCATGGTCACACTTGTCGAAAGCTTTTGCGAAGTCTTTGTATAATACATCTGTATTTTGCTTATCCCCTACAGCATCCAGGACCTTGTCATAGTGGTCCAGTAGCTGGGACAGGCAGGAGCGACCTGCTCTAAACCCGTTTTGCCCTGGGTTGTGTAACTGATGAGTATCTAGGTGGTTGGCTATCTTGCTTCTTAGAACCCTCTCAAAGATTTTTATGATATGAGATGTTAGTGCTATCGGTCTGTAGTTCTTTGCAATTGCTATACTGCCACCTATATAGAGTGGGGCTATGTCTGTTGTTTTTAGTGTGTGTGGGATGACTCCTGTGTACATGTGTCCTCTCCATAGAATGCTGAAGGCATGCAACAGAGGCTTCTTGCAGTTCTTGATAAATTAGACACATGTGCAACTCTTGGGTATCTTTATTGAGGAAACGTTTCGCTTCATCAGTCCGTACGTACGGACTGATGAAGCCACTGTGTGGCGAAACGTTTCTTCAATAAAGATACCCAAGAGTTGCACATGTGTCTAATTTATCAACATGTCGGTTCTCTGAACCATTCATCTACACTTCTTGCAGTTCTTGATGAACAGAGTTCCATGAGTCTGGGCCTGGGGCAGAGTGCATGGGCATGCCATTTATTGCCTTTTCAAAGTCTTGTGGAGTTTTGAGATTTTTGAGATGACCAAATTTTCGGTTTCGTTCATAAAGAATTCATTTGGATTGTCGACCCTTAGTTTGGGCAGCGGCTCACTGAACACTGAGTTGTATTGGAACTTTAATATCTCTCTCATTTCATGGTTGTCATCTGTGTATGTCCCATCCTGCCTAAGCAGGGGACCAATACTGGATGTTGTTTTTCCCTTAGTTCTGGCATAAGAAAAGAATTATTTTTTTTTTTCAATTTCCTTTATGACTTTTAGTTCTTCGTGTGATTCTTGTCTCCTGCAAGATTCTTTCAGCCTAAGTTCGATATTTCTTTGACCAGTGCCTCCCTTCGTATTTCAGATATATTGGCCTCCTCTCAGCAGTTCCGTGACTCTTCACCTTTGTCTATATAGGGAGTGTCTCTCTCTTTCTAGGTTACATCTTATCTTTCTTTTTCTTAATGGAATGTGTCTTGGGCAGATCTCAAGACCCACAGAATTCATTTTTTTCTGGGCAAATGTTCGGAACTCTGTTGTTTAGGATATCTTCCCAGCTTGTTTCATTTAGGACATGGTTGACTTGATCTCACTGTAAGTTCTTGTTATTAAAATTGAATTTTGTGAAGAGACCTTCATGACTGATCACATTTTGCTGGTCAGGAGCCCTGTGCATACATGTCTGTACCTCTATTATGTTGTGGCCTGAGTGTCTTTGATAAGGTTATATTTCGATGGCCAAAGATGAAGCAGAGATTGCCGGAAATGAAGCAGGGGTGGCCAGAGATGAAGCAGGGGTGGCCAGAGATGAAGCAAGGGTGGCCAGAGATGTAGCAAGGGTGGCCAGAGATGAAGCAAGGGTGCCGGTGATGGGTGGGAGGAGTGGGTTATGGAGACGAGGTGGGGGTAACTGAGTCGGGAAAGGGTAGGGAGGGACGGTGCCATGTGCAAGGGAGTGGATATTGGGTGGGAGGGGTAACTGTGTGGGTGGGGGAAGGGGTGCTAGAGACTGATGGGGGAGAGTGGTGGGGGTGCTGGAGATGGGTGGGGGTACTGGAGACATATGGGGAAAGGGGTACGGGAACGGGTGGGGGTGCTGGAGACGGAGGGAGAAGGGATGCTGGGGACGGGTAGGGGTGCTTGAGAGGGGTGTGGGAGGGGTACTGGGGACTGATGGGGGAGGGGTTGCTGTGGGTGGGTGGGGGAGGGGGTGCAGGAGAGAGGTGGGGGAGGCGGTACAGGGGATTATTGTGGGATTGGGTACTGGAGACGGGTGGGGGAGGGGTACTAGGGACTGGTGGGGGAGGCGGTACTAAGGATTCATGTAGGAATGGGTACTGGTGACGGATGGGGGAGGGGGGCTTGAGACTGGTGGGGGGGGATACGGGTGAATGGGTGGGGGAGGGGTTGATTGGGACGGGTGGGGAGGGGATGCTGGGAATGTGTGGGGTAGGCGGTACTGGGGGCGCGTGGGGTAGGGGGGGTACTGGGAAACTCGTGGCGGAGGAGGTACTGGGGACTCGTGGCAGAAAGGGGTACTGGGGACTCGTGGCGGAGTGGGTACTGGGGACTCGTGGCGGAGGGGGTACTGGGGTCTCGTTACGGAGGGGGTTACTGGGGACTCGTTTCGGAGGGGGTACTGGGGACTCGTGGCGGAGGGGGTACTGGGGACGCGTGGCGGAGGGGGTACTAGGGACTCGTGACGGAGGGGGTACTGGAGACCCGTGGCGGAAAGGGGTACTGGAGATTCGTGGCAGAGAGGGGTACTGGGGATTCGTGGCAGAGAGGTTGCTGGGGACTAGTGGAAGAGGGGTACTGGGGACGGGTGGGGAGAGGAGTACTGGGAACTCGTGGCGGAGGGGGTACTGGGGACTCGTGGCGGAAAGGGTACTGGGAGCTAGTGGTGGAGTGGGTACTGGGGACTCGTGGCGGAGGGGTACTGGGGACTCGTTACGGTGGGGGTGCTGGGGACTCGTTACGGAGGGGGTACTGGGGACTCGTTATGGAGGGGGTACTGAGGACTCGTGGCGGAGGGGGGTACTGGAGACTCGTGACGGAGGGGGTACTGGGGACTCGTTACGGAGGGGGTACTGGGGACTCGTGACGGAGGGGGTACTAGGGACTCGTTATGGAGGGGGTACTGGGGACTCGTGGCGGAGGGGGTACTGGGGACTCGTTGCGGTGGGGTGCTGGGGACTCGTTACGGAAGGGGTACTGGGGACTCGTTATGGAGGGGGTACTGGGGACTCGTGGCGGAGGGGGTACTGGAGACTCGTGACGGAGGGGGGTACTGGGGACTCGTGGCAGAAATGGGTACTGGGGACTCTTGGCGGAGTGGGTGCTGGGGACTCGTGGCGGAGCGGGGTACTGGGGACTCGTGGCTGAGTGGGTACTGGAGACTCGTGGCGGAGGGGATACTGGAGACTCGGGACGGAGGGGGTACTGGGGTCTCGTGGCGGATTGGGTACTGGGGACTCGTGGCTGAGTGGGTACTGGGGACTCGTGGCGGAGGGGGTACTGGAGACTCGGGGCGGAGGGGGTACTGGGGACTCGTGGCATGGAGGGTGCTGGGGCCACGGGGCGGAGGAGGTACTGGAGATTCGGGGCGGAGGGGGTACTGGGGACTCGTGGCGGAGGGGGTACTGGAGATTTGGGGCGGAGGGGCTACTGGGGACTCGTGACGGAGGGGATACTGGGATCTCGTGACGGAGGGGGTACTGGGGACTCGTGACGGAGGGGGTACTGGGAACTCGTGACGGAGGGGGTACTGGGGACTCGTGACGGAGGGGTACTGGGGACTCGTGACGGAGGGGGTACTGGGGTCTCGTGACGGAGGGGGTACTGGGGACTCGTGACGGAGGGGGTACTGGGGACTCGTGACGGAGGGGTATTGGGGACTCGTGACGGAGGGGGTACTGGGGACTCGTGACGCAGGGGGTACTGGGGACTCGTGACGGAGGGGGTACTGAGGACTCGTGACGTAGGGGGGTACTGAGGACTCGTAACGGAGGGGGTACTGGGGACTCGTGACGGAGGGGGTATTGGGGACTCGTGACGGAGGGGGTACTGGGGACTCGTGACGCAGGGGGTACTGGGGACTCGTGACGGAGGGGGTACTGAGGACTCGTGACGTAGGGGGTACTGAGGACTCGTAACGGAGGGGGTACTGGGGACTCGTGACGGAGGGGGTACTGGGAACTCGTGACGGAGAGGGTACTGGGGACTCGTGACGGAGTGGGTACTGGGGACTCGGGGCGGAGGGGGTACTGGGGACTCGTGGCGGAGGGGGTACTGGGGCCTCGTGACGGAGGGGGTACTGGGGACTCATGACGGAGGGGGTACTGGGGACTCGTGACGGAGGGGGTGCAGTAGACGATTAACTTCCTAGAGATGGGACGGTGATGGTGGAACAGCTAAAGACAGACAGGTGGGGCCAGTGACAGGTT
Organism: Cherax quadricarinatus; assembly: GCF_026875155.1. Classification (NCBI taxonomy): domain Eukaryota; kingdom Metazoa; phylum Arthropoda; class Malacostraca; order Decapoda; family Parastacidae; genus Cherax; species Cherax quadricarinatus. The sequence continues at coordinate 58,615,491 of NC_069418.1, read as the reverse complement.
AGGTGGACCAGTGACAGGTTAGGTGCATCAGTGACTAGTTATTTGGACCAGTGACAGGAGAGGTGGACCAATGACAGTGTAGGTAGACCAGTGACATTGTAGGTGGACCACTGACAGCGTATGTGGGCCACTGACAGGGTAGATGGACCACTGACAGGGTAGGTGGACTAGTGACTGGTTAGGTGAACCAGTCACAGGGTAGGTGGACCAGTGACAGGTTAGGTGCATCAGTTACATGGTAGGCGGACCATTGACAGGAGAGGTAGACCAGTGACAAGATTTTTTTGACCATGACAGGTTGGGTGGACCTGTGACAAGGTAGGTGCACCAGTCCCTGGGTAGGTGGACCAGTGACTAGTTATTTGGACCAGTGACAGTGTAGGCAGACCAGTGATAAGGTAGGTGGACCACTGACAGGGTAGGTGGACCACTGACAGGGTAGATTCTACCAATGACAAGGTAGGTGGATCAGTGACAGGGTAGGTGGACCAGTGACAGGATAGGTGGACCAGTGACAGGGTAGGTGGACCAGTGACATGGTAGGTGGACCAGTGACAAGTTGGTGGACCAATTACTGGGTAAGTGGACCAGTGACAGGGTAGGTGACGCAGTGACAAGGTAGGTGAACCAGTGACAGGGTAGGTGGACCAGTGACAGAGTAGGTAGACCAATGGCAAGGTTGGTGGATCATTGACTGGGTAAGTGGACCAGTGACAGGGTAGGTGGACCAGCGACAGGATAGGTGGACCAGTGACAGGGTAGGTGAACCAGTGACATGGTAGGTGGGCCAGTGACAAGTTGGTGGACGAATTACTGGGTAAGTGGACCAGTGACAAGGTAGGTGAACCAGTGACAGGGTAGGTGCACCAGTGACAAGTTAGGTGGACCAGTGACAGGTTAAATGGGCCAGTGACAGATTAGGTGTACCAGTGACAAGTTAGGTGGACCAGTGACAGGTTGGGCGGACCAGTGACAGGGTAGCTGCACCAGTTACTGGGTAGGTGCAGCAGTGACTAGTTTTTTGGACCAGTGACAGGGGAGGTGGACCAGTGACAAGGTTAGTGGGCCAGCGACAGAGTAGATGCACCAGTCCCCGGGTAGATGGACCAGTGACTAGTTATTTGGACCGGTGACAGGGGTGGTAGATCAGTGACAGGGGAGATAGACCAGTGACAAGCTTGGTGAACAAGTACTCACCTAATTGTAGTTGCAGGGGTCGAGACTCAGCTCCTGGCCCTGATAGGGTAGGTGGGACCAGTGACTGGTTAGGTGGACCAGTGATAGGGTAGGTAGACCAGTGACAAGCTTGGTGAACTAGTGATAGGGTAGGTGGAACCAGTGACTGGCTAGGTGGACCAGTGATAGGGTAGGTAGACCAGTGACAAGCTTGGTGGACCAGTGATAGGGTAGGTTGGACCAGTGACTGGTTAGGTGGACCAGTGATAAGGTAGGTAGACCAGTGACAAGCTTGGTGGACAAGTGAGAGGATAGGTTGGACCAGTGACTGGTTAGGTGGACCAGTGATAGGGTAGGTAGACCAGTGACAAGGTTGGTGGACCAGTTAGTTAGTTACCATTTTGCCCTAGGCACATGTCGATTAGACACTAGGCCTGTTGTATATGCGTGCGTGCGTGCGTGTGTGTGTGTGTGGTGTGTGTGTGTGTGTGTGTGTGTGTGTGTGTGTGTGTGTGTGTGTGTGTGTGTGTGTGTGTGTGTGTGTGTGTGTGTGTGTGTGTGTGTGTGTGTGTGAGAGAGAGAGAGAGAGAGAGAGGTGTAACCAGTGATTGGTTAGGTGGACCAGTGACAGGATAGGTAGACAAGTGACAAGCTTGGTGAACCAGTGACAGAGTAGGTGGACCAATGACAAGGTTGATGGATCAATTACTGGGTAAGTGGGCCAGTGACTGGGTAGGTGACCCAGTGAAAGGGTAGGTAGACCAGTGACAGGGTAGGTGAACCAATGACAGTGTAGGTGGCCCAGTGACAGAGTAGGCGGACCAGTGACAGGATAGGTGGACCAATGACAAGGTTGGTGGACCAATGACTGGGTAAGTGGACCAGTGACAGGGTAGGTAAACCAGTGACAAGGTAGGTGGACCAGTGACAGGGTAGGTGGACCAGAAATAACGTCTATGGTACAACGAGAAGAGTAAAAATATTGACATGTCCTGATAATCCAATTTTTAACAAACTCTCATAAAAACAAGATCAATATTGATCTTATCAGTTGTTATATAAGTATTTTTACCCAAAATAACTTCCCGGTGCCGACTGTCCTCTAGAAGACTTTTTAAAACTAATTTTTTAAAGTATTTTCTCCCATCAATAAGGACAGTCTCGTGTGTGCCTGTGACATATGAATATTCTTCGATGACTCACGAAATCGTAATGACACGAATGCAACCAAACCATACCACGGGTGGGGTTAGAACCAGAGATCAGAGAGTCTCCAAACTCCAGACCGTCGTGTTAGCCACTGTTGATCATAAAATCAAAATTGTATAGCACCATGAGAACCCCTCGATTTATGCTCGTAATCAGTAATATGAGTTAATCTTACACTACTACTACTACTACTACTACTACTACTACTACTACTACTACTACTACTACTACTACTACTACTACTACTACTACTATATTACTACTACTGCTACTACTACTACTACTACTACTACTACTGCTACTACTACTACTACTACTACTACTACTACGACTACTACTACTACTACTGCTACTACTACTACTACTACTACTACTACTACTACTACTACTACTACTACTATTGACTCGCTTCACTCCCTTTTCTGTCTACCACTACTCCCCTTACCTACTACAACTTCTACTGTTTCTACTACTACCACTACTACAAACACTACCACTATTACTTCTGCCACTACTTCTCTACTTCTTTCATCCTCACTTTGTCCCGTCCTTGTCCCCCTCTACTAGATATACTGGCTCCCTCACCTTCGAGTGTTACTGTGACTTGTAAATGGTCCAAGTCGGACCTAAAATTCGTTATAAGCTTCTCTCTCCATTGTGCGGGTTATCTGAGTATTGTTATAGTCACTATATTGTGTTTTTTTTATTTTTTATACAAAAAGTAATGTTGGGAGTCAAGTTAAATCGTAAAATACCACAGTACTGACTAACCAAGGTGGGTTCAAAGGCTATAATTTTTTTGTGGCACTCATATGATGCAGTACATAGTGTGCGCGTGTACAGTCTCACATTGTACTCACCTCTGATGTGATCTGTACAACGAGCAAGCTAGAACAATTTAGTTTTAATTACTCTTCTAATTTAGAATACGTTCGTTCGTTACCTTTCTCAAACATCCAGGATGTAGCACTTGCTTATTTCAATTTAAAGCTTGATTCAGAATTAAGTGAAATTATGCTGCTTTGAAAATATATCTCAGACTTAGTGTAGCTAAACACTGAGTATAATGTATCACTCTGGCTTGATATGACTGTGTTGTGTATAGACACCATGACTTTGTCACTTGTTATTCTGCAGTTATTGTTATATTGTTAAAGGTAATATCGTAGTGTTTACTGTTTCCTCTGAACATATTTGAAGAATTCCTTTAGATTACCTTTGATGTTATTTACAGTTCGTACTTATAATTCATATTTAGCATTTCTGATTTTTATCCTACTTTCTCTCTGTAACCGAACGTAATTAGTATTATCTTTAAGGATACCAGCCAGTTTAATTTTTTTTAATATACAATGCTTTTTTTTTGTCATTGGCCTCGGATAATTGTTCCGTCATCCAGTCAGGCTTCTTTTCATTTAATTTTCAAATTTCTTCTTTATTTCTATAGTTCTTTGTATTATTATCTTTCTTGATAATTATTCTCTGGATTTAATAATTCAATCCACTTATCGTTACTGATATCGCAAATTAATATCAGCTGCTCTGTAAGTTCTGCAAATGAAAACAATCATAGTGTTATTATGGATCTCAAATTCGGTGCAAGATTGTAAAGTCAGAGAAGCCGAAGTGGGAGTGTGATTTATAAAAGTTGTCCTGATAAATGTTGAAGATTCTGTAGGTTTCCTGGTCCTCACTTACAGTGTTTCACTTTATGTTATACACTTTAAGGTCACCAACAAATAACATAAAGAGTGTGTAGACGTAGTTTTATTTTTAAGTTTCCTGTATTTTATTTTTTCGTCCAGTGCTGAAAAGTTAAGAATATTTTCCCTAGTGACCCAAAAATTGTTGGTAAAAAATGGATGGGCTGAAATGTCGTCTTGATTTTTATTTCTATTTATTTTTACTAGATGTGCATTGTAAATGTGCATTATTCCAGCTGATCATGCTCTGTCGGAACCTATATGGAGTGTTACCAGCAAATTAGTGAAAAATAAAAAAAATGCCTCAAGTAGCCCGAGATGTGACTCTTAACAAGATCCAGAAGCCAGCTGGAAGTGAGGGGACTGAAGGTGGTCAGGCAGTGACTTGGTGGTTCGGTTAGTCATCATTCTTAGAACGATTATAAATGAAATATTAATGAGACTGTATAACAGAGCCCTTGCTTTTGTTACCCTGGGTGAGGTTGAGTTTTCCTGTCTAGCAAGGTTGCAGAAACTGATGGTAATGTTAATTTGATAGCAAAAGAAGCAGTGTCTTGAAAAGATTATCTTGTGTCTGGTAACCAGTATGATAGTATAATAACAAAGTATATCGACAGTATGTTAATAAGACCCACAATGCAGGTGATGACATTTTGTTGTGAAGGTGTTTCGTCTACCAGTGACCTTATCAGTTGACACACAGAACAAGACATGGGTTTGTACCGGGGTTGAAGAAAGGTTCTGTGGTGAAAGAAAGAGGTCGTACATTCACATATGAGTAGCTAGCCGAGTCAGTGAAGTTAGTATTGAGGAATTAGACACATAAAGGTATACATTACCGACCAATAAATGTATACAGGTTAAGTGATCGCATTATTAGGGAGAATAAGCCAGTAGTAATAATGTTGGTAAAATTTGCAACAATATGTATGGTAACAAGGACGCATGTTCAATTAATGAGAAAATCTCCTGTTGCAAAATGTTGCCATAGTAAATTGTCTCATTAGTTGCTCATATCCTTTTACCTAACAATAATTCAGTAGGCTTCTGCATTAGTAAGTTCTGCTATGTTCCTCCATTAGTAAGTTCTGCTATGTTCCTCCATTAGTAAGTTCTGCTATGTTCCTCCATTAGTAAGTTCTGCAGTGTTCTTCCATTAGCAAGTTCTGATGTGAACAACCAGTATAGGCGGAGAATAAGTTATATAACTTGTGATTATCATCACAGGAAGGTTCTTGGTGGCTGAAGGAAGTTATGGTGGTGTTTTGGAGGGCTGAGGAAAATTATCGAGAAGCTGAGTGATGGACTGAACACATCGATTCCAAGTTGAGGAACTGATTGCCTCAAATTCCTCCTCTCCTTACCCATTTCTACTTTGTATTGGACTGATGAAGCCACTGTGTGGCGAAACGTTTCTTCAATGAAGATTCCTATGTGTTGCATAAGTGTCTCAATTCTTCAACTTGTCGGTTTTTCAAAACCATTCATCACAAGCTGAAGCCCCGCTAAGTTCCCATAGGCACCACCGCTGGTTGTGAAGCATATTCACAGAGGCTCATCTGATTTTTTCACTTACCATTAGTGAAGTAGCTTCACTACTCTAACATAGAGCGGTTCCTTGTGTCTATGTTGCCTGGTTCAAGTTGCCTGGCGAAGTTCCATGCGGATGTTGCCTGGTTCAAGTTGCCTAGCGAAGTTCCATGCGGATGTTGCCTGGCTTAAATCCATTTTCGTCACAAAGGCTCCACGTTTTCCCCCAAGAGATTACTGTGCTATTTTACAAATCAATAACTTAGCACTTACAATTTGCTGTGTATCAGACACTTGTATTGCACACATATGCCCAGTTAAAAAATTTTTTAGCATCCAGTTACACCGTACATTAACAACTTGCAGTGTTCCTCTGACTGCGGGAGGACTTCGCCACAAGCGAGTCTCTCCATGCCCAATTAGACATCCCTGCGCTGAATCTGTACTGGAAAACGCTCAGTGACAGACAGATAGACAAACTTGAGACATGACTACTGGACCTCTCTCCTTGACGAAGACATTCGCAGACCCACAAACCAACACAACCTTTTCTACTCCTTGCTTGATCCTGCTCCTAACCCTATTTACAAATAACCTTGGATTTGCTGACAGGTACCATTCTCTGACCCACGTTCGCCTTAGCTTTTGGGTTAAGACAGGGCTCAGTTCTACACTCCTCTCTAGCGTGTGATGTAGTCCAGCTGGGCTTGTGAGGTCTCTGGGGAGACCTAATTTAACCAATTATATGGTCACACCTTGCCTTGGCAAACGTCTGTAGCCACGCCCACGTCTGAGGTCTTTTGTTCTTGACGCCTCAGACCTAGGCGTCAGGTCGTACACGTGGTTGTGGAGGGTGCTTGGACCACCATAAAAGCCCAAGGAAGAGCATGATCATGAGATTGGAGCGGAGCTGCTGCTGGGGTGCAGAGCTCTGAGCAGAGAAGGCTGCTGAAGTCTCTGGAGGAGACTGTTGGAGGCATTGGGCAGAGTACTGGCTTGGCGCAGTACTCGTGCTGTGTAGGTCTTGGGACCTGTGGCTTAAGTCCTGTAGTGAACTGTCCTCTGTGCTATATGTAAGTTACATTCATTTTGGTCAAGTTGATTGTGTTCCCTGTCTCACTGCTTATGTGTACCATCCATTTATCTAAACCACAATAATGTTCTGTTCCCAAATATATTATTGTACAAAGACTTAATAATAAACTGTGTTTGAGTAGAATAGTAATATTCACTGTCCCTGTCTTTTAGCTATTCCTATTTCTTATATTTTATTATGTTTATATATGAGTGAAGAGTGGCGAGGCATATGTTAGTGAGTAGTGTAGAGTTAATGAGAGTGTCGTGGTGGTCACCACTGACCTGTCATTACCTACCTACCTCCGCTAATCATCTCACGCCTACCACCTCGCCTGCCTCTCCCCTGCCTACATAATCCCTTACTCCCATATTCCACTTATATCCTATTCAATCATAACCCCCGTACATGACAAGCGCTAAACGTCGCATGTCCCTTCCTCCCCGCTCACCCCACCGGAATCCCAACAGAAGAGCCTGAATTTCTCTTCCCAATATCTGTCCCACGATCGCCTTCGCTGCTGGGTTAAGCCCTGGCTCTATTTCTACAACTAAGAACACTCCAGCGCTATTCTTCGTCTGTCCCGTCTTCCCCGCTCATCCCATTTGGGATCTTACCTGAACTTTCGTTCGTTCTCTGACTGCTAGCTCATTCGCAGCCTAGACAGCGGCTTGGGTGAACGTGCTGTTAGAGTTCCTCCAGCATTTCCAGTGGTTGCCCGTGAGTATAATGGCCATGAGACTGAGGAAACGTGTCAACACAGTCGGGATTGAATTTCTGAAAGGAGTTGTCACTACGGATGTAGCAAAAGTACTAATACCCAACATCATTCGAGATACATATATCATAGCGGACTAAGATCTCTACGGCGCAGCCATGAATGACACCAAACGATTGTTCCTCAAGTTGTTATCGGCTCAGGTGTAGGAAACGGTCGTTGACAGATTTCAAGACGTTGTGATGAAGGTGAATACAGATGTCAAAGTGCGCCTGGTGGATGTGTCCAAACGATACACTTGGTGAAATTACGTAATGTTCAATCGTTTTGGTAGGATACATGTGGCACAACCGGGTGCGTGGATGACTGGCGTGTATGCTCGTTTACCTGAGGGGACGTACTCTTTAAAAATGTCTCTGAAGCACCCTGTGCCATCCTACGTAGTCCTGCCCGATTTCGGAACGCAGATAATGGCATCCTATGCAGGACAAAGACGGACCTGTAGGACTTGTGAGGAGGTATGGTCACATGGCTATAAAGAGTCCTCGTAGGACGGACCGCCAGAGTGTGATCAGGACGAACCATATAGAGACAGAGCGTCACGGCCATAGGGCATGGCACGCGGTCATTAAGGTAGTGAGGCCACAGGCCCTGGGACCGAGGAAGCAGAGCAGGAAGGGTTGGAAAAAGTGTTAAGGGAAATATGCGTCATTCAGACGGATCGTGGAGCATGTACTGCTTACTACAGCAGTCAGGAGTGTGAGCATATGCTTCCCAGTACATCACCCAGGCAGAGCGTGGAGCATGTGCTACCTACCCCATCAGCCAAATGGAGGCCAAATCGAGTATGGAGCATGTGATGCCCACTACACCAGCCACATACATCACGGAGCATGTGCCACCCACTACACCACCCACATAGCATGGAGCATGTGCCACCCACTACACAACCCACAGAGCATGGATCATGTGCCACCCATTATACCACCCACATAGCATGGAGCATGTGCCACCCACTACACCACCCACACAGCATGTAGCATGTGCCACCCACTACACAACCCACACAGCATGGACCATGTGCCACCCACTACACAACCCACACAGCATGTAGCATGTGCCACTACTACACAACCCACACAGCATGGAGCATGTGTCACCCACTACACAACCCACACAGCATGTAGCATGTGCCACCCACTACATCAACCACACAGCATGTACCATGTGCCACCCACTACATCACCCACACAGCATGAAGTATCTGCCACCCATTACACCACCCACACAGCATGTAGCATGTGCCACCCACTACATCAACCACACAGCATGGAGCATGTGCCACCCACTACATCAACCACACAGCATGGAGCATGTGCCACCCACTACATCACCCACACAGCATGGAGTATATGCCACCCACTACATCACCCACACAGCATGGAGTATATGCCACCCACTACATCACCCACACAGCATGGAGTATCTGCCACCCACTACACCACCCACACAGCATGTAGCATGTGCCACCCACTACATCAACCACACAGCATGGAGCATCTGCCACCCATACTAAACCACCCACACAGCATGTAGCATGTGCCACCCACTACATCAACCACACAGCATGGAGCATCTGCCACCCACTACACCACCCAAACAGCATGTAGCATGTGCCACCCACTACATCAACCACACAGCATGGAGCATGTGCCACCCACTACATCACCCACACAGCATGGAGTATCTGCCACCCACTACATCACCCAAACAGCATGGAGTATCTGCCACCCACTACATCACCCAAACAGCATGGAGTATCTGCCACCCACTACATCACCCAAACAGCATGTAGCATGTGCCACCCACTACACCACCCACACAACATGTAGCATGTGCCACCCACTACACCACCCAAACAGCATGGAGTATCTGCCACCCACTACATCACCCACACAGCATGGAGTATCTGCCACCCACTACATCACCCAAACAGCATGGAGTATCTGCCACGCACTACATCACCCAAACAGCATGGAGTATCTGCCACATCACTACATCACCCACACGCATGGAGCATGTGCCACCCACTACACAACCCACAAGCATGTAGCATGTGCCACCCACTACGTCACCCACATAGCATGGAGCATGTGCCACCCATTATACCAGCCACACAGCATGGACCATGTGCCACCCACTACACAACCCACACAGCATGTAGCATGTGCCACTACTACACAACCCACACAGCATGGAGCATGTGTCACCCACTACACAACCCACACAGCATGTAGATGTGCCACCCACTTACATCAACCACACAGCATGTAGCAAGTGCCACCCACTACATCACCCACACAGCATGAAGTATCTGCCACCCACTACACAACCCACAACAGCATGTAGCATGTGCCACCCACTACATCAACCACACAGCATGGAGCATGTGCCACCCACTACATCAACCACACAGCATGGAGCATGTGCCACCCACTACATCACCCACACAGCATGGAGTATATGCCACCCACTACATCACCCACACAGCATGGAGTATATGCCACCCCACTACTCACCCACACAGCATGGAGTATCTGCCACCCACTACACCACCCACACAGCATGTAGCATGTGCCACCCACTACATCAACTACACAGCATGGAACATGTGCCATCCACTACATCAACCACACAGCATGTAGCATGTGCCACCCACTACATCACCCACACAGCATGGAGCATCTGCCACCCGCTACACCACCAAACAGCATGTAGCATGTGCCACCCACTACATCAACCACACAGCATGGAGCATGTGCCACCCACTACATCACCACACAGCATGGAGTATCTGCCACCCACTACATCCCCAAACAGCATGGAGTATCTGCCACCCACTACATCACCCAAACAGCATGGAGTATCTGCCACCCACTACATCACCCAAACAGCATGTAGCTTGTGCCACCCACTACACCACCCACACAACATGTAGCATGTGCCACCCACTACACCACCCAAACAGCATGGGTATCTGCCACCCACTACATCACCCACACAGCATGGAGTATCTGCCACCCACTACATCACCCAACAGCATTGGAGTATCTGCCACCACTACATCACCCAAACAGCATGGAGTATCTGCCACTCACTACACAGTCACCCACAAAGCTTGGAGCATGTGCACCCCACTACACAACCACACAGCATGTAGCATGTGCCACCCACTACATCACCCACACAGCATGGAGTATCTGCCAGCACTACATCACCCACACAGCATGGAGCATGTGCCACCCACTACACAACCCACACAGCATGTAGCATGTGCCACCCACTACATCACCCAACAGCATGGAGTATCTGCCACCCACTACATCACCCACACAGCATGGAGCATGTGCCACCCACTACACAACCCACACAGCATGTAGCATGTGCACCCACTACATCACCAAAGAGCATGGAGTATCTGCCACCCACTACATCACCCACACAGCATGGAGTATCTGCCACCCACTACACCACCCACACAGCATGTAGCATGTGCCACCCACTACATCAACCACACAGCATGGAGCATGTGCCACCCACTACATCACCCAAACATCATGGAGTATCTGCCACCCACTACATCACCCAAACATCATGGAGTATCTGCCACCCACTACATCACCCAAACAGCATGGAGTATCTGCCACCCACTACATCACCCAAACAGCATGTAGCATGTGCCACCCACTACATCACCCACACAGCATGGAGTATCTGCCACCCACTACACCACCCACACAGCATGTAGCATGTGCCACCCACTACATCAACCACACAGCATGGAGCATGTGCCACCCACTACATCAACCACACAGCATGGAGCATGTGCCACCCACTAGATCACCCACACAGCATGGAGTATCTGCCACCCACTACATCACCCAAACAGCTTGGAGTATCTGCCACCCACTACATCCCCCAAACAGCATGTAGCATGTGCCACCCACTACACCACCCACACAGCATGTAGCATGTGCCACCCACTACACCACCCAAACAGCATGGAGTATCTGCCACCCACTAAATCACCCAAACAGCATGGAGTATCTGCCACCCACAACATCACCCACACAGCATGGAGCATGTGCCACCCACTACACAACCCACACAGCATGTAGCATGTGCCACCCACTACATCACCCACACAGCATGGAGTATCTGTCCACCCACTACATCACCCCACACAGCATGGAGCATGTGCCACCCACTACACAACCCACACAGCATGTAGCATGTGCCACCCACTACATCACCCACACTGCATGGAGCATGTGCCACCCACTACATCACCCACACAGCATGGTAGTATCTGCCACCCACTACATCAACCACACAGCATGGAGCATGTGTCACCCACTACATCAACCACACAGCATGAGCATGTGCCACCCACTACATCAACCACACAGCATGGAGTATCTGCCACCCACTACATCACCCACACAGCATGGAGTATCTGCCACCACTACATCAACCACACACATGGAGTTATCTGCCACCCACTACATCAACCACACAGCATGGAGCATGTGCCACCCACTACATCAACCACACAGCATGGAGATCTGCCACCCACTACATCACCCACACAGCATGGAGTATCTTCCCACACCACTACATCACCCACACAGCATGGAGTATCTGCCACCCACTACATCAACCACACAGCATGTAGCATGTGCCACCCACTACGTAAACCACACAGCATGGAGCATGTGCCACCCACTACATCAAACCACACAGCATGGAGTATCTGCCACCCACTACATCACCCACACAGCATGGAGCATGTGCCACCCACTACGTCAACCACACAGCATGGAGCATGTGCCACCCACTACATCAACCACACAGCATGGAGTATCTGCCACCCACTACATCACCACCACAGCATGGAGTATCTGCCACCCACTACATCACCACACAGTATGGAGTATCTGCCACCCACTACATCAACCACACAGCATGGAGTATCTGCCACCCACTACATCAACCACACAGCATGGAGTATCTGCCACCCACTACATCAACCACACAGCATGGAGTATCTGCCACCCACTACATCACCCACACAGCATGGAGTATCTGCCACCACTACATCAACCACACAGCATGGAGTATCTGCCACCCACTACATCAACCACACAGCATGGAGTATCTGCCACCCACTACATCAACCACACAGCATGGAGTATCTGCCACCCACTACATCACCCAAACAGCATGGAGTATCTGCCACCCACTACATCACCCAAACAGCATTAAGTATCTGCCACCCACTACATCACCCAAACAGCATGTATCATGTGCCACCCACTACACCACCCAAACAGCATGGAGTATCTGCCACCCACTACATCACCCACACAGCATGGAGTATCTGCCACCCACTACATCACCCAAACAGCATGGAGTATCTGCCACCCACTACATCACCCAAACAGCATGGAGTATCTGCCACTCACTACATAACCCACACAGCTTGGAGCATGTGCCACCCACTACACAACCCACACAGCATGTAGCATGTGCCACCCACTACATCACCCACACAGCATGGAGTATCTGCCAGCACTACATCACCCACACAGCATGGAGCATGTGCCACCCACTACACAACCCACACAGCATGTAGCATGTGCCACCCACTACATCACCCAAACAGCATGGAGTATCTGCCACCCACTACATCACCCACACAGCATGGAGTTTCTGCCACCCACTACACCACCCACACAGCATGTAGCATGTGCCACCCACTACATCAACCACACAGCATAAAGCATGTGCCACCCACTACATCACCCAACACATCATGGAGTATCTGCACCCACTACATCACCCAAACATCATGGGAGTATCTGCCCCCACTACATCACCCAAACAGCATGGAGTATCTGCCACCCACTACATCACCCAAACAGCATGAGCATGTGCCACCCCACTACATCACCCACACAGCATGAGTATCTGCCACCCACTACACCACCACACAGCATGTAGCATGTGCCACCCACTACATCACCACACAGCATGGAGCATGTGCCACCACTACATCACCCAGCAGCATGGAGTATCTGCCACCCACTACATCAACCACACAGCATGGAGTATCTGCCACCCACTACATCACCCAAACAGCATGGAGTATCTGCCACCCACTACATCCCCCAAACAGCATGTAGCATGTGCCACCCACTACATCCACCACAACAGCATGTAGCATGTGCCACCCACTACACCACCCACAACAGCATGGCATGTCACCCACTAACCACCCACAGATAATTGCCACCCACTAATCACCCAACAGCATGGGTAATCTGCCACCCACAACATCACCCACACAGCATGG
>NC_069418.1:58546665-58596665 GCF_026875155.1 Cherax quadricarinatus | reverse complement strand
AATGAAAGAAGAGGCACATGTCAGGTGTGCGGAGAGTTTCGAGCACGCAACAGGGATGGTCGCATTCGGGCACACAATGGGTGTGCAGGATCACATATGCCCCCAGCAGAGAGCAGCCACAGCCTCCACAGGCAGATGACAATTCCAATGGCAACCTCCTCACTTGCGATAACCTTCTGTTGGCATTCAGATCACTGCTAACAGTACCTATCCCATATCCCTAAAGCGGCTTGCCCATATGCAGCAGGGGAAATTCACAGACCTTCTTAACCAGGTGAATGGAGGTTCCACCAACTTAGAAGCCGAGGCACCATCCAAGCATGGCGCAACCTGCTCCTGTTCGGGAATGTCTGTCTTGCAGTTCCTAAGAGACGAGACAAACTGCTAACCACGTCAGTTATCAAGGCAGTGCGCAACTACCCAAGAACGGATAATTGTGTCCCCCTGCCCCATCATCGCAGGAATCACAAAGGTAGACCCAAGAAAAGTCCCACTGAAAAACAAGAAAATTTACGCACAGGTTAGCAAAAAAAAATTTAAGAAGGTAACACAGTGGGAGCAATCCGAATAATTACAAGTGAGGACACTGTAGCCCCCAAAGATGAGACCACGGCCCAAGCACTAAGAGACAGGCATCCAACCAGGGACCCATAGCCATCAACAACAACCCTGAGGAAGACCCCATCGCTGAACAATTAATTTGCCTGAATCGGAAGTTATAAGGCGATTGTGTCATTTCCTGCAGGATCTGCAGGAGGTTACACTGGAATTCGACCTCAGCACCTCAAGGAGATGATAAATCCAGTACTCGGTGCATCTGCATCACTTCTTCTCACCGAGTTAACAACTTTCGTCAACAACTGCCTGGCTGGGCGAATCCCAGAAGAAATTAAACCTTTCTTTTTTGGAGCCTCACTGTGTGCCTTGAGAAGAAGGATGGGGGAATCAGACCCATTGCAGTTGGAAACCACTCTTCGCCGTCTCGTTGCCAAAGCAGCAGTAAGAAACATTCGCCTAGAAGCTGCCAGCTTACTCCAGCTTTGGGGTCCCTCAAGGCAGTGAAGCTGCAGTTCATGCAGCAAGGGCCAATACATAAAGGTGGTGACCTACAGACTTAAACAACTATAGGCCAATATCTAACTTACCATTGCTATCCAAAATCTTTGAGAAACTCGTGCACAGGAGACTGTATTCATTTATAACGGCTCAAAACATACTCAACCCCTGCCAGTTTGGATTCAGGAAAAATAAAAGCACTAATGATGCAATCATAAAAATGCTAGATCTGCTTTAACACAGCATTGGAAAATAAGGAATATCCACTAGGAATTTTTATTGACCTAAGAAAGCTTTTGACACAGTAGACCACGACATCCTACTCCACAAACTTGATCACTACGGTATAAGAGGCCATGCGCTTGCTTATTTCAAATCTTACATTACTAATAGGTATCAGTACGTCACCATTAAAGACACAGCATCAGCAACACGGCCACTTGATACTGGAGTTCCGCAGGGAAGTGTCCTGGTCCCCTGCTCTTCCTCATATACATCATGACCTACCAAACGTTATCCCACACCTGAAACCCATTCTCTTTGCTGATGACACGATTATGTCATCTCTCACCCTAATCTTGCCACCCTCAACACCATTGTGAATGAGGAGCTGATTAAATATCGACTTGGATGACAGCCAATAACTTACGCTTAACACTGACAAAACCTACTATATTATGTTTGGTAGCAGAGCAGGAGATGCACAAATTAACATTAAGATTGACAACACTCTAATTACCAGAAATAATGGGGGAAAATTCCTAGGCTTATACCTTGACACAACCTGAATTTCAGCACCCATATCCAGCATATAGCCAAAAAGTATCCAAAATGGTTGGGATCCTCTCCAAGATACGATACTACGTGCCGCAAAATGCCCTTCTCACACTATACCACTCACTTATTTATCCATACCTCACCTATGCTATTTGTGCTTGGGGATCAACTGCCAGCAACACACCTAAAGCCAATAATAACCCAACAAAAAGCTGCAGTAAGAATAATCACTAAATCCCACCCTGGCACACACCCCCCCACTCTTCATAGATCTAAACTTACTCCCAGTTCAGTACATCACACATTACTACTGTGCAATCTATATCTACAGGGCCTTAAACTCTAATATCAACCTTGACCTAAAACGCTTTCTTGATAGTTGTGACAGAACCCACAGGCATAACACCAGACACAAACATCTCTACGACATTCCCCGTGTTCCGACTAAACCTTTTACAAAAATTCAATGTATGTCAAAGGCCCTAAAATCTGGAATACCCTACCTGAGAACTCTAGAACTGCAGACACATTCATCACCTTCAAAACTACCATTAGAAAACATCTTATCTCCCTGATACACCCCGTCAACTAACTACACGAATACCACCTGGTGGTTCACACTTTCACTCACTCATTTGACCATAAACGAAATATTAATCTCAGTCTTAAATAATGAATCCTGTGATACTCTAATACTGAAACTATGTACTGTGCCAAACCAAAAGCATTCACATTGCTAAACTCAAAAACTAGTATTTAGTCACTTAGCCATAATACCAACTTACCTCATAATTTGTAATATTTTACAATTAAGAATAAAAACTAAGTATGCCCGAAATGCCTAGCCATGCTAAGCGTTCTAGTGGTACACTCTGTAATCACAATTTTACTACATGTAAACCAAACAATAACCAAATTTCTGTAAACTCGCATTGTAATCCTTATAGAGAATAAACTTTGAAGGGCTACATCAGGGCCCTAAAAGAAGACAAGGCCGTATTCAAACTTGATTTTAGAAATGGCCTTTTAATATGGTAAAGAGAGATGCTGTCTTGCCAGCTTTTCAGGATCGCTTCCCCAGTCTTTTTCCCTTCATTTCAGCCGGCTAAGCAAACCTCAATTCTTTTGTTTGGAGAACATGAAATTCTCTCATCAGAAGGTTTTTCAGCAGGGTGACCCACTAGCTCCACTTCTCTTCTGCTTGGCAGTAAGAAGAAATTAATTCCAGCTACGCAGCGAGTCAACATTGGTACCTGGATAATGGCACTCTGGCGGGTTTACTGAAGAATCCTGGTAGGGTACCTACAACTGATGAAAAACACAGGGAGAAGACTTGGGAACTATCATCAATTAATCCCTCCAAGTGTGAAATCATCACAGCAAACCAGGAAATTATCAATGCTGTGTGAAGAATCCTCCCAGAAGTTCTTACTATCACTCCGTCCAACGTACCTTCTTGGAGCACCGCTGGTTCCCCAGGCCATCGACACATTTCCTCAAGGGCAAATTGAATGACCTGATGAGAATGGAGGAGAGAATAAGCAATCTTGATGCCCATGATGCTCTGTATCTCCTCACAAGGTGCCTTACTATTCAAGACTCACTTACTTCCGAGGTGTGCACCCTCTTTTGACAACCCAACACTCGACGAATATGACGCACACCTGAGGTCAACCCTTAAGAAGGCACTGAACCTGTCACTAGAGGATCAGCAATGGGATCAGGCGACCCTCCCAGTACGACTGGGAGGTATAGGGGTGCACAAAGCAAGATGTTGCTTTACCTGCTTTTCTGTCTTCGTGTTTGGTTTCCCAGTGCATTACCCAAGAAGATTGTTCCCGAACGCTTGAGGGGACATGGTAGGAGCTCAAGATCCCTGTTTACTGAACCGCGAATCGGTGGGACACCCTTACAGATTCCTCCAGTAGCCCAGCCCCTCCCAAAGAACACAAACAGTTCCACTGGGACAAACCGATCATGGAAAAAAATCGCCAACACAATGCTCTCCAATGCCAAAGGGAAAAGGACAAAGCTCGTCCCCTGGCAGTGAAGGCACACATTCAGGAGATTTCCTGTTAGCTGTTCCCAATTCCTCCTTGGGCACTCGATTTGCCCCACAGGGCATTGGGAAATTGGTGTTTCTCTTGCCTAGCCACCCCTATCCTCACTGAACTTTAGGTTTATTTGCGGGCAGGGCGCAGCTGTTTCAATTCGGACTTCATGGTCTGGTTTTCATACAGCAGAAGGGAAGTATGCCAGGCATGAGGAGGTCAATGACATCTTAAAGAGAAGGCCTCGCCACACCCCATTGCCCAGCTCAAGGGGAAAACCAAGTGCAGAGGTCGCGGAAGTCAAAAGCATTTTGATGGAGCCACTATGCTACTCTGGAAGGATGGAAAGCAGATTGCCTGGGACTACACATGTGCCGCACATTGGCAGACACCTACTTGCATACTCCGTAGGGGAAGGGGGTGGAGCTGCCAGCCACAGGGGGGACCCAGAAGATCCGCAAATATGAAGACCTTCCCCTTTGCTATAACTTCATTCCAATAGGGTCGGAGACCCTTGGAGCATGGGGCAAGTGTCCCTCTAAAGTTCCTAATAGGCTGGGTGAAAAGCTCATCATAAGAAAACCAAGGACACGGGCGACCAGTTTCCCTCTTTCAGAGAGTCATTTGTTGCGATCAGAGAGGAAATGCCTGCAGCATTCTGGGCACGCGGCCCACCGCCGGGGAGTGGACGAAGTATTCGAGATGTAGCTCTGAGTTACCTATGTTGTTTTACTTTCTATCGTATTTTTGTGAATGTTTTGTCAATTGTATTTGGTCTTTAAATAAAATATACATAAAATTTTAGGGGGGTGGTAGGAAAAAATTCTCAAACAGCTTCAGGGAGAACCTTGAGTTTCCTGAAGAAAGTTTATTCTTTTCTCTGAGGATGAGGGTCCCTATAAACAGTTCTAGAGGTTGGTATCTATATATTATATATATATATATATATATATATATATATAATATTTTATATATATATATATATATATATATATATATATATATTATATATATATTATATATATATATATATATTATATATTATATATATTATATATATATTATAATATATATAATTCATTTGTGATATCATGTCATATTGTAATATCACTGTCATGGTCATATCATTGTCAATAGTATCATCCCCATCAAACCTAACATCACTGCCCTTCCTCTCCTCTTCCACCTTATTACCTTCTTGTTAACCTCTTTCATCTTTTCCTTCTTTTTTTATCTAGGTTTTCTCTGTAGCCTCTTCACATTCTTCTGTTTTATTCCCTTTCTTCCTGCTCCCCCTCCTGCAGAACCAAGGCTTCTCATTACACCTGAGTTGCTACAATCAACACATCAAAACTGAAAACAGTGTCGCTGGGTTTCATGTTCGATGGGGAGGGAAGGGGAACCACCAGATGGCATACCTAGAAAAAACTGAAGGAATTTGGGAACATGTATTAGAGAACATAACAAAGCAAGATCAACCGCTAACACTCACAGCAGTTTTTAGTGTTATCTGCTTGAATGATATAAAATTAGTTATCGAGCAATTTGTCTGATGAAGGAAGTGTCGAGAAGCCATCTTGATCACTGTTTTAGACACTGTCACCCAAAACATAAGCACCATTAATATTTGTCATTGTAGACAGCTTGTACCGTTGCATAGACAGCCTATGCTGTCTGCCCGCTTAGTTATTTTCGCGGCACTCAGGTGCTGCCTCTGTAGGCCTGCCCATGTCAGTGGGACATGGTCCCACTCGCTCTCACTCACTCAGCGGCCTAGACACAGACAACAGTCCTACTTCCTCTCTCCCTCGCTGGGCATGGCCCTCCGGGCCATGGGCACAAAAAACACAAGCCTGTTTACCCCCCACGACTTTGCAAATAAAATTTAAAAAAGCCTCCGAATACGTTTATCTTTGAACCGCTTTTCAGCATCCCAAATAATCTCGTTCATCAGTTAATAAATAAATAAATGTTAAATATTTTGTGAAAATTTGTTGATGAATAGATGATACATAATTTTCAGATTCAGCTGAACTCTTTATTTGGTGAGGGAAATTTTTACATGAGGCCATAATCATCACCTCCTGCTGTACGTACTCTTTTCTTGATACTCGTCTTCTACACTGAAGCAATAAGCATCACCCCTCTCAGTAGTATCAGTTACCAGTAGTATCAGTTACCAGAAGTATCAGTTCCAGTAGTATCAGTTGCCAGTGGTATCAGTTGCCAGTGGTATCAGTTATAGTGTCAGTAATAATGACTCATGCCAACTGACCGTTACTGATCACTGCTGGTGAATCACTGACTGTTATTCACTGTCAATACTGCTGACCTAGTATGTTTTAAAAGCGCTCACCATCTAGGCA
This sequence comes from Cherax quadricarinatus, assembly GCF_026875155.1. Taxonomy (NCBI): domain Eukaryota; kingdom Metazoa; phylum Arthropoda; class Malacostraca; order Decapoda; family Parastacidae; genus Cherax; species Cherax quadricarinatus. The sequence continues at coordinate 58,590,415 of NC_069418.1, read as the reverse complement.
CTCAGCAAGCAGTTCAAGGTCGAGTCATAAGAGAGGAGACAGGTCAGCCCGGCATTCCAATATATTCCATCTAATTTTACGTAAAGGGAACATCCAACGTGAGTGTTTATTACCCAATCCATGTTATGAGCCCCAACACGACAACTGGTAGCAGCGTTGTAGGCGTGGATTTTTCGGGTATTTACACAGATATCAGAAGAATAAGCCAGGTCAGTGAGCGCCGCGGTACCCAGGCCAGCCCGCTGTCTCTACCCCCACGCACCTCCAACCGGTGTCGCCCCAGCCCGCAAAAACCATTTACGGGAGTCTCTCAAGCTTCCTGGCTTAGTTCATGTGCTAACTGCTTCAATCTTCGAGGAGTTGATCCGGATTTTTGCAATTAACCCAGCAGTAAGCCAGTCTGTGGGAGGGGGGGGGGGGGCAGTGCCTAGCCTTAAGTCTCCCGCCTGTCTCAAGTCATCCAACCTGTTCTTATGCAGTGTGCATCGTTACACGTATTCCAGTCAGCCCTTATCAAGGGTTAAGCCAGCACGAAAACTCAGTTTCCTAACCTAGCTGAGACCTCTTGATGTACGTATAACTGCTCTGTCTTGGTACTCGTCTTTTACACTGAGGCATATCATCACCTCTTGATGTACGTATTATGCTCTGCCTTGGTACTCGTCTTCTACACTGAGGCCATAATCATCACCTCTTGATGTACGTATTACTGCTCTGTCTTGGTACTCGTCTTCTACACTGGGCCATAATCATCACTCTTAAAGTCGTGTTACGCTCTGTCTTGGTATAGTCTTTTACACGAGGCCCTAATCATCACCTCTTTAAAGTACGGTTACTGTCTGTCTTGGACTCGTCTTCTACACTGAGGCCATAATCATCACTCTTGTGTACGTTTTACTGCTCTGCCTTGGTATCGTCTTTACACTGAGGGGCCAAATCATCACCCCTTGATGTAGTATTACTGCTCTGTAATGATATAATATATGGCAAGAAAAAACATTACAGAATGTTCACGTTTTTTAATAACTGTTGTTTATCTAATTATCGTTATTTTTAAAAATCTTTAAGAACAGGTGTCAGGAGCATAGGTTTTGTTTTTCAGCAGCGGGTTGGGGTGTCAGCAGCTTGGGTTGTCGTGTCAGTTCAGGGTTGTGGTTCAGCAGCAGGGGTTTGGGGTTTTGGGGGGGTTTACGCCAGGGGTTGTGGTAAAGCAGCGGGGTTGGGGTTTCGAAATGGGTTGTGGATCAGCAGCATGGGTTGTGGTTCAGTAACATGGGTTGGGTGATATCAGCAGATGGGTTGTGGAAATTGCAGGATGGTTGTGGTATCAGTAACATGGGTTGGGGTGTCAGCAGCATGGTTGTGTGTCAGTAACATGGTTTGTTCAGCAGCAGGGGGTTGAGGTGCCCCGCAGAAAATGGGTTAAGTGTCAGCAGCATGGGTCGTGGGTATCAGCAGCATGGGTTTTGTCAGCGATGGGTGTGTCGCAGCAGGTTGTGGTTCAGCATGGGTTATGTCAGCTGCATGGGGTTTGGTTCAGCAGCATGGGTTGTGGTGTCAGGAGCATGGGTATAGTGTCAGCAGCATGGGTTTGTGTCAGCAGCATGGGTTGGGTGTCGAGATGGGATATAGTGTCAGCAGCATGGGTTATGGGCATCAGTATAACCAGATTTTTTGGGTGTTTCGTAGTGGGGATTTAAATGATACATCTCGGAGGTTTTTCTTATTTTATTTACAAGTCATGTTTGGGTACACAGGCTTGTGTGTTTGTGCCCATGGCCCGGGAGGGCCATGCCACGAGGGATAGAGAGAGTAGGGGCTGTTGATGCTTCTAGGCCGCTGAGTGAGTGAGAAGCGAGTGGGACCAGCGTCCACTGACCGGGCTGGCCTGGAAAAGGGCCCAGCCCCTGAGTGCTCGAATATGAAAAAAGCTGGCAGACTAGATGGCTGTCTGTGCGACGGACAGGTGTCTATCAGCAGCAGGGGATATAGGTCAGCAGAATGGGTTATGGGCGTCAGCAGCATGGGTTTAGCGTCAGCAGCATGGGTTTTTGCGTCAGCAGTAGAGTTAAGTGTCAGCTGCTGGGTTGTGGTGTCGGGAAAGCATGAGTTTAGTGTCAGCAGCATGGGTTATAGCGTCAGCAGCATGGGTTATAGCGTCGCAGCATGGGTTTATAGCGTCAGCAGCATGGGTTATAGCGTCGGGCAGCATGAGTTATAGCGTCAGCAGTATGGGTTTATTGTCAGCAGCATAGGTTATAGTGTCAGAAGCATGGTTTATAGCGTCAGCAGTATGGGTTATATGTCGCACATGGGTGGATGTCAGGAGCATGGATATAGTGTCAGCACTTTGGTTATAGCGTCAGCAGCAGGGGTTAGTGTCAGCAGTATGGGTTATAGTGTCAGCAGTATGGGTTATGGTGTCAGCAGCATGGTTATAGGTCAGCAGTTTTGGTTATAACGTCAGCAGCAGGGTTATACGTCAGCAGCATGGTTATGGTCAGCAGTTGGGTTATAGTTCAGCAGTAAGGTTATAGTGTCAGCATATGGGTTATAGGTCAGCGTAGGGGTTATAAGGTCAGCGCATGGGTTATAGAGTCAGCAGCATGAGTTAAAAACGTCAGCAGCATGGGTTTAGCGTCAGCAGTATGGGTTATAGTCAGAGCATGGTTATAGGTCGCAGCTGAGTTATGCGTCAGCAGAGGGGTTTTATAGTGTCAGCAGTAGGGTTTTTTATTAGTGTCAGCAATATGTGTTATAGTGTCAGCAGCATGGGTTAAGCGTCAGCAGTAGGGGTTTTTATAACGTCAGCAGATGGGTTATGCGTCAGCAGCATGAGTTATAGCGTCAGCAGTATGGGTTATAGTGTCAGCGTATGGGTTATAGGTCAGCAATAGGGTTATAGTTCAGTAGGGGTTTAAAGTGTCAGCTGTATGGGTATAGTGTCAGCTGTATGGGTTATGTGTCGCAGCATGGGTTATAGAGTCAGCAGTATGGGTTATAACGTCAGCAGCATGGGTTATAGCGTAAGCAGCATGAGTTATAGAGTCAGCAGTATGGGTTTAACGTCAGCAGCATGGGTTATAGGGTCAGCAGAGATGGAGTTTTATAGGTCAGCAGCAGGGATTTTATAGGTCAGCGCATGAGTTTTATTATGCGTCAGCAGTATGGTTTTAGTGTCACCCAGCATGGGTAATGAGTTCAGTAACCAACCTGTCCTCTTAAGTAACAGTTCAAATTATAATGTTTGTAAACAGTAATTCCTTCACTGTTGACAACAGTGTCAACAGTGAAAGACTGACTGAACTGTTCTTCCATGTGTTTTTTTTCTGTCTATCACAAAGACTGTTAGTGACTATCATTAGCGATTTTTAAATAAAATAAATACTTTTGGTTATTGTTTCAGATTATATAAAAAATGTTGCACCTATCTTTAATAATTAACAGTAATCTAAAGTTTTAGTTTGATGTTTGTAAACAAAGCCGTGACTGACTTTCGTAACTTATGCAAATGTTTGAGATAATTTTTATTGATAACTAACGTAATACGTGATTTATTTCTATTGTTAACTGTGTAAATGTGTGATATATTTTCATTGTTAAGTAATGTAAATTTGTGATATATTTTTCTTGTTAACTAAAGTAAATGTGTTATCTATTTTGCACGTTAACTGCTGCCGATAAAAAACTGTTGGACGTCAGTGCGCCATGTTTGTTTATGTTCCATCATTTCAAGAGATAAGAAGTTTTTTTTGGGGGTTTCATGCACATGACATGCAAATATTGTTTTTTGACGATAATCATGAGAGCACGCATATGGTATCAGCATCTGAGGGGTACATTATGTACAGTTAATCTAAGATAATCAAATAAAATCAGATTCTGCAGCATTTTCTTAACCTCGTGTCGTTTGGCTTCAGACTGAGACGAAGCTCAGTGACAGTCACTATCTTGATCACCCCGGGGTTATTTTTCCACTTATTGAGGAAAATTAAGATAGTATAATAACCTATGTGATAAGTCATCTTATTAACGGAAATAAGATATAGATATACTAAGCAAATTTCCTAAATATGCTTGTAACATAAGTGAGTTGTAGACATAATTCCATATGTACTCTTGTAAATCCTTCTGAGGCCAAGTTATTAGGCTTTTCATGTACCCGATGCTTATGATGTACAATAAAACTAGTCGCTCTGGTGGAGAAATCTGAAAAAATCTAACACTTCATCAATAAAAAATCTGTATTTTTTAATCTTACATTCTTCTAAAACAGGCATACCATTTATCGTGACTTCCCAGATTTTCATTAAAACGTATTTTATATAAAAAAATATAATATTTTGAACTTAATAAAGACTAGACTAAAATGACTACAAAGGCATGAGAAAATAAATGCTTTAGATTAATATTTCTCAGTTATCAGTGGTTCTGAAAATTTTTGGGGTTACCCATTCACAGTTTGGTCAAAAATTCTCTACATTTCTGTTAGAGATTTTTATTTTAACTTACGTTACATTATTACAAGCTATGTACTTTAAATCTTTGGCCAATAAGAGTTCCAAATTTTTGTAATCTGACTTGTAAAGTAGGGATATCAAGTTTCAAGGATTTCTCGCCTGTTTTGTTTTCTTAAAAGTGATTTTGAATGCAAATGAAATGCAGAATAAATTTTCTGCAGATTCATATACTAAGTAGAAATATATTTTGAGAAACATGAGCAGCTGAGAGATATATAGTGTTATGTAGCGTCTAGTAAATGTTCTTATTATACTGTGTATTACCAAACCCAGTATATAGAAAATAAAAAGGCACAATACCGTGACTACAACAATACACAAACAACCAGCACCTACGAGACTTAAACTTTTGACGACGTTTCGGTCCGACTTGGACCATTATTTAGTGATTAGTTAATAGTTGAAGTCGGACCGAAAAGTTGCCTTGAAGATGCGGGTTATTTGTGTACAGTAAATATGGAATATATTTTTCAACTACCACGAATATTTATACTACTAGTACTGTTACTGTTACTACTACTGTTACTATTATTGTTACTACTACCACTACTACTACTACTACGAATACTACGAATACTACTACTGCTATTACTACTACTACTACTACTACGAATACTACGAATACTACTACTACAAATACTACTACTGCTACTATTACTACTACTACTACTACTATTATTGCTACATGCGCATTTATATATTCATTTACTTGTATATTTATACACTGTTTTTATTGCAGCATAATTTGCTTTATTACAAGCTAGGTACTTAAATCATTGACCAATAACAATTCTATATGTTTAAATGGTACTCAATAAAACAGATATTTGTCATGTATTTCCCACCTCTTAATTCACACTGTGCAAATATATATTTTTTTAAATAATTTTGGATGTAATAATACATGAGCCAATTAGACGTGAGGTGATTTAACTCGGAGCAGCAAAGAAAGCATTCTCCATTTTTTTTATTTTGTGTGGATATGTATCAAATGTGCAACTTGTGTTGACACTGCATGCATATTATTAAATAAAACTTAGTGGGTGATTGACTGCTACTACTATTACTACTACTACTATTTCTCGTATTACTACTACTACTACCAATTCTTCTACCACCACGTCCTCCCTCTTCCCAAACTGTCTTCGGATCTTCTCTGTTTTTCTCTTTATTGCGACTTGACAATTGTGTCGGACGCACCGACACTTCATCTAAGTTGCCTCTCTATGGTATAATTTGTGAATTAGGCGAAGAACTTTGACAAGAATATCATCATGAGTATATCCTGAGAGAAAAACTAGAGATCAAAAGTTTAATAGAGTAAAATCAGAATAAAATAATAATTAAAAAGATAAAGAAAGCTGAAAAATGTAAATATATTTGTTGTTCTGGAGGCAACACCATAAATATGGCAGACAAAACCTCCATTATAAATTCCGGTCATAAATTGTGAAACCAGCATTAAAGAGAACACATCAAGAGATAAATGAACACAGGTGGGCACACTTGGCTGAGAGGGAAGACTTTTAGGGTGGAAAGACTCCTTCCGTTCATATTCGTCGTCTGGCTGATTTCCTGAACAACGTTGACCATCTTGCAGGTGGGTTGACGACAGGAAGAGAGTGTGGGAAAAGATATTTCTTCCCTATAGAGTCTTCCTCTGGCTACTAACCACTTTTCAATGCAACTTTAGGTTTTCGAAACCTCTGTCACGACACTAGGGATTTTGCACAATGCAGGTCAGTCAGGTAGCATTGAGCTGTGACGTGATGTGTAACCAGTAGACCCAGGTACTGTATTATAGAGGCAACAACAGGCATAGCGAGAGAAGCCATTTACTGTTTTGAAGACTGTTTTGTAAAAACAACAGTAAACTTAGAGAAAAAACAGAAAATGTTTTAAAACGACTGGAGTCTTAAAAACAACAACAACAACAATAATAATAATAATAATAATAATAATAATAATAATAATTTTTAATAAAAATAATAATAATAATAATAATAAAAATAATAATAATAATAATAATAATAAAAAATAATAAAAAATATTAATAATAATAATAATAATAATAATAATAATAATAATAATAATAAAAATAATAAAAAAAATAATAATATTAATAATAATAATAATAAAATAATAATAATAATAAAAATATTTTTATTATTATTATTATTATTATTATTATTATTATTATTATTATTATTATTATTATTTTTAATATTATTACATTCATGAGGGGGTGATCAACCCCTAGGGGGTCAAACATCGTCGGGAAAATAGAAGACAATCAACCTCAAAGGAAAATTGGTTGTATAGAAGTGAGAAAAATTATTTTTGGTTTGTAATTCTAAACATTGTAAAAATCTCATGTCGGTCGAATTATGCAGGAACTGATATGAGAATCTCAAAACCACCCGGGTCTGAAGCTCGGTTGCCTTGGACCAAAACGTCTAGCGAAAGCTGGACGCTAGGGTGTTGGACTAGTGTGGTACGATGGTGGTAGAGCACTGCGTACCGTGTACCAAGGTTTGTACGTTAGAGTCTCCGTCGACCTGAGACAAGAGTTTTGATCTAAAATGTATTTTTGTTAATATTCTTGGGTGTCTAGAATGGATTAATTGGATTTACGTTATTTCTTAAGGGAAATGTTAACGAAAAACATATTTTATAGAGAATAACTATAGTTTTACATACAGGAAAGTGATAATGAAGTTCGAGGGTCCAAACTTTTTCTGTGTGTGTCTGTGTGTGTATATACATTATACATATATACATATATACATACATACATACATACATACAACATACATACATACATACATAATATATATATAAAATATATATATAATATATATAAAAATATATATATTATTTATATATATATATATAAAATTTATATATATATATAAAACTGCAAAGTATCTCCACCCGTCCTTCAGAACACAGGCAATGTATGTCCCACCTTCAGAACACAGACAATGTATGTCCCCCCCTTCAGAACACAGGCAATGTATGCCCACCTTCAGAACACAGGCAATGTTGTCCCACCTTCAAACACAGGCAATGTATGTCCCCACCTTCAGAACACAGACAATGTATGTCCCACCTTCAGAACACAGACAATGTATGTCCCACCTTCAGAACACAGGCAATGTATGTTTCCCCCCTTCAGAACACAGGCATGTATGTCCCACCTTCAGAACACAGGCAATGTATGTCCCACCTTCAGAACACAGGCAATGTATGTCCCACCTTCAGAACACAGACAATGTATGTCCCACCTTCAGAACACAGGCAATGTATGTCCCACCTTCAGAACACAGGCAATGTATGTCCCAACCCTTTAGAACACAGGCAATGTATGTCCCACCTTCAGAACACAGGCAATGTATGTCCCACCTTCAGAACACAAAACAATGTATGTCCCACCTTCAGAACACAGGCAATGTATCTCCCACCCTTTAGAACACAGGCAATGTATGTCCCACCTTCAGAACACAGGCAATGTATGTCCCACCTTCAGAACACAGGCAATGTATGTCCCACCTTCAGAACACAGGCAATGTATGTCCCACCCTTTAGAACACAGGCATGTATGTCCCACCTTCAGAACACAGGCAATGTATGTCCCACCTTCAGAACACAGGCAATGTATGTCCCACCTTCAGAACACAGACAATGTATGTCCCACCTTCAGAACACAGGCAATGTATGTCCCACCTTCAGAACACAGGCAATTATGTCCTCCTTCAGGGAAAACAGGCAATGTTGTCCACCTTCAGAACACAGACAATGAAAGTTTCCCTCCTTCAGAACACAGACAATGTATGTCCCTCCTTCAGAACACAGGCAATGTAAGTCCCTCCTCAGAACACAGACAATGTATGTCCCACCTTCAGAACACAGCCAATGTATGTCCCACCTTCAGAACTCAAGCTCAGCTATCCGGTTTCCCTAAATCCCTTCAGCACGTATAAATTATTTGCCTGCACTCGCTCCTAACACGCTCACGCACACTTGCTGGAAGTCTAAGCACCTTGTACACAAAACCTACTTTACCCCCTCCCTCCAATCTATCTTAGGACAACCCCTAACCTGACTTCCCTCCACTATTTTGTTCCAACCTCTCTAAATGTCCAAACCATTTCAATTTCCGTTCCTCAACCCTCCAGATAAAACTTAGAAACCCGACACCTCCCTTTATTCTCCAAGCTATGCATTCTCTGAAAAATATTCACATCGGACATTGCACTCAGATGTGATTTCCCCAGTGCCTCCAGCCCTCCTGTTTCAACATTCATTAACTGCTTTACCCCCTTTCATTCTACAAACAGCCCCATACACTTTCCCCACACTCACATCTGGTTCATCTTCATTCCTACAAAATGTTATACCTCCCTGCCCAATGCACGAAATTACGGCTTTCCTATCTTCATGAGCATTTAGCAGTTACTCAAAATATTCCCTCCATCTTACCGATATCTCCAACTCTCCATCTAATAACTTTCATCTCCTATTTTTAACTGTTAAATCTATTCTCTCCCTAGGGTTTCTCAACTGATCAATCTCACTCGACAACTTTCTCTCATTCTCAGCAAAATTTGTTAATAGCATCTCACCCAATCTCTCATTTGCTCTCCATTTTCATTCATTCACCACTCTCTTAACCTCTCTTTATCTCTCCATATATTCCTCCCTCTTTATATCACTTCTAGTTTGTAAAAACCTCACATATGCTAACTTTTTCTCTCTTTACCTCATTTCACTAATCACTCCTTTTCCCACCAGCACCCACTTTCCTGTAATCACACAAGTATTCTGAACACTCTAACACTACATTCTTAAATCTACCCCATACCGCTTCAACCTCATTGGCTGTACCTTCACTAGCCCATCTTTCTTCTAACTGCCTCCTCCTTACTTGCTGATGCCATTCTCCTTGTATCCCATCTACCGTTTACTCTTACTGTTGCTACAACTAAAAAAAATGATCTGATATATCTGTGGCCCCTCTACAAACATGCATGTTATGAAGTCTACCAATCAACCTTTTATCCACTAATACACATTCAAACAAACTTCTGTCATTAAGCCTTATGCGATATCTCGTAAACTTATTGTTTTTTTTTCCTTAAAATATGTATTACCTATTACCAAACCTTTTTCTATGCAAAGTCCAATCAAATGCCCCATTCACTATTTACCCCTGGCATCCCAAACATACCTTCCACACCCTCTATAACAATTTCTCGCACTTTAGCATGCAGGTCCCCTACCACAATTACTTTCTCAGTTGGTTCCAAACTTCCTAAACACTCACTCTACTCACCGTACCACACTGGTCCAATACATTGGCGTCCAGCAAACGATAGATGTTTTGGTCCAAGGCAGACAGCCCTCAGGCAGGTGGTCGGCCGATGCATGCTGGGGACGAGATGCAAAGCTTGAAACCACCTTCCTGAAGGCTGGCTGCCTTGGACCAAAACGTCTAACATACGTTAGCGGGGCGCTCAGGTATTGAACCAGTGTGGTACGGTGAGTAGAGCAATGCATATCGTGTTCCAAGGATTGATAGAGTTGTAAGAAAAGTGAATGCTTAGGTGAATGCTTAGTGAATGCTTAGGTGTTGAGAAGTAGGAGTTGTTAGTCATATTTGCTTTTTGCAAGAGCTTGGTGGAAGAGTTTGGAAGTGCATGTAAAAGGAAATTAAAACTGAACATACGAAAGAGCAACATAATAAGGATAAACAAAAAATCTTGGCAATGAAAGACTGGATAACAAACTGGAGCGAGTGAGTATGGAGAAAGTGAATGTGGTCAGATATTTAGGAGTTGACTTGTCAGCAGATAGTTCTGTGAAACACGAGGTATATCACAGAACTGATGAGGGGAGAAAGGAGAGTGGTGCACTGAGAAGTCTGAGGAGACAAAGAATGTTTCCCTGGGAGCAAAGAGGGGAATGTATGAGAGTATAGTTATATCAACATTCTTAAATGTGTGTGAAGCATGGGTGGTGAAATTTGCAACAAAGGGGAAAAGGTGGAGCAGTGGAGATGTCCATTGTCGAAAATGCCCTGGGTTCAGGGAGGATACTACAGGGGAGGAAGGTTCAGGGAGGGAAGGTTCAGGGTGGGATGGTTTTGGACAGGGAGAGTTAGGTAGTGAAGGGGCAGGCCAGGGAAAAGGTTAGGGCAGGGAAAGGGCAGGCCAGGGAAAGGGCAGGGAGGAAAAGGGTTTAAGAGGGGAAGGAACGGGGAAGAAGGTTTAAAACCAGGGAAGGGTTCAGGCCCGGAAGGTTCGGGGAAAGGGGAAAGGGTTCAGGGGGGAAAAGGAAGGGGGGAAAAAGGTGGGAGAGGGAAGGTTCAGGCCCCGGGAAGGGGTTTAGGGGAGGAAGGACAGGGAAGGAAGGTTGAGGGGGGGAAGGTTTAGGGGCCCAAAGGGGTTCAGAAAGGGAAGGGTCGGGGAGGAAGGTTCAGAGGGGGAAGGTTCAAGGGGAAATAAGGTTAGGGGGGAGGGAAGGTTTAAGGCCAAAGAAGGTTAGGGCGGGGAAAGGTTTTTGCCAGGGGAAGGGTTTTGGGGAAGAAGGTTCAGACCAGGGGAAAGGGTTTAGGGCAGGAAGGTTTAGCCAGGGAAGTTTAAGGAAGGGAAAAATTTGGGGAGGAAGGTTTCAGGGGGAGGGAAGGTTCAGGGGGAAAGGTTTTAGGGGGGGGAAAGGGTTTAAGGAAGGGGGTTTTAAGGGGGGGAAACATTCAGGGGAAAGGGAAAGGTTTAGAGGAGGGAAGGTACAAGGGAAGGAAGGTTCAGGGGAGGAAAAAATTCAGGGGAAGGAAGGTTCAGGGGGGGAAGGTTTAAGGGAAAAAAAGGGTTTGGGAAGGGAAGGTTCAGGGGGGGAAGGTTCAAGGGAAGGGTGGTCCGAGAAGGGGAAAGGGTTCAAAGGGGGGAAATTGGTGGAAAGGAAGGTTCAGGGGGGGAAAATTCGGAAAGGAAAGGGCCCGGGAGGGGATTCAAATGAAGGAAGGCCAGGGAGGAAGGTTCAGAGAAGGAAGGTCCAAAAGGGGGGAAGGTTCAGGGGAGGGAAGGGTTTAAAGGAAGGAAGGTTCAGGGGGGAAGGTTCAGCGGGGGGGGAAGGTTAGGGGAGGGAAAAGGTTCGGGAAAAAAGGTTCAGGGAAGAAGTTTCAGGGGATAATTTTAGGGAGGAAAGGTTAAGGGGGAAAAGGTTTAGGGAAGGGGGGTTTGGGGGAGGGAAAAATTCGGTGATTTAAGGTTCAGGCCCGGGAAGGTTCTGGGGAGGAAGTTTTCGAGTGGGGGAAGGTTCGGGAAGGGGAAGGTTTAGGCTATGAAGGTTAAGGGGGGGAAGGGTTGGAGAAGGAATGGGCAGGGCCTTGAAGGGGTTTAAGGGGGGGAAGGTTCGGAGAGGAAAAATTTCAGGGAGGGGGGGTTCGGAGGGAAAGGGTTTGGAGGGAAGGTTGGGGGGAAGTCCAAAGGGGGGGAAGGTCAGGGCAGGGAAGGTTGGGGAGGGAAAAAGGGGCAGCCCAAGGAAAGGGTTGGGGGGAAAAGTTCGTGGGGGAAGGTTCAGAGACGGGGAAGGTTCAGGGGAAAGGTTTAAGGGGCGAAAAATTCGGGGAGGGAAAATTCAGGGGAGGGAAGTCAAGGGAGGGAGGAGTCCGGAAAAGTGAAGGGAGGAAGGTTTTCCAGAGGAGGGAATTCAGAGGGGGGAAGGTTAAGGGAAGGGGGGGTTAAAGGGGAGGGAAGGTTTAAGGGATGGGGGGTTAGGGGGGGGAAAGTTCAGCGGAGGGAAGATTCAGGGGGAGAGAAGTTCAAGGAAAAGAAAACTTCAGGGGAGAGAAAATTTGGGGGGGGAGAAGGGTTTAGGGGAGGGGGAAGGTTCAGGGGAAAGGAAGGTTCGGGAAGGGAAGGTTTGAGGAAGAAGGGTTTGGGGGGGGAAGGGACGGGGGGGAAGGTTAGGGGAGGAAGGTTCAGAAGAGGGGGGTTCGGGGGGGGAAAGGTTCAGGGGAGGGGAAAGGTTTTTGGGAGGGAAGGTTCCCCGGGGGGAAGGTTTAGGGGGGAAGGAGAGTGGAGGGGAAGGTTTAGGGGGGGGAAAGGTCAGAAGAGGGGAAACTTCAGGGAAGGAAAGGTTCAGGGGAAGGGGAAAGGTTTAGAGAAGGGAAGGTTCAGGGGGGGGAAGGTTCAAAAGGGAAGGTTCGGGAAAGAGAAGGGTTTGGGGGATGAAAAGGTTCAGTGCAGGGAAGGTTCAGGGGGGGGAAAGTTCAGGGAGGGAAAGTTCAGGGGAGGGGAAGTTCAGGGGAGGGGAAAAGGGTTCAGGGAGAGAAGGTTCAGGGGAGGGAAGGTTCAGGGGGGGGAAAGTTCAGGGGGGAGGTTAGGGGAGGGAAGGTTCACGGGGGGGGGAAGGTTTAGGGGAGGGAAGGTTTTAGGGGGGGAAGGTCAGGGGGGAAGGTTTAGGGAAAAGGGGAAGGTTCAGGGAAGGGGAAAGGTTTTGGGGGGGGAAAGGTTCAGGGAAGGGGAAAGGTCGGGGAGGAAAGGTTAAAAAAAGGGAAAATCAGGGGAAAAGAAATTTGGGGGGGTGGTAGGTTCAGGGGAGGGAAAGTTCAGGGGAGGGGAAAATTCAGGGTGGGGAAATTCAGGGGAGGAAGGTTCAGGGGAGGAAGGTTCAGGGGAGGGAAAGGGTTTAGGGGGGGAAGGTTTAGAGGAGGGGGGGTTCAGGGGGGGGAAGGGTTTAGGGGGGGAAGGTTTTAGGGGAAGGAATTCAGGGGAGGGGAAAGGTTTTAGAGGAGGGAAGGATAGGGGGGAAGGTTCAGAGGAGGGGGAAAGGGTTTGGGGAGGGGGAAAGGTTAGGGGAGGGAAGGTTCAGGGGGGGGAAGGGTTTGGGAGGGAAGGTTCAGGGGGGGAAGGGGTTTAGGGGAGGGAAGGTTCGGGGAGTGGGGAAATTGGGGGAGTTCCCGGGGGGGCAACCCCCCGGCCCGGCGTGACCGGGCCCCCTTAGGTCGGTCCGGATGGACCCTCACCCGTCGACTAACCCCAGGGACCCCTTTTAAAAGATGGGGGAAATGACTACGGTGGAAAGAAACACGTCCAAAGTTTTTTATTGGCGGGAAAACGAACCCAGGCCCTCACCCTGGAAGCAAGAGCGTTTAAACCACCCGGCACCAGGCCAGGAGGTTCAGGGGAGGAAAAATTCAGGGGAGGGAAGGTTCAGGGGGGAAGGTTCAAAGGGGGGGGAAGGTTCAGGGGAAAAGGGAAAGGGTTTGGGGAGGGAAGGGTTTAGGGGGGAAAGGTTGGGGGGGGAAGTTCAGGGGAGGGAAGGTTCAGGGGGGGGGAAGTTCAGGGGGGGAAAGTTCAGGGGAGGGAAGGGTTTAAAGGAGGGAAATTTAGGGGGGGAAGGTTTAGGGGAGGGGGTCAAGGAGGGGGTTCGGGGGGGGAAGGTTTCAGGGAGGGGAAAGGGTTTAAAGGGGGGAAGGTTCAGGGGAGGGAAGGTTCATAGGAGGGAAAAAGGTTTGGGGGGGGAAGGGTTTGGGAGGGAGGTAAGTGGAGGGGAAAGGTTCAGGGGGGGGAAGGTTCAAAAGGGAAAAACTTTATGGGAAAGGAAAGTTCAGGGAAGGGGGAAAGGTTCAGAGAAGGGGAAATTCAGGGGAGGAAAGTTCAAAAGAGGGGAAAGGGTTTAGGGAAGAGAAAGGGTTTTGGGGATGGAAAGGTTCAGTGGGGGGGAGGGTTTAGGGGGGGGAAAATTCAGGGGAGGGAAAGTTCAGGGGAGGGAAGGTTCAGGGAGGGGAAAGGTTTTAGGGAGGGAAGTTCAGGGGGGGGAAGGTTGGGGAGGGGAAAATTCAGGGAGGGAAGGTTCAGGGAGGGAAGGTTCACGGGAGGGAAGGTTTTTGTGGGGGGAAGGTTCAGGGAGGGGAAGGTTTAGGGGGGGGAAAGTCAGGGGGGGGAAGGTTCAAAGGGGGAAAATTTAGGGGAGCGAAGGTTTAGGGGGGGGAAGGTTCAGAGGAGGGAAGGGTTTAGGGGGGGGAAGGTTCAGGGGGAGGGGAAGGGTTTAAAAAGGGAAGGTTTAGGGGGGGAAGGTTCTAGGAGGGAAAGGGTTTAGGGGAGGGAAGGTTCAGGGGGGGGAAGGTAGGTAGAGGGAAGGGTTAGGGGAGGGAAGGTTTTAGAAGAGGGGGAAACTTCAGGGAAAGGAAAGGTTCAGGGAAGGGAAGGTTCAGAGAAGGGAGGGTTAGGGGAGGAAGGTTCAAAAAAGGGGAAAGGTTCGGGAAAAAGGTTTAGGGATGGAAGGTTCGTGGAGGGGAAGGTTCAGGGGAGGGGAAAATTCAGGGGAGGGAAAGTTTAGGGGGGGGAAAGGGTTTAGGGGGGGGAAGGTTCAGGGGGGGGAAGGTTTAGGGGAGGGGGGGTTCAGGGGGGGGGGAAAGTTTAGGGGGGGAAGGTTCAGGGGGGGAAGGTTTACGGGGGGGAAGGTTGAGGGAGGAAGGGAGGGGAGGGAAGGTTTAAAGGGAGGGGGGGTTAGGGAAGGGAAGTTCAAGGAGGGAAGGTTCAGGGAAAGGGGAAAGGGTTCAGGGGAAAGGAAAGGTTCAAAAGAGGGGAAAAATCAGGGGAAGAGAAGGTTTAGGGATGGTAGGTTTAGGGGGGGGAATGTTCAGGGGAGGGAAATTCAGGGGGGGAAAGGGTTCGGGGGGGGAAATTAGGGGAGGGAAGGTTCAGGGGGGGGAAGGGTTTAGGGGGGGGAAGGTTCGGGGGGGGAAAGTTCAGGGGAGGGAAGGTTTAGGGGGGAAGGTTCAGGGGAGGGAGGTTCAGGGGGGAAGGTTCAGAGGAGGGAAAGGTTTAGGGGGGGGAAGGTTTTAGGGGGGGGGAAGTTCAAAGGAGGGAAGGTTCAGGGGGGAAGGTTTCATAGGGGGGAAGGTTCAGGGGGGAGGTTCAGGGGAGGGAAAGGGTTTAGGGGGGGGAGGGTTCAGGGGGGGAAAGGTTCAGAGGGGGAAGGTTCAGGGGAAAGGTTCAGGGGAGGGAAGGGTTTAAGGGGGAAGGCAGGGAGGGGAAAGGGTTTAGAGGGGGGAAGGTTTTAGGGGGGGAAGGTTCAGGGGGGGAAGGTTCGGGGAGGGGAAAGTTAGGGGAGGAAGGTTCAGGGGAGGGGAAAGGGTTTAGGGGGGGAAGTTCATTGGAGGAAAGGTTCAGGGGGGGAGGGGAAAGGTTTAAAGGGGGGGGAAGGTTCGGGAGGGAAGGTTTAGGGGAGGGGGGTTCGGGAGGGGAAAGGTTCATGGGGGGGAAGGTTAGGGGGGGGAAGGTTCAAGGGAGGGAAGGTTCTGGAGGGGAAAGGGTTTAGGGGGGGGAAGATTCAGGGGAGGGAAAGGTTCAAGAGGGGAAGGGTTCCCGGGAGGGAAGGTTCAGGGGAGGGAAGGTTTAGGGGGGGGAAAGGGTTTAGAGGGGAAAATTCAGGGGAGGGAAAGGGTTTAGGGAGGGAAGGGTTTAGAGGGGGAAGGCAGGGGGGGAAGGTTTAAGGGGGGGGAAGGGTTTGGGGAGGGAAGGTTCAGGGGGGGGAAGGTTAGGGGAGGGGGGTTCAGGGGAGGGAAGGTTCAGGGGGGGAAGGTTTAGGGGGGGAAAGGTTTCGGGGAGGAAAGTTCGGGGGGGGAAGGGTTTAGGGGGGGAAAAGGTTCGGGAGGGGAAAGGGTTTAGGGGGGGAAGGTTCGGGGAGGAAAAAGGGTTTAGGGGAGGGAAGGTTCAGGGGGGGGGAAGGTTCAGGGGAGGAAGGTTCAGGGGGGGAAGGTTAGGGGGGGAAAAAGGTTCAGGGGAGGGAAGGTTCAGGGGGGGAAAGGTTTTAGGGGAAGGAAATTCGGGGAGGGGGGTTCAGGGGAAAGGAAAGGTTAGGGGGGGGGAAGGTTTAGGGGGGGAAAAGGTTCAGGGGGAAAAAGGTTTAGGGGAGGGAAGGTTCAGGGGAGGAAGGTTCAGGGGAAGGAAGGTTTTAGGGGGGAAAGGGTTTAGGGGAAGGAAGTTTAGGGGGGGGAAAGGGTTTAGGGGAGGGAAGGTTAGGGGGGGAAGGTGTCAGAAGAATTTGTCATAAAAGTCAAAATCAGGCGATGGGGAGAAATATATTGTTTTTTTCCGAAGCAACAACGTGTACAAAACCCAAGTGTACAACAACCCCAAGTGTACAACAAGTAAAGTGTACAAAAAGTACAAAATGTACAACAACCACAAGTGTACAACAACCCCAAGTGTCAACAAGTACAATGTACAACAACCCCAAGTGTACAAAAAAAATAAAGTGTACAACAAGTACAAATGTACAACAACCACAAGTGTCAACAACCACAAGTGTAAAAAAACCAAAGGTACAACAACTACAAGTGTACAACAAACCCCAAGTGTACCCCAACCACAAGTGTACAACAACCACAAGGTACAACAACCAAAGTGCAAAAACAAATGTAAAACAACTACAAGTGTCAAAAACCCCCAAGTGTACAAAACCAAAGTGCAACAATACAATGTACAACAACCACAAGTGTACAACAACCCCAGTGTACAAAAACTACAAGTGAAAAAACCACAAGTTACAAAACCACAAAGGGACAACAACTACAGTGTACAACAACCACAAATGTACCCCAAACCCCCAATGTACAAAAAGTACAAATGTTTCAACAAACCCAATGTACAACAAACCCCAAAAAAGACCCAATCAAATGTACAACAACCACAAGGGACAACAACCACAAGTGTCAACAAGTACAATGTCAACAACACAAGTGACAACAACCAAAGTGTACAACAACCACAAGTGTACAACAACCAAAGTGTACAACAACCCCAAGTGTAAAAACCAAGTTCAACAACCACAAAGTGTACAACAACCACAAGTGACAAACAATTTCAAGTGTACAACAAACAAGTGTACAAAACCCCAGTGACAGCAACCAAAAAGTGTACAAAAAAAACAAGGTCAACAACCCCAAGGTAAACAAATACAATGTACAACAACCACAAATGTACAACAACCACAAGGTACAAAACCACAAAATGTACCAACCACAAGTGTACAACAATCAAATATACAAAAACCCAAGTGACAAAAACCCCATGGGGTTTAAAAAACCACAAGGAAACAACCCAAGTGTACAAAAATCAAATGTACAACACCACAAGTGTACAACAACCCCAAGTGTAAAAAACCACAAGTGTACAACAATCACAAGGAGAACATCCCCAAGTGTAAAAAACAATTACAAGTGACAACAACCAAGTGTAAAACAATCACAAGTTAGAACAACCACAAGTGACAAAAACCAAAGTGTACAACACAACAAGTGAACAAAACCACAAGTGTACAAAAACCAATGTCAACAAACACAAGTGTCAAAACCACATGGTACACAACCCCCAAATGTACAAAATCACAAGTGTAAAAAAAACCACAAGTCACAAACCACAAGTGTACAAAACCCAAGGTACAACAATACAAATGTACAACAACCACAAGTGTACAACAACCACAAGTGTACAACAACCCCAAGTGTAAACATCCAAAATGTACAAAACCACAAGGACAACAATCACAAGTGTACAACAACCCAATGTACCAATCCCCCAAGGTACAACAACCACAAGGGCAACAACCACAAGGACAACAAAAACAAATGAACAAAAAACAAAAAGTGACAACAATCACAATGTACAACAACAAAGTGTACAACAACCCCAAAATGTACAACAACCCCAAAAGTAAACAATCCAAGGTGCAGCAAACCCCAAGTGCACAAACCCCAAGTGTAAAAACCCAAGTGACAACATCACAAGTGTACAACAACCCCAAGGTCAACAATAACAAGTGTACAAAATCACAAGGTCAAAACTACAAGTGTAAACAACAAATGAACAACAAACCCAAGTGTACAACAATACAAGTGTACAACAAACAAAGTGTAAACAACCACAAGGAACAACACCACAAGTGTACAACAAACCCCAAATGTACAAACAACCCCCATGTCAAAAAAACCCAAAGGTACAACACCACAATGTACAAAAGTACAAGTGTACAACAACCCAAATGTACAACACCACAATTTCAAAAACCACAATGACAAAACCACAAATTTCAACAACCACAAGGTCAAAATCCAAAAGTGTACAACAAAACCCCAAGTGTACCAACCACAAGTGTACAACAAAACCCAAGGTACAACAATCACAAGTTACCAACCACAAGTGTCAACAAAAACAAGTGTACAAAACCCCCAAGTGACAAAAATCACAAATGTAAACAACCCAAAAGGGACAAAAACCACAAGTGTACAACAAAAAACAAGTGAAAAACCCCTGTAAACAAACACAGTGTAAAAAAACACAAGGTACAAAACCACAAGTGTACAAAACCCCCGGTACAACAATCAAAGTTACAACAACCCAAGTGCACAACACCACAAGTGTACAACAACCACAAGTGTACAACAATCCAAGTGTACAACAACCACAAGTGTACAACAACCCCAAATGTACAAAAACCCCAATTTACAACAAACACAAGTGTACAACAACCCCTGTACAACAATACAAGTGTAAACAACCCCAAGGTTTTACAACAAACACAAGTGTACAACAACCACAAGTGTACAACAAACAAATGTCAACAACAACAAATGAACAAAAACCCCAAAGGGACAACAAACAAAGTGTACAACAAACACAATGTACAACAACCCCAAAATTACACAACCCCAAGGACAACAATCACAAATGACAGCAACCACAAGTGCACAAAAACAAGTGTACAAAACCCCAAGTGTACAACAACCACAAGTGTACAACAAAACCCCAAGTGTACAACAAAAAAAATGTACAACAACCCCCAAAATGTACAACGCCACAAGTGTACAACAAGTACAAGGGACACAACCACAAATGTACAAAACCCCAAAAAGTACAACAACCAAAGTGTACAACAAACCCCCAATGCACAACAACCCCAAGTGTACAACAACCACAATGTACACAATCACAATTGTACAACAATCACAAGGTACAACAAACAAGTTACAACAACCACAAATGTACAACAACCCCAAAATGACAACAACCCCAAGGTTCAACAATCACAATGACAACAACCCCAAATGTCAACAAATCACAAGTGACAAAAACCCCCAAAATGTACAACAATAATTGTACAAAACCCCCAAATGTACAACAACCCCAAGTGTACAACAACAAAAGTGAACAAACCCCAAGTGTACAACAAACACAATGTACAACAACAACAAGTGAACAACAACCACAGTGTACAAATCCAAGTGTACAAAAAACCCCAAGGTACAACAACCCCCCTTTTTTTTTTTTAAACAATCACAAGTGTACAACAACCACAAGGCACAAACCACAAGTGTCCCTAACCACAAGGTACAACAATCACAAGTGTACAAAAAACCACAAGGTACAACAATCACAATGTACAACAATCAAAGGGGTACAAAATAATGTTTACAACAACCAAAGTGTACAAAAAACCCCTACGTACAACAACCACAAATGCACAACACCCAAGTGTACAATAAAAACAAGTGTCAACAAACCAAATGTACAACAACCACAAAGGGACAACAACCACAAGGGACAAAACCAAAGTGTACAAAAAACCACATGTGTACAACAACGAATGTTAAAAAACCAAATTGTACAAAACCCAAATGTACAGAACCTCAAATGTACAAGAAAACACAAAATGAACAAACAACCCAGTGTACAACAACCACTACTGTACAAAAACCCCAAAAATGTACAGCAACCCCAAGTGTACAAAAAACCCAAGTGTTCAAAAATTAAAAGGGACAAAACACAATTTCAACAACCCCTATGTACAACAACCAAAAAAGGTACAACAACACAAGGTCAAAACCCCAAGTGTACAACAGCCCCCAAGTGTACAAAAACCACTACTGTAAGCAACCATAATGTACAACAAACCCCAAAGTGCAACAGCCGAAATGTACAACAACCCATTGTACAAAACCATAAGTGCAACAACCACAAGGTACAAAAACCCCAAAAGGTTACAACAATACAAGTGTACAAAAACCAAAGTGTACAACAACCCCTACTGTACAACAACCTAAGTGTTCAAAAAATTCAAATGTACAATAACACAAGTTACAACAACCCCAAAAATCAAAAACCATACTGTACAACAACCATATTTTTAACAATTACAATGTTCAAAACTACAAGTGTACAACAACCAAAGTATACAACAACCAACTGTAAAAAACCAAAGTGTACAACAAAAACAAGTGTACAACAATCACAAAGTGACAACAACACAAGTGTACAAACCTAAATGTACAACAAAAACAAGTGTAAAACAACAAAAAGTGAACAACCAAAAAGTGTACAACAATCACAGTGACAACAAAAACAAGTGTAAAAAAACCACAAGTGTACAACAACCCCAAATGTACAAAAATACAATGTACAACAACCCCAAGTGACAAAACCCCAAGTGTACAAAAACCACAATGTACAACAACACAAGTGTTTCAACAAAACCCCGTGACAACAAACAATGTACAAAAATCACAAGTGTACAACAAAAAAATGTGTACAACAACCACAAGTGTAAACAAACCCCTACTGTCAAAAACCATAAGTGTTTTAACAAATTCGTGTTAAAAATACAAGTGTCAACAACCCCAAAAATACAACAACCCCTATGTACAACAACCTTTAAATTAAAAACCACAAATGTACAACAACCACAAGTGTACAACAACCCCAAGTGTACAAAAACCCTAAGTGTACAACAACCCCAAGTGTACAACAACCACAAAATGTACAAAAACTACAAGGTACAAAAACCCCAAGTGTACAAAAACCACAAGTGTACACAATACAAGAGTACAACAAACCCCAAGTGTACAAAAATACAAGTGTTCAACAACCACAAGTATACAACAAACCCCAAATGTACACAACCATAAGTGTACAACAACCCAAGTATCAACAAACACAAGTGTAACAACCTCAAGTGTACAAGAACACAAATGTAAACAACCATACTGTACAACAACCATAAGTGTACCACAACCGAATGTACAACAACCACAAAGTACAAAAAATACAATGTTTAAAAAAAACTACAAGTGACAACAACACAAGTTCAACAACCACAATGTACAACATCCAAAATGACAACAACCCCAATTGTACACTACCCCAGTGTTCAACAACCAAAAATGTCAACAACCCCAAGTGTACAACAACCCCAAAAATGAAACAGCCCCAAGGTACAACAACTACAAGTGTACAACGACCACAAGTGTAAACAACCACAAATGTCAAAAACCTCAAGTACAGCAACCAAAGTTACAACAAACCCCAAATGAAATACCACAAGTGTACAACACCCCCAAGTGTATAACAACCACAATGTACAAAACCACAAGTGTACAACAACCACAAGTGTCAACAACGACAAGTGTACAACAACCCCAGTGTACAACTACCCCAAGTGTACAACAACCACAAGTTAGAACAAACCCCAGGGGTACAACAATCACAAGTGTACAAAACCCCACGGTTCAACAACCACAATTGGTACAACAACCACAACGTAAAATTCACAATGTACAAGAACCAAAAATGACAACAACCACAAGGACAGCAACCCCCAGTGTACAAAAAGCCCCCAAATGTCAACAACCAAAGTGACAAACCCCTAAGTGTTCGACAACCGCGCTTACAAAACCCAAGGTTTTCAAAAACCACAAAAAACAAAACCACAATAGTCAACAATACAATGTACAACAACCACAAGTGCAAAAAACCACAAGTTACAAAACCCAAGTGTACAACAACCCCAGTTACAACAAACCAAAGTGACAACTACCAAGTGTACAACACCAAAGTGTAAAACAAACCCCAAGTGTACAAAAAACCCCAAAAGGGTTTTCAACAGTACAAGTGTAAACAACCCAAGTGGCAACAACCACAAGTGTACAACAACCACAATGTACAACAACCACAAGTGTACAACAACCACAAGTGTACAAAAACCACAAGGTACAACTACCCCGTTACAAAAACCCCAAGTTAGAAAAACCACGATTACACGATCACAGTGTAAACAACCCCAAAGTGTCAACAACCACATTGTACAACAACCCAAGCGTATAATTTTACAGTGTACAAAAAACCGCAAGTGTTTTCAAAACCCCAAGTGTACAACAAAAACCCCATGTGTACAACAACCATAATGTTCGCAACCCCCGCTGTACAACAACCCCAAATGTACAACAACCACAAAAAGTTCAACAACAGAAGGGGACAACAACCCCAGGTGTACAACAATTACAAGTGTGCAACAACCCCTTTGTTCAGCAAAAACCCCTTTGTAAACAACCACTAGTGTACAAAAACCACTAATTACGACAACTACTAGGTACAACAACACTACGTACAATCCCTAATATACAACAACCTCTCTGTATATGAACCACAATGTACAAAAAATACTTGTGATACAACCACTAGTGTTCAGCAACCATGGGGTCAACATCCACTAGTGCACGCAAAACCCCTGCTTTACAACCAAAATAGTGCAACAACCCCTAATGTGCCACAACCTCTAAAATACAAAACCCGTGACAACAACCACTACTGAAACAACCCTGTGTACAACAACCACTAGTGTCAACAATCCTGCTTTACAAAAACCCTACTGTAACCAACCACATGACCCCAAAAACCACTACTGTACAACAACCATAGTGTACAACAACCAGCCGTACAACCCATAAATGTACAAAACCACTATGTAAACAAACCATGTTTAAAAAACCCCTATTACAACAACCCCCTATGACAACAACCCCTGGTACAACCCAACCCCTAGTTTAAACAACCAGCTGACAACAACCCCTTGACACCAACCCACGTACAACAACCACAGTGACAACAACCATAGGTACAACAATCATCTTTACAACAACCACTATGTACAAACATACTGACCAACAACCAATGTCAAAACCATAGGGGACAACAACCTCTCGTACAACAACCTCACTGAAAAACAAAACCCCTACTGTACAACAACCATGTGTACAACAACCATAGTGTACAAAACCACTGTGTACAACAACCCTGTGAAAACCAAACCACTACTGTACAACAACCATAGGTCA
This sequence comes from Cherax quadricarinatus, assembly GCF_026875155.1. Lineage (NCBI taxonomy): Eukaryota > Metazoa > Arthropoda > Malacostraca > Decapoda > Parastacidae > Cherax > Cherax quadricarinatus. The sequence goes on along the minus strand of NC_069418.1, from coordinate 58,566,718 downwards.
AAACCTCTACGTACAACAATTTACTGTACAAAAACCACTATTACAAAACCATTTTACAAAAAACCATGCTGTACAAAAAACCACTAGGGACACCAACCCCTATGTACAACAACCATATGTAAACAACCACTGTGTACAACAATCACTGCTTTTCAACAACCCTACGTACACCAACCACTACTGCCAACAACCCATGTAAAACAACCCTAGTGTACAACATCTACGTACAACAACCTTACGTACAACAACCTTACTGTACAACAACCCTGTGTCAACAACCACTGTGTAAACAACCACTGCGTACAAAAACCATTGACACAACCACTATGTAAACAACCATAGTGTACAACAACCCTACTGTAAAACAAATTCTACTGTACAACAACCACTAGTGTACAACAACCATTTACTGTACAACAACCACTACTGACCAACAACCACTAGTGTACAACAACCTCTACTGTACAACAACCTCTACTGTACAACAACCACTAGTGTACAACAACCACTAGTGTACAACAACCACTACTGTACAAAAACCATACGGGACCAACAACCACTAGTGTACAAAACCTCTACGTACAACATCCTCTACTGTACAACAACCTCTACTGTACAACAACCACTAGTGTACAACAACCACTGCTGTACAACAACCTCTACTGTACAACAACCACTAGTGTACAACAACCACCAGTGTACAACAACCACTGCTGTACAACAACCACTGCTGTACAACAACCACTGCTGTACACCAACCACTGCTGTACAACAACCACTCCCTGTAAAACAACCACTACTGTAAAAACAACTGCTACTCTACTGCACACCATCTTCCCTGCACAGCACCTTCCATGCACAGTAGTTTCCATACAGAGTATCTTCACTGCGCAGTACCTTCACTGCTCAGCATCTTCCCTGCACAGCACTTTCCTCGCACAGTACCTTCACTGCTCAGCATCTTCCCTGCACAGCACTTTCCTCGCACAGTACCTTCCCTGCCCAGTATTTTCCCTGCACAGTGCTTTTCCTGCACAGGATGTTCCCTGCACAACACCTCCTCTACCACCTAACTCATCAAGGGTAAAAATTCCACATTCTTGGCTCAGACTCTCTCTCTTGTCTTCTTATTGTGTGGTGTACGAAGCCAAGAATGTTTATTGTCTTGATGCCTCCACTACTGTGCTGGCATACCCCTATTACTTCGTGTTGATGTCTATACTACTTACTTTTGATGCCTGATCTAGTTTGCGTTGATGTTTACACTGTTCAGTGATGATATTACACTGTTCAGTGTGTGTCTACACTGAAGGGGTCTTGAAGTCTACATTTTTCTGTGGGAATGCCTAAACTACTTTGAGTGATGTCTACACATTTGTGTTTTGATATGTTTCAAAGCCTAGTTGTGTCATGTTGTTGGTCTTGCAGTAGTATTGTTGTTGCAGTGGTGTTAGTGTTGAGGGTGTGTTTCTGTTGTGGAGGTGTTTAGGTTGTGGTGGTGCTGGTTCTTGCAGTAGTGTTGGTGTTATGGTATTGGTGTTGTGGGGGTTTTTGGTGTTGCATTGGTATTGGTGTTGTGGAGGTGTTCTGTTGTGGTGGTGTTGGTTTCTTACAGTAGTGTTAGTGCTGTGGTATTGGTGTTGTGGTAGTGTTAGTGCAGTGGTAGTGTTGGTGTCTTGCAGTAATGTTGGTGTTGTGGTGGTGCTGGTAACTTGACCCCTGCAATCACAAACCCCACACACACACACCACACACACACACACACACACACACACACACACACACACACACACACACACACACACTTGTCAGGAAGACAGCAGCGAGTCATGGTACGTGGCGAGGTGTCAGAGTGGGCACCTGTGACCAGCGGGGTCCCGCAGGGGTCAGTCCTAGGACCAGTGCTGTTTTTTGGTATTTGTGAAAAGACATGACGGAAGGAATAGACTGTGAGGTGTCCCCCGTTTGCAGATGACGTGAAGTTGATGAGAAGAATTCATCGATCGAAGACCAGGCAGAACTACAAAGGATTGGACAGGCTGCAGACCTGGTTCAGCAATTGGCTCCTGGAGTTCAATCCCACCAAGTGCAAAGTCCCTGGGAAGATTGGGGAAGGGCAAAGAAGGCCGCAGACGGAGTACAGTCTAGGGGGTCAGGGGACTACAAACCTCACTCAAGGAAAAAGATCTTGGGGTGAGTATAACACCAGGCAATCTCCTGAAGCGCACATCAACCAAATAACTGCTGCAGCATATGGGCGCCTAGCAAAAACCCCAGAACAGCATTCCGACATCTTAATAAGGAATCATTCAGGACCCTGTAACACCCTGGTTACGTTAGGCCCATTTGGAGTATGCGGCACCCCGTTTGGAACCCAACTAGCCAAGCACGTGAAGAAACCTAGAGAAAGTGCAAAGGTTTGCAACAAGACTAGTCCCAGAGTAAGAGGGATGTCCTACGAGGAGAGGTTAAGGGAAATCAACTGACGACACTGGAGGACAGGAGAGATAGGGGGGACTGATAACGACATACAAATACTGAGAGGAATTGAAAAGGTGGACAAAGACAGGATGTTCCAGAGATTGGACACAGTAACAAGGGGACACAGTTGGAATTGAAGACACAGATGAATCACAGGGATTTTTGGAAGTATTTCTTCACCCACAGAGTAGTCAGTAAGTGGAATAGCTTGGGAAGCGATGTAGTGGAGGCGGATCCATACATAGCTTTAAGCAGAGGTATGATAAAAACTCACGGCTCAGGGAGGAGTGACCTAGTAGCGATCAGTGAAGAGGCGGGGCCAGGAGCTCGGACTCGACCCCCGCAACCCCAACTAGGTGAGTTCAACTAAAGGTGAGTACACCACACACACTCACACGCACATACACACACACACACACACACACCCACTCCACGCACATACACAACACACACACCACCACACACACACACACACACACACGCACACACACACACACACACACACACACACACACCACACTTACACGCACACACACACACACACACCACACAAAACACACACACACACCACACCACACACACACACACAACTTACACGCACACAAAACACACACACACACACAACACACACACACACCCCAAAACACAACCACACACACCACACACGCACACACACACACCACACACAAAACGCACACACACACACACACAACACACACCACACACACACACACACAACCCCTCACACACACACACACACGCACGCACACACACCCCCCTGCAACACAATTAGGTGAGTACACACACAGGTGGTATCCGTCAGCATCATGGCCGCCGCTACACACCCGGAAATGCATGTTAGTTTAAAAAATTTGGCAACCCTTTTGCCGCGTTTCTGGCAAATTTTCGCCTCCCTAAATGTTTGGTTTCTTCCTTGTCTACCCCTCTGGGGGTAAGTCCAATCCCCCTCTCGAGGGGGGGCCCGTACCTCTTCTGAGGGGTAGGGCCGCCCCCCCGAGGGGGGGGGTTGAAGGCCCCCCTGTTTTAACTCACGCACCGCATCTCTCTCTTTTTTTTTTCTTCTCCCCTCTCTCTCTTTTTTTCTCTCTCTCCTTTTTTTTTTTTTACACGGATTGACAAGGTTAAGGACCCCTATTTTTAAATTGACAAGCTATTTAAGGTTAAGGTTCCTACTTTATTGGCAAGCTAAAGTTTTACCTACACCAGCTCATTTGAAAGCATTTTTTTGTTATGAGACATACAAGTAGGGAACGGGATGAAGTTGGAGCCATCTGTGGGCCAGCATTTTCATTTGATCAACTGACTTTATCTCGTTGACATCATTATGCTGAACGAATGTGTTCCATACTCGAGCCCACCCTTTGGGTATGTATTTTGTTATACCACATTTTGCATTAGTTAGATGATTAACTATAAGATAATAATAATAATAAAATAATAATAATAATAATAATAATAATAAAAATAATTAACAATAATAATAATAATAATAATATAATAAAAATTTATAAAAATAATAATAATAATAATAATATTATTATTATTATTATTATTATTATTATTATTTTTTATTATTATTATCATTGTTATTATTATCTATTTCTACAAGTACATGTACAAGGTATACAGACCCAGCTGACATCAATGGCATCCTACTATACAGAAAGCTTTTTGTTATATCTAATGCAGAGCATTTCGGGCAAATTAAGTCAATTTTGTCCCAGGATGCGACCCACACCAGTCGACTAACACCATAGGTACCCATTTTACTGATCTGTGAACAGGGACAACAGGTGTAAGGAAACACGTCGAATGTTTTCACCTGTGGCTTGCAAAGAGTACGTAACCTTTATTCGGCACATGTACACACCCTCATTTACAGGCTATCTCCCTCAACCAGTGAACCAGGTGACTGAGGGTTGACGATGGGGCCCCGTCCTTCTATCAGTACCCAGGTTCCAGCCAATAAAGAAGATGGTTTTGGCAATCGCAGGGGTGTTGTGGTACCACACACCTGTCTGCCCTTGTCATTACCATTTTAGAGCTGGTTGAAGCACGGTCTGCTCTCTAGTGGCTTCTATTCTGCCTTGCTTACCGTGGAGTGCACTAATACCTATTGTTGTACATAGTGTATGCAGTGTACATACTTCTGTTCTAAATTGGTGAAGGGTAATATAAGTCAAAAGTTTTTTTTTTTTTGCTGTGTTTATTTTGCTCCCTTTACACCCAGATAACCCGGGGCCCTTTTGGTACTCCTGGGTTGTAATATCACCCTTGTCGGGAATCGAACCACGGACCCTCAGCGTATGAAGCCTCCCAGGCCAAGGGCCAGCCTACAATATGTGAAGTGCCTCTGTTATCCATTTTTTGCACTACCGCTCACATAATAACTGCAAGCTATTATAAAGAAGTCGTTCAGGTGGAACAATGTAAGTTGTCTGGTTTGGTCCTCAGTTTGTTGTTTGTTGCTAACACCAGATGTCTTTTCTTCCCTTCCATTAGCGATTTCCATCGCTAATGGAAGGTGACGGCACCTACTGGTTGGTAATGCACCTAATGGAAGTTGATGCACCTAATGGTTGGTAATGCATCTAATGGAACGTGATGCACCTAGAGGTTGTGGAAAGCATGTACTGGAAGTGAAAGCACCTAGTGGTTGGGGATGCACGTAATGGAAGGTGATGCCCCCTAGTGGTTGGTGATGCACGTAATGGAAGGTGATGCACCTAGTGGTTGGTGATGGGACGTAATGGAAGGTGATGCACCTAGTGGTTGGTGATGCACGTAATGGAAGGTGATGCACCTAGTGGTTGGTGATGCACGTAATGGAAGGTGATGCACCTAGTGGTTGGTGATGCACGTAATGGAAGGTGAGCACCTAGTGGTTGGTGATGCACGTAATGGAAGGTGATGCACCTAGTGGTTGGTGATGCATGAACTGGAAGGTGATGCACCTAGTGGTTGGTGATGCACATAATGGAAGGTGATGCACCTAGTGGTTGGTGATGCACGTAATGGAAGGTGATGCACCTAGTGGTTGGTGATGCACGTAATGGAAGGTGATGCACCTAGAGGTTGGTGATGCACGTAATGGAAGGTGATGCACCTAGTGGTTGGTTATGCACGTAATGGAAGGTGATGCACCTAGAGGTTGGTGATTGCATGTACTGGAAGGTGATGCACCTAGTGTTGGTGACCTACCTAAACAGCCTTACTATCTTTACAAGAATACCTCCCTGATGTCATTTCCTGTCTGTGGTAAAGACGTTACCTTGTCTCTGACACTGAGGCACCGCCAGTAACCTGACCTCTGCACTCATGGTAGAGAGCGACCATTTTCACAAAAACAAGTGACAGACCTTGATATTTATGCTTTGCCTACATTTTCCACGGCCCCCCTTGTTGCCAGGTTAGTTCAGTAATTTTATTGCTTTATTTTTAATTATAAAATTAACATAACATAAATTATACAAACCTAATTTAAACAAAGAGAAAAATAACAGTTGAAAATAGAATCAGTAAGAAACTAACGTTGAGCATTACGTCTATACACTGACGTAGTGAAATGATAAGTAGTGGGAAGACATCCTCAGGTGTAGTACATTAACAAAGGTGGACGTGACGATACTCGTGTGTACTACATTAAGATCGTTTATGGGAAGATATACGTAGTCACAGTGTGTAGTGTGTAGTGTGTAGTCACAGTGGGTAGTGTGTAGTGTGTAGTCACAGTAGTGTGTAGTGTGTAGTCACAGTAGTGTGTAGTCAAAGTAGTGTGTAGTGTGCAGTCACATTAGCTCATACTCTCGTCATCACATTCTCCCTACGATTTCCGTTGGGGAGGGAACCTGTACCTGTTCAACGATGTTCGCACCTGGTGTTAAGATCAAACCAGCCAGTGGTGTTATAAATGATTCCACTAAACTATCACTTGCTGCCGCTATAAGAACCTGCCTACATCTTAAATTCACAGCGATCCACTCACTCAAGGACTCCCTTATTGTCGTCTGCACCGGCGACAATGAAGCAGCTAAACTTATGGACGACACTACATTGGGAGACCGACAATTCAACATATCACCGTCTCCCTCCTTGCTGGCGAAACGTTCAGTCTTTGTTAAACAATTGGATAAGATAATCACATCTTTACCAAGGGATGAACTGAAGACCTGTATCGAAGAACAGAACACCTGGGCCTCTGTAGACACCATCACACGAATTCCCAATACCTCATCCATGATCAAAATCACCTTCTCAAACATAGATATGGCCACCCAAGCGCTCTCTAATGGACTAGTTATCTCATATTACCACATACATCCACGCCACATAGAACCTGAACGTTTCTCCCATGTCTCTCCCTGTTGGAACTGTTACTCTTATCAACACTCAACCAAGGACTGTCCCATTAAAGACAAAAAGTTCTGTTCTACCTGTGGAAAAGAAGGTCATGACTTCACAGCTGCATCACCACCAATGCCACTCTAACATGTCTTAACTCCAAGGGTATGTTGAGTACCCTTGCAGCTAAATGCCCACTACGAGAAGAGGAAATGTCGGTGATGCACGTGGTTGGTGATGCACGTAATGGAAGGTGATGCACATAGTGGTTGGTGATGCACGTAATGGAAGGTGATGCACCTAGTGGTTGGTGATGCACGTAATGGAAGGTGATGCACCTAGTGGTTGGTGATGCACGTAATGGAAGGTGATGCACCTAGAGGTTGGTGATGCACGTAATGGAAGGTGATGCACCTAGTGGTTGGTGATGCACGTAATGGAAGGTGATGCACCTAGTGGTTGGTGATGCATGTACTGGAAGGTGATGCACCTAGTGGTTGGTGATGCACATAATGGAAGGTGATGCACCTAGTGGTTGGTGATGCACGTAATGGAAGGTGATGCACCTAGTGGTTGGTGATGCACGTAATGGAAGGTGATGCACCTAGAGGTTGGTGATGCATGTACTGGAAGGTGATGCACCTAGTGTTGGTGACCTACCTAAACAGCCTTACTATCTTCTACAAGAATACCTCCCTGATGTCATTTCCTGTCTGCGGTAAAGACGTTACTCTTGTCTCTGACACTGAGGCACCGCCAGTAACCTGACCTCTGCACTCATGGTAGAGAGCGACCAATTTTCACAAAACAAGTGACAGACCTTGATATTTATGCTTTGCCTACATTTTCCACGGCCTCCTTGTTGCCAGGTTAGTTCAGTAATTTTATTGCTTTATTTTTAATTAAACATTAACATTAACTAAATTATACAAACCTAATTTAAGCAAAGAGAAAAATAACAGTTGAAAAATAGAATCAGTAAGAAACTAACGTTGAGCATTACGTCTATACACTGACGTAGTGAAATGATAAGTAGTGGGAAGACATCCTCAGGTGTAGTACATTAACAAAGGTGGACGTGACGATACTCGTGTGTACTACATTAAGATCGTTTATGGGAAGATATACGTAGTCACAGTGTGTAGTGTGTAGTGTGTAGTCACAGTGTGTAGTGTGTAGTGTGTAGTCACAGTAGTGTGTAGTGTGTAGTCAAAGTAGTGTGTAGTGTGCAGTCACATTAGCTCATACTCTCGTCATCACATTCTCCCTACGATTTCCGTTGGGGAGGGAGCCTGTACCTGTTCAACGATGTTCGCACCTGGTGTTAAGATCAAACCAGCCAGTGGTGTTATAAATGATTCCACTAAACTATCACTTGCTGCCGCTATAAGAACCTGCCTACATCTTAAATTCACAGCGATCCACTCACTCAAGGACTCCCTTATTGTCGTCTGCACCGGCGACAATGAAGCAGCTAAACTATGGACGACACTACATTGGGAGACCGACAATTCAACATATCACCGTCTCCCTCCTTGCTGGCGAAACGTTCAGTTTTTGTTAAACAATTGGATAAGATAATCACATCCTTACCAAGGGATGAACTGAAGACCTGTATCGAAGAACAGAACACCTGGGCCTCTGTAGACACCATCACACGAATTCCCAATACCTCATCTATGATCAAATCACCTTCTCAAACATAGATATGGCCACCAAGCGCTCTCTAATGGACTAGTTATCTCATTACCACATACATCACGCCACATAGAACCTGAACGTTTCTCCCATGTCTCTCCCTGTTGGAACTGTTACTCTTATCAACACTCAACCAAGCACTGTCCCATTAAAGACAAAAAGTTCTGTTCTACCTGTGGAAAGAAGGTCATAACTTCACAGCTGCATCACCACCAATGCCACTCTAACATGTCTTAACTCCAAGGGTATGTTGAGTACCCTTGCAGCTAAATGCCCACTACGAGAAGAGGAAATGTCGAAAAAAAATAAAGAAGAAACCAAGAAGAATAGCCCCAAATCACCGACATATGCCGCCATTTCAAAACTCCAGTCGGACACCACCAGAATTCTACAAGCCACACGGCAGTCATCTCTGTCCAGCAACTCCCTCTCTGCACTCCCTGACGCTGCTCCCTCTAAGGTGCTGTATTGCTTGATGTATGCACACCTTGCAAATGCAGCAAACCAAGGCACATTCAACACTACAATTAACGAACTATTCCGCCTTAACAACATGCCGTTATTCAACTTTCCAGACTCGCCAACATCACAGGGCTTCCTCAAGATTATCCCAAACATAACATCAACTTCAGGCCCAAATCCTGACTCTGCACCAAAAAACACAACCAGCAACAACTAGCCAGACCGCAAATACTCTTGACTCTAGCCTCCTCTCGACACAATCACAGTAGAAACAACTGAACAAGAATTTTCTGACGAATCCCCCGACGAAGCAGATAGCGACGACTACAGCACACCCTCTTGGGAAAACCTTACTTTCCACACCTCTCCCTCGAACGCTGACACCATGACCTGCTCTGAACTCTACAAAGGCCTCGGTGATGAAACAGTCAAGTATGCCTGCGAATCATCTCTTCACTTCACACTCACGCAAGTTCTTGAGTTCATCAAGCCTCTTCGTTTCGCTTTTTCCAACAACACAACGCTATACCACCTCTCCAGGAGCAGCTTCAAGAAGTTTGCAAATGGCTCCACTGCAAACCTGCCTTCTCAACTACTAAAATAACTTCCACATGTCTGCTGCCCTCTGATGGTCCTACCTGCCTGCCCTCTCCAGCGACCTCGAAACTTCCAGCTCTCAAGACTGAAGACCTCACCTACCAGGAGACTGTTGCATACACAGCTTGCTCTCTTCCCATTTTTTCTCCAAGTCTGTCCCACGATCGCCATAGCTACTGGGTTAAGCCCTGGCTCTATGTCTACAACTAAGAGCACTCGTTCGTTCGTACGGGAGATATTCAGGGGTAGCACATTAAAGTATGTTGTAGGGAGACACTCATTGGTGTATTACGTTATAACAATAGCGACGATTCGTAAACGAAAGGGTGATTTTTTTTAAATAATATTAGTTTATTGTGTTAACAAGGGGCCTGATATTAAAAATACAAGAGGAAATTATGTTATTACTGATCATTCCCTCTGACGATGGAGCAACTTGTAGAGGCTGACTGCTGTCGTAGTAGTAGGCTTGGTTACAGGCACACAAATGGTCAACAAAGGGGCACCATGAGTGCACTGAGAGACAACACAATAAGTGTCAGGGGCCCAAGACTGTTTAACTGCCTCCCAGCATACATAAGGAGGATTACCAATAGACTCCTGGCTATCTTCAAGAAGGCACTGGACAGGCACCTAAAGTCAGTACCTGACAGCCGGGCTGTGGTTCGTACGTCAGTTTGCGTGTGGCCAGCAGTAACAGCCTGGTTGATCAGACCCTGGTCCACCACGAGGCCTAGTCTCAGACCGAGCCGAGGGGGCCTTGACCCCCGAAACCCTCTCCAGGTATACTCCAGGTTTAACTTATGTGCGCCCTCAAGACTATTGTTAAAATCTGTAATACTGTCTACACTAAGGTTACGTACAATTTACTTACTGACTTTCTAATTGTTAATATGTTAATATTGTGATCAGAGTATAATCAGTCATATTTCAACAACTATACTAAGATATATAACAAAAATAACACACCAGGGTAATAAAACTTATTTCAAAGTTGGACAATTAACTAGTCACACAAAATTGGACCAAAACGTCTTCATAAGTTTTATTTTTCTACTTCGGGTTAATTGTGTACTGTTCTACTCATAATATTGTGTCTTTTATTCTTTATAGTCTGGAAGATTGTGTTTACATCTCTGATGAGAGAAAATTTAAATTTTGTGGTCCTGTGTAATCCTGAATCATAAGTTGTGGAATGTGAATAAAACCGGAAAAGAAAGTCACAGTGAAGCCAGAAGAACAGCAGTGACAACATGTCATAGTGATGCCAGAAGAACAGCAGTGACAACATGTCATAGTGATGCCAGAAGAACAGCAGTGGTAACATGTCATAGTGATGCCAGAAGAACAGCAGTGGTAACATGTCATAGTGATGCCAGAAGAACAGCAGTGGTAACATGTCATAGTGATGCCAGAAGAACAGCAGTGACAACATGTCATAGTGATGCCAGAAGAACAGCAGTGGGTAACATGTCATAGTGATGCCAGAAGAACAGCAGTGGTAACATGTCATAGTGATGCCAGAAGAACAGCAGTGGCAACATGTCATAGTGATGCCAGAAGAACAGCAGTGGTAACAATGTCATAGTGATGCCAGAAGAGAACAGCAGTGACAACATGTCATAGTGAAGCCAGAAGAACAGCAGTGACAACATGTCATAGTGATGCCAGAAGACAGCAGTGGTAACATGTCATAGTGATGCCAGAAGAACAGCAGTGACAACATGTCATAGTGAAGCCAGAAAGAACAGCAGTGACAACATGTCATAGTGAAGCCAGAAGAACAGCAGTGGTAACATGTCATAGTGATGCCAGAAGAACAGCAGTGACAACATGTCATAGTGAAGCCAGAAGAACAGCAGTGACAACATGTCATAGTGATGCCAGAAGAACAGCACTGGTAACATGTCATAGTGATGCCAGAAGAACAGCAGTGACAACATGTCATAGTGAAGCCAGAAGAACAGCAGTGGTAACATGTCATAGTGATGCCAGAAGAACAGCAGTGACAACATGTCATAGTGATGCCAGAAGAACAGCAGTGTAACATGTCATTAGTGAAGCCAGAAGAACAGCAGTGACAACATGTCATAGTGATGCCAGAAGAACAGCAGTGACAACATGTCATAGTGATGCCAGAAGAACAGCAGTGGTAACATGTCATAGTGATGCCAGAAGAACAGCAGTGACAACATGTCATAGTGATGCCAGAAGAACAGCAGTGGTAAACATGTCATAGTGATGCCAGAAGAACAGCAGTGGCAACATGTCATAGTGATGCCAGAAGAACAACAGTGGTAACATGTCATAGTGAAGCCAGAAGAACAGCAGTGGTAACATGTCATAGTGATGCCAGAAGAACAGCAGTGGCAACATGTCATAGTGAAGCCAGAAGAACAGCAGGTGACAAATGTCATAGTGAAGCCAGAAGAACAGCAGTGACAACATGTCATAGTGATGCCAGAAGAACAGCAGTGGGAACATGTCATAGTGATGCCAGAAGAACAGCAGTGGTAACATGTCATAGTGATGCCAGAAGAACAGCAGTGACAACATGTCATAGTGAAGCCAGAAGAACAGCATGACAACATGTCATAGTGATGCCAGAAGAACAGCAGTGACAACATGTCATAGTGAAGCCAGAAGAACAGCAGTGACAACATGTCATAGTGATGCCAGAAGAACAGCAGTGACAACATGTCATAGTGATGCCAGAAGAACAGCAGTGACAACATGTCATAGTGAAGCCAGAAGAACAGCAGTGACAACATGTCATAGTGATGCCAGAAGAACAGCAGTGACAACATGTCATAGTGATGCCAGAAGAACAGCAGTGACAACATGTCATAGTGATGCCAGAAGAACAGCAGTGACAACATGTCATAGTGAAGCCAGAAGAACAGCAGTGGTAACATGTCATAGTGAAGCCAGAAGAACAGCAGTGGTAACATGTCATAGTGAAGCCAGAAGAACAGCAGTGGTAACATGTCATAGTGAAGCCAGAAGAACAGCAGTGGTAACATGTCATAGTGATGCCAGAAGAACAGCAGTGACAACATGTCATAGTGAAGCCAGAAGAACAGCAGTGGTAACATGTCATAGTGAAGCCAGAAGAACAGCAGTGGTAACATTGTCATAGTGAAGCCAGAAGAACAGCAGTGGTAACATGTCATAGTGATGCCAGAAGAACAGCAGTGACAACATGTCATAGTGAAGCCAGAAGAACAGCAGTGGTAACATGTCATAGTGAAGCCAGAAGAACAGCAGTGGTAACATGTCATAGTGAAGCCAGAAGAACAGCAGTGGTAACATGTCATAGTGATGCCAGAAGAACAGCAGTGACAACATGTCATAGTGATGCCAGAAGAAACGCAGTGACAACATGTCATAGTGAAGCCAGAAGAACAGCAGTGGTAACATGTCATAGTGATGCCAGAAGAACAGCAGTGACAACATGTCATAGTGAACCAGAAGAACAGCAGTGACAACATGTCATAAGTGAAGCCAGAAGAACAGCAGTGGTAACATGTCATAGTGATGCCAGAAGAACAGCAGTGACAACATGTCATAGTGAAGCCAGAAGAACAGCAGTGACAACATGTCATAGTGAAGCCAGAAGAACAGCAGTGGTAACATGTCATAGTGATGCCAGAAGAACAGCAGTGACAACATGTCATAGTGAAGCCAGAAGAACAGCAGTGACAACATGTCATAGTGATGCCAGAAGAACAGCAGTGACGACATGTCATAGTGATGCCAGAAGAACAGCAGTGACAACATGTCATAGTGATGCCAGAAGAACAGCAGTGACAACATGTCATAGTGAAGCCAGAAGAACAACAGTGGTAACATGTCATAGTGAAGCCAGATGAACAACAGTGGTAACATGTCATAGTGAAGCCAGAAGAACAACAGTGGTAACATGTCATAGTGAAGCCAGATGAACAACAGTGGTAACATGTCATAGTGAAGCCAGAAGAACAACAGTGGTAACATGTCATAGTGAAGCCAGAAGAACAACAGTGGTAACATGTCATAGTGAAGCCAAAGAACAACAGTGGTAACATGTCATAGTGAAGCCAGAAGAACAACAGTGGTAACATGTCATAGTGAAGCCAGAAGAACAGCAGTGACAACATGTCATAGTGAAGCCAGAAGGACAACAGTGGTAACATGTCATAGTGAAGCCAGAAGAACAACAGTGGTAACATGTCATAGTGAAGCCAGAAGGACAACAGTGGTAACATGTCATAGTGAAGCCAGAAGAACAACAGTGGTAACTGACCAAAAACAACATAAGCTCAAACAACATTACAAGCAACTCGTCATTACTTGCAATAACTATTGCAGAAAAAAGGTTCTAACAAGAGAAAAGCCGCAGCAACAATGGAGGCATAGCCAATGTTTAAGAGTTGTGACGCTAGACGTTAAAACACTAAAAACAGTGCAACTATCACTCTACAGACGACAAAAGGTCCAGTGTCATAACAAACAAGATAGCAATGATAACACGAAACAACGTTACTAGAGGAAATCGTACGGAGCTTGAAGCCATAGTTGTAGTGTCATTAATATGCAGCAGTTCACCAGCAGCAAACTCTGCCCTGTTAACGCAAGACGTGTTCCACTTACCTGCAAGATGAGAGTTTTTTCTCCTTCTTTTTATTAACTCAGATTGAATACAACAGCAGTGTGCTGCTACTCTGTTCTATACGCAGTGGGAACAAAAGCTGACTGTTTCCCTATCACATTACAAAACATAAAAGTGTCAAAATCTGTCAGCCTGAGACGGGAGACTTGGGCAGAGCAATGAAGTGTTCGTCAAGCATTCCAGTAAGAGTTCATTAACTAAGGCAGCTTCAAAGGTTTCTTTCAGGATAGCCTATCACATACATACAGAGAAATTAAAAACACCTAGCTCTGCTGGGTGCTTGGTTCTTGTAGGCTTGCGTGGTCCCGTAGGTTAGAGCATTATGTGATTTTTGCTCACCATGAGCCGGGCCAAAACGACATGGGTTCGAATCCTCGGCCAGTAGCAGTGTTGTTACTGACTTATATATATATATATATATATATATATATATATATATATATATATTATAGGTAGTAGGTTGGTAGACAGCAACCGCCCAGGGAGGTACTACCGTCCTGCCAAGTGAGTGTAAAACGAAAGCCTGTAATTGTTTTACATGATGGTAGGATTGCTGGTGTCCTTTTTTCTGTCTCATGAACATGCAAGATTTCAGGTACGTCTTGCTACTTCTACTTACACTTAGGTCACACTACACATACATGTACAAGCACATATATACACACCCTCTGGGTTTTCTTCTATTTTCTTTCTAGTTCTTATTCTTGTTTATTTCCTCTTATCTCCATGGGGAAGTGGAACAGAATTCTTCCTCCGTAAGCCATGCGTGTTGTAAGAGGCAACTAAAATGCCGGGAGCAAGGGGCTAGTAACCTCTTCTCTGTATATATTACTAAATGTAAAAGGAGAAACTTTCGTTTTTCCTTTTGGGCCACCCCGCCTCGGTGGGATACGGCCGGTGTGTTGAAAGAAAGAAGAAAGATATATATATATATATATATATATATATATATATAGGATGGGGTCCACCTCTGGTGTAAATTGTGGGACCCATAGCCTCGGAGAAGTGGATAAAAAGGCTTCAAGGAAGAATATTTGGATTCTTCCTGAAGCCATTTGAATATTCCACTTCCCCTACCACCCCATCTTTTAAACTATTTTTTTTTTTACCAATAGGAATATTTTATTACATAATATGGCACAGAAGATTTAAGAGATACATTGTTGATATAAAGGTGGCATATACGTACATGTTGTTACGTGTGTATCACCGATTATAAGGCGAAAATCTCATCCAGCTCCTCAGAGCTGGGGCGCGTGCCAAAATGCAGCATGCATTACCCCTTTGAACAGCCGCACTGAGCCGCTGGAACAGAAAACAGCTGCCCTGGGATCACCTAGTTACCCTGATGAGTCTTTTTCCCAGTCCTTAAGGAAATTAGATGCACTCTTCCCATGAGCCAAGGTCTCTGAGCCTATGGGAACAAACATATAATGATGGGCAAGTTCTCCATATTTTCTAGACTTTTGGGACTCCCTAAAGCTGGCAGCTGCCCCTCCCTTCCTCCCTGGTGTATTGGAGATAGGTATCAGCCAAGGTAGATGCACATGTATAGTCCCACACCACCTGCTTCCCATCTGTCCAGGCTTGAAGGGTGATACCATCTGGACGCTTCTGGCTGCCATCAGATCTGCATAGTTGGGTGGCTCCCTTACTGCTGGGCATCCAGCTGTTGTGAGGTCCTCTTGATAATGTTATTAACCTCCTCATGTCTTGCAATCTTTCCCTCGGATTTACGGCACACAAGACCATGGTACCCGAATCGGTCTGCTGCTTCACTGCCACAAATACACCTGTGTTCGGCGAGAATAGGGGCGGCAAGTCGAAGGGCAACACCGATGCGGATGGTCTGTGGGTCGAGGCGTGTGCCAAGGCTGGAGTTGGGAACAGCCAACAGAAAGTCCCCAGCATGAGGGGCTCTCACTGCCAGCAGGCGGGCTCTATCCTTCCCTGACACACTCTGAAGCATCGTTGAGGCTATATTTTCCACCTATTGGACCATCCCAGTGCGATTGTTTGTAGTTGTTGGGGGGAGCAGGTCTGGTTTCTGAGCCCGTTAGATTATCCCAGATCATTGCTCCGTCAAGGAATTTTTGGTCCTGGGCTCCAATCTTGTCCCTAAGATGTTCAGGGAGAATCGCTGCTACAAGCTCTCTGGATGCAATACACGAGGACAGAAAAGCAGGTAACGCAATCTGCATGACTTGCGGACACCAATGCCTCCTAGTCTGACTGGAAGTGTAGCTTGGTTCCACTGCCCGTCTTCTAGAGTAAGGTTAAGTACTTTCGTAAAAATCTGCCTCAGAATACTGTCATATTCGTGCAGTATAGGGTTATCATATGAAGGTGCACATCTTAGGAAATATGTCAACCTGGGCAGACTCAAGCACTTTGTGAGAAGGTACAAGGCATCGTGGGTGTCCAGATTGCCTATTCGTTGTTCCATTCTCCTTAACTCTTCCAATTTCTTCCTGAGAATTGTGTCAATGGCATTGCTTCCCAGAGGTGCTCCTAGCAAGACACTATTTGTGGGGCAATGACTGCTGCTCCTGGTAGTTTTGATCTCACTGCATTTATCACTTGTTGACTGACTGAGATGATTTCACATTTGGATGGATTCAGGATGAGACCCATTTCCTGTCCCCGTGTCATTACCTGTGTAAGGTCATGTAGGAGGGACTCCTTTGTACCTGCTTGTGCCATCATCTAGGAACCAGATGTTTAGCTCGCTGGTCAGTCTGACTGTGATTTCCCTAACTGCAATACAGAAGAGAAATGGTGCAAGAGGATCTCCTTGTTGGACACCCTCCGATGATGTGATTTCATGCTCTCCAAAGAGAAGCATTGATTCCTTGCTATACCAGCTGAAACAAAAGGGAAGAGACCAGGGAAATGTTCTTGTACTGCTGCTAATACCACGTCTCTTTTCAGGAGATTGAACGCATTCTTGAAATCTAATTTTACCACTGCATTGTCCTCAGGCAGGTTGTTGATATATGCCCTTGTTGCATGAACTGCTGCTTCACTTCCTTGAGAGACCCCCAAAGCCAAGCTGGTTTGGTTGAAAGCATCATGCTGCCTGTGCACGAATTACTTCGGACAGCAGCTTTGGATACGAGCGGCGTAAGGTGTTGCCTACTGCAATTGGCCGAATTCCTCCATCCTTCTTTTTAAGTGCACAAGTGTTGCACCAAAAAAGAAAGGTCTAATTTCATCAGGAATCAGACCAGCCAAGGAATTGTTGACGAACCTTGTGATCTCTGAAAGCATGTCTCTGCAATTTCCCCAATAACTGGATTAACCATTTCCTTTAAATGCTGTGGCCTTATTCCAGTGTAACCCCCAGCAGAGCCAGATGGGAACGACATTATTGCTTTGTAAATGTCTGAGTCTTCCACAATCAATGGTTCCATAGTGGGGACAGAGGTGTTGGAACTGTTGGTGCCACTGGTTTCCCTGGCAGGGTGCTTTCCTCTAAGTGCTTCAGCCGTGTCAGCATCCCTGGGAGCAACTGTATCTTCACTGGTAATAATTCTGATTGCCCCCACTGTGTTGCCCTCTTCAATTTTCTTGCTCACCTGGACTCTGACTTTTTCACTGTCAGTAGAGTGAGTGGGGGTTCTGCCTCTCCCTTTTTTGTGTTGACGGGGAGGTGAATGAGGTTATCAACTCTAGGAAAATCTCTTAAGGATTTAATTATCATTGAGGCTAGCCTCTTTCCCCTTCTTTCGGCACAGCTAAGCAGACATTGCCAAAAAGTAGCAAGTTGTGCCATGCCTTGATGGTTGGTGGAGCATTTAAGATAGTGGAACCATCGTTTACTTTTTTCAGGAGGTCTGTAAGTTTTCCAGCTGCGTGTGGACGGGCTGCTTTGGGAATATGTGTGAGTGTCCTCGTACCTGTTGCTTTGATTGCTTCCAAGAGATTGTCTGATGAGATAAAATCTGTTGGAGTGGGTTCAGGTGCCTGAGGTGGCTCTGGATCATCACTTTCCACAGGAGGACATCCTGAACCAGGGCAACTACCGTGTTTGCGGAGGAAACCATTAGAGTTGAGACAACGAAGCTGTAAGCATGACCGACACTTGCCTCTCCTAGTATTGCCAGCCGTGCCATTTCCCTGGCTGCTTGCTTCCTCCTGGTTGGCATCCATCTGCTAGACTAGACAATAGGAGTGGAATATGACATGCTGGGTGGGTATGGTGCGTGGAAGGTAGTGAACTTGACCGTGGTGGCCTGGTGGAGTTTGAGGGGCCGGGAGGGGAAGGGGAAAACTTCCCTTGGGAATTAGGTGGGGGAGGCGCAGGTTGAGTGGGGTTATCCCGGGGAGTACAATACACATGGACTTGCACACTATATATTGTTCACACTGTCTTACAATACACATTACTTTATTTGTTTCCCATGTACGCTATGAACAATGTGGGTATGGACACTGCTGAACCAATGTGTTTACTCACCATCTAGTTACACATCCCACCTCTTCCACCCACCCCCGTGACGTGGGGGTGGATGCACTGACTGGTCACTCCCTCGTTAACATTAATTTCACATTGTTTTTCCATAACATAAGCCTTTAAAAAGTCCATGCATCGACACAATCATTTCCACGTTAACTGGAAGCATGGTGCATGGTGCTGGATATAGATGTTTTTATAAGAGCTTTTCGAGGTTTGTATGTACGATAATCTTGGCCGGTACTCATAAACAGTGTAGGCCTTGTACTCCCCCACACCTCCACTGGCCGTCTCCCTCACTACCACCACCACTCACCAACATTCACAAACTGCACAACATTTCCACAATTTACCTTGAAACGGTGCTTTGAAATGTCTTCTCGCTTCACTGGAATCTTCCCAGAGTATTCACAATAAGTCCTGTTGAGTCTTAACCTGGTCAGCCTCGTTGATCCGGACTTATAATTGAAAATCCCGCAGCTAGCCCGCCACACGTCTTGCCACACGTCTTGTGTGTATATATATATATATATATATATATATATATATATATATATATATATATATATATATATATATATATATATATACGTGCCGAATATGTAAAACTGGTCAATTAGCAAGAACTCATTTAAAATTATGTCCTTTCTGAAATTTTCTTTTATACGTTTAAAGATATATTTTTTTCATAATGTTAATGTAAAAAAATTTGATTTTGCACCAAAAGAATCTTAGAAAACTTACCTAACCTTATTATAACAAGAAGAATTTATTTTAGCCTAACACAACTTAATATATTTTAGATTTGTTTACAATAATTTAATACTAAACAAACACAGTGAAATATATTTTTTTCGTTAGGTTCAGAATGATTTTGGGGAAATTATTGCATACACAAATTTTCACTTGTCCTATAAGGCAATATGAGCGTTGCTATTTAAGCCAAGATCGCAAGTTCTGCCAATTCGGCACGACATATATATATATATATATATATATATATATATATATATATATATATATATATATATATATATATATATATATATAATATATATATATATTATATATATATATATATGATATATACATATTATAATGCAAAAATCGCGAACAAGCGATGCAAGATGACAAACAACTAAGGGGTTAGTCAAATGATAGCTCTAAGCCTTTTTGTTGCAATCAACACTATCAGGAGCTTCCAAGTGCAGGAAAGGGATAACAACCGAGCACATCTTTTAGTGAGCATTTTTTTAGAATTTAGGGTAAAGGGGGAAACTAGAAATAAGCCCTTTGGGGGCACTTATGCCAATTTTGGGGCCTGGGAAGGTTGAGTATTTCTTAAA